>CM064485.1:41316395-41721873 GCA_032716605.1 Paralithodes platypus
GCACGGGAATAACGATAAATGCGCAATAGTATTATCTCCAACAACAAAAGAAGTACTTCCTCAGGCAACGCAAAAGCCTGCTCGGGTTGTGCAACTCAACAACAACCAAGGCTTACAATCAACGTGAATAAAAATGCTGCATACATAACATAAGAGCTTATAATCCTAATCGGGTGTCTGCTAGGCGAATATAGTCTAGCTGGGATGTCGTAGGCTAGGAAACAATGGCTGAGCAAGCGGCTCGTAGCCTAGCGAGGTCCTTAAGACTGTACGGCCAAATTACGTTAAATGACGGGGTGCTCTCTTGAGAGATCCAGATCGCTAGTATCTGGTTCTCTCCTGGTGACCCTCTTCAAGTCATAGCAAAACGAGTTAGCACAGTGTTGGGTGGCAGAGGCAAAAGCCCTAACTCGCAACACAGTGCTAAACTCACAAGGTACACAGTCAGAAAGACAACCTAGGCTTCCCACGTATCTGTTGCGATTGTACAAGTTCAACAAAACCTGGTGCACATCGGAAATCACAACATCAATAGCCTCACCCCAGTCTAGCATTAAATAGCCCAGCAGACAACCAAGAAATAGGTAGGGAGACACCGCGAGTGTGTCGAACCTCTACAGACAAAATGTTAACCCCTCCAAAATGTTTAACTAAGCATGAAATATCTGAGAGCTTCAGCATATAATACGATGGCCGATATATGAAATCGTGCAGAACCAAAGGGGAGTTATGATGTTAAATAAATTGGAAGCATAAGAGGTAAGAAGTTGAGAGAGAGAGAAAGTGTTCTATAGGTGGAAGTCGGGGACAGATGGCAAGGGAGGTGTGAAGGGTATGCTGGTCAGGCAAGCTCTGAGCGAGGAAGGCAAAAAGGCAGCAAGGAGTGCGGGGGGACTACCTCCTGCTGCGGCAGGAGGGCGGCAAAGCGGCCAGCCACTCAGAGGGCCCGGCCGTGGCATGACGTCACCGAGACAATGTGTATCACTACGCGCACAACACTCTGCCTCCTGCACTTACTCACTCACACTCTCTAGCTGTATCATTCAGTCTTATACATTAAACTTATAACTGATGATATAAAATATAATGCATTGTCTCAGACGAAAATAAAGACCACTTCTATACTGCCTGTGACATGACGATTCACAAGAAAGAAAGTATAACATTCTCTGATAACTGTAGCCCATTTCACTGCCCTGGCGAGTGCTAGTGGCTACCGGGAGGCGATTCTGCCAACGCTGGTAGGCGTCACACCCCGCCCAAGATATGGGACGCTCAACATTAGGCGAGCACCATATCTGACAAGGCAGAATGCCGACAAGACCCGCCACAACCAGCCACTCCGCCAGAAATGAAATGCAAAGCTCAATCATAAACAAAACAACATTTTAGCATAAATAAAATCTTATAACCCCTCCCAAACATAATAGTATAATTTTAGCCTGCTATGCTCCCAGAGCGAGCTTCACAGAGCCCAGCCTCCTAAGTGAAAAACAGGTTCAACTTAGGACTTTAGCTATAACATTGGCAACTTACAATTAACTATCAAAAGAGAGTTTTTATGTGATTTTTTTTATTTAATTTTTATGTTGTTTTTGACGGCTGCTCTACAGGGGCAAGCCTGATTTTTCTCCACTCTCAACACACACTGACTTATCGGCGAGGGTTCTCCTGCAAACAAACCCTCCCGTGACAAACAATCAGCCAAAACATTATCAGTGCCCTTAGCATGCCACACATCCAACTTGTGTTCTGGCAGCACAACAACACCTGACACTGATAACCTGCCCAGTTCATCACAAGACTGGCACTTCTCTTCGCTCTTTCCGGCAACGGGGCCTGCCAATAACCTTTCACTAGTTCTACCTTCGTGACGAGCGAGGCAGCCCCGATGCGGTCTATGGTATCGTCAACTCTAGGTAATGGATAGGCGTCTGTCAGGGATAATGCTTTCACACTGTTGCAATCACCATACACACAGATCTTGCCACTCAACTCAGGTTGCAAACTCACTGGCAACGACCACTCAAAATATCCCTTATCCCTCAGACCCTTGGGTAATGGATAGGTGTCTGTCAGGGATAATGCTTCCACACTCTTGTAATCACCATACACACGGATCTTGCCACTCAACTCCGGTTGCAAACTCACTGGCAACGACCACTCACGATATCCCTTATCCCTCAGACCCTTTTTCCACATGTCGTCTAGCTCTGTTTTCACGACAGGCTGTTGAGCAGGATTTATACGGTAGGGAATTAAACTGAGCCTTGCACTGTCTCCAGCCTCCATGTCGGATTCTACCCCGTACATCAGGCCTGGAGAAGCAACAAACATGCGGATGCACTGCCACAGCCTAGTAAACACCTTATCTCGCAGAACAACATGCCTAGTGCCCTCCCACAACCCAGCCGAGACCGCAGCTTCTAACCTGTAGTCTCCCTCCTTCTCCACCTTCGTCCATAGAACAGCCAGGTCATGAGAGGGACAATCAGTACCACCTGTGCGGTCACTCCCATAGTTCATTATTGCTAAGGCTTCCCCGCCGATCCCGTACATGCGCACCCCCGCATTCCTTGCAACTACATCTGCCTGCGCAGCATCACCGCTTTTAGCGACATGGCCAGATACAGTCGGTCTATGGTAGGGCTGTTGCATTCGACTAGATCAGCATTGGGAGGCTATGCGACCACCGGGCACATCCACTCCACAGCCAACCTAACCAATCTGCTCAATGTCCTCCTTCTGACCACCACCCTTGGCCGCCATGGGTCGACCCTGACCTGACAACCATGTCCATGCCTCGTCGCCCACCTTGAACCACCGAAACAACGAGGCTAACGGTCTACCAACATTCAAGTGACCTGCCCGCGGAACATCTTGCACCGCCTGAGTTGTGAGGCTCGGGTGCTCGGCACGACCAGTGGGGTATGAACCGAGCTGGTGCTGGAGCGCTGCACACTGCTGCTCAGGCAGGTGCTCTAGCGCTTCCACAGCCACCAGACTCGTGTCCCCCGCCCACTGCTCCGCCGAGACATGACAATCCCAACTCTCCTCCACCTGTGGCCTACTGCCCCCCTCTCCTTCTCGACCTTGGCCGCTGCAGACCAACGCAGGGACAGTAGGCTGCTCAGGTGGTTGCCTCACAAACTCCTCCAACAGGTTCACATGACATGTTTCCCCGACCTCGTGTTCGATAGCCCAGTTCCCACAACTCTCCTCCAACTGGGAACTACTAAATCGCGGAGTGCCATCACGCCCAACCATGTCACTAGGGGTGACAGGTTCTGGGGCCACTCCGGAGCTCACCTCTGAGTCAAGTACTAAGCCGCTAAGGAGAGCCGCTGGAGGAAAACTCCCAAAACTCCCAACTTTAGCTTGCTACTTCCGACCGTTCCTCCGCTGGTCTGAAGACTGAGGAATAGGCTGTGACACTTTCGATGCAAGAGATCTTGTAACAACGCACGCCATAGGTTGTACTTGACACTTCTCTACCCACTCCTGTTCCTCCCTAATCACGTCGGCCGGCTTCTCGGCAACGACTAAGGTTGCAACCTCAGAAGTAGGCACCGCAAAGTCGTTGCCGAGAAGGAGGTCGACGCCCCCAACAGGCAAGTTCTCCACAATTCCAACATCCAACTCTCGTGTCACACCATCTACCTCCAGTTCCATCCTGACCAACGGGTATGACCTGGTAGCATTGATACCTTGCACCACAACCACCCGTGCCGCGTTTATTGGTCTACCAGTAAAGTTCTTCATCAAAGTCTGAGAGGCACCCGTGTCTCGCAACAGCTCAACTCCATGCTTCTTACCAGCCCACTTCACGCAGCCACGCCCTCGATGGTCGCAAAAGACATCGCGGACAGGGTTCGATCCTTCCGGATTCTTCTCCACTGGCTGTGTCCCAGCCTCTGACGCTATACCCCGGGCAAACTCAGACGACTTCGGGGACACCCCAATGTTGCGAGCCAAGGACACAACTGCATTAGGTAGCTTGCTTGGACAGGCTCTTGCAAAATGCCCCTTCTCATGACAATGAAAACACTCTAACTCCCCCTTGGGCTTCCCTTGAGGTGAGGAAGTACCCGGACCCTTTCTAAATGGGACGGTACTAGGTTTATGGTCAGTTTTGGTGTCGTTGCTCTTGTTCTTAGTGTAATTATGTGTATCAGTGTTTCGGGGAGGGGGAGAGTGACGCTCCTTATTGCCTGCATCACTTCTCTGTGCAAAACCGCACCCACGAATCAAAGATAACCGAAGGTCAGCCATCTCAGCTGCCTCCTGAAGAGTTTTCGGTTTTTTTTCTTTAAGATTCAACGTCAGATCGCCGCCCGTACACTTGAAAAATTGTTCTAGAAGCATCAGCTGTTTCAACTCCTCAAACGTCGATGCCTTCTCAGAACACAGCCAGTTTCTAAATGCATCGGACAGATCCCGGGCATGCTCAAGAGAGGTGCACTCACGACCCTTCGTTACACCCCGGAACTTCAATCTGTACGTCTCTGGTTGTAACTCGTACGCCCGCAGAACAGCTTCCTTCAATACCTCATAATCGACGCAAGACTCCAGGGGCAACGCATCATATGCCTTGAGTCCTTTGCCAACCAACCTAGAGGAAACAAGGGCTGCCACTTAACCTCGGGCCATTGGTGCTCCCGGCACTTCTTCTCAAAACGCATGAAAAATTCGGTGACACCCGACTCGTCAAATACAGGGACTAACTTAAGAAGGTGCGATAAAGACTGATCAAGACCTCGATTCCCAGAACCGAGAAGCTGCCCTGTTGACTCCACCCGAGACTTCTCAAGATCTATGTCTGCACAGTACATTGCCTTTCTCTCCTCAGCCTGAATCCTGGCCATCTCAATCTCAGATTCATGCTTTCGTTGCTCAAGCTCAGCCTCATGCCTTCGTTGCTCAGCCTGCTGGTTAAGTTTAGCCATCTCAAGCTGGAAGATCATATCTGCAGTTAAACTTTGAGGAGGAGATGCAACAATTGGAGACCCCCCCTTGTGATCCACCCGGGGGACAAACCACGCTGCCAGTGACTATCGGCCTGCGGGAACGTCGGATCCGGTGTTCTAGAGAGCACGATGGGAGTAGAGTGGAGGGGGGGCTTGGCCGAAGGTGCCAAAGCACCCGCTCCACCCTGTGCACCATGCACCCCGCCCAGCACACATGCCACCAGGTCACTTCTCGTCATGCTGCTAGTGCCCACATGCCCCATGACCATGGCCAAACACTGGAGACCATACCGATCAATCCCCGACACCCGGTTAACAGTAATAGGCATTTCCAGAAATTTCCTTGCATCCTCCTCACTAGTTATTACTCTCATGTCATCTAACAAACCCAGCCTCTGCACCTCAGAGCCTGCTTCCCATACTGTGTCCTCACTGTACACTGATCCGTCGTCTGACATAGTGTCCACCGAAAATTCTCAACGTTTATAAAAAAAAGGACTACCAAAACTCTCATGTAGCACTATTCACTCAAAAATGCTTGAAGACTCTTAAGTGTTATACCACTATATTCCTTTAAAAAAAAAAAATATTACCACAACACTCCTGCAATATTTCTCCAAGTTCACAAAATCCTGGCGAGGTCGCCATTTGTTACGGCCGGGACTTGTATAAAACAAGGGCTCTTAATCATTGGACTAGAAAGGCACACAGCCACAACGGTAACACTAGATCCAACCCTCGAACTTATAATGCCGTAACAAAAACACCTATACCCTCCAGAGTTAAATCTGCGATAGCGGGGTATCCTCTAACTCGGTATAAATGCACTACGACTTCAGGCTGATGATCTCTGATACAGCCTGATCACAACAACATACAATTACGTTAATAATGTATACAAGGAAAAAGATAGAGAACTTAATTAAATCACTGGAATGATTTAATGCAAACAAGAAGAAGGTATAATTAAAGTTACTCTAAACAATAATAAACTGTCACTCCTATATTAAAGAAAGTGAATGAAAGTCCTAAAGCATCGAACAGGAATATTCTGAAGAAAGTCTGATGCTGCTTAACCCTTATTTAGCGGGTGGTAAGGTATTTTACACTGTACCGCTCAGCGGGCATAATCCCGAAATATTCGCTCAATTTCACTCGCCCTAGCGCCGTTACTGTGGCTCCAATGCGAACGAAACTATCATTTTTGGAAAGAGCAACTCTTCGACTCCCCATATAAGTCTATGAATGGATGTTATGAATGAGTGTGGAGGGTGGGAAGAGGTGAGGAAGAGGAGGTACTTTTTGGTCTATTTCCCAGGCGCGTTCGGTTGCGTTCGCTTTGGCCTGACTTCGGCCTCTAGGGCGTCTACTATTCCTTCGGTAATCGGTCTTATTTTTCTCTTATTTCTCCTTATTTCTGTATTCTCTCTCTCTCTCTCTCTCTCCTGTCTGTCTGTCTGTTTCTCTCTCTCTCTCTCTCTCTCTCTGGCTTGCTCGCTTTCCCTCTCTCGCGCGCTCTGTCTCTCTCTCTCTTCCTCATCCGTATATGTAATTCTCATTATTATTTTCTCTAATCTCTCTCACTCCTCCTGTCTCTCTGGCTCGCTCGCTTTCCCTCTCTTGTGCCCCCTTTCTCTCTTCCTCATCCGTATTATGTATTTCTCATTATTTTCTCTAACTAATCCCTCTATTTCATTTATTTGCTTGTAATATTTCTGTATTATTATATCTTTTTCACTCTTTCTTCAGTTCAGTTTCTGCATTCTCTCTCTCTCTCTCTGTTTCGCTTGCTTTGCAGGAATTTTGTTTTTGTTTTATATATAATATATAATAATTTACTTATCATTACTTACTATATCGTATAAACAATAGTAGGTAGCCAACTTACCATAATACCGATACACCAAACCGATCCGCATGAGGTTTTTGTTTATCACCTGTTTACTAAAGTGCCACCATTATCGATTTTCTTGGAGCCGACTAGAGCGGGAGGGTTACCAATTGAAATTAAATCCGCTAGCATATATTGTTAGATGTAAGACATGATAAATACCACTAGAAATATGAATTGGCAAAATCCATATAATATCACTTCGAAATTGTTCTGAAATTTCAAAACAAAACCGCTAGTGTAAGTCATTGCTGCTAGATCGAAGTAAAGGTCTCTAGATCTAGCGGAAGTCGCTATACGTATTGGCAGTACTGCACACTCATTCATTTCATTCATTCATTTTCTATTGAGCTCGTCCTGGAATCTTTACGACTCTGAATCTTACGATTGCCGACGGCGATACGTTGTTGACATTGTTGTTGATGTTCCAGTGGAGGGATGAACAAAATATTGTCCTTGTCCAATAATAGCTATTTCATAGTCACACAGGACTTATTTTGATATATTTATCAAATTTATTGAACGCCTGAAAATAATACGCTATAAAATGCTTGCAATCAAACTTTCAAGCAATTACAAGGTCACATGCAATTATAAAAAGGTATATTGTAGACCACAATCTTCGCCAAGCTTCGTTGTTGCTTGTATTATCGTGAGAAATGTACCATACACCCTGGTTATCGTGAGAAATTTACCGAACGCCTGCAAATAATACGCTATAAAATGCTTGCAATCAAACTCTCAAGCAATTTCAATGTCACATGCAGTATAGGTAGACCCAGAGAGGAAGACAGACAGAGAGAGAGGGGAGGTCAAAAACATCTGCTAGGTGTGATTTCCCCTGGGAGGGAAGAGATTAGTTAGGGGCGTGCCCTGGCCTACATCAGACAAAGAGAGTACAAAGGAGTACAAACAAAGAGAGTGAGACAGAGAGAGAGAGAGAGAGAGATAGTCGTGATAATATAAAAATGTTACACATGTATCATATAATATATGAAAACATAATATATATGGTAGGCCTACATCTGTTCTCCACAATCATATAATGCCAAGCACAAATATTCAATCTTTGGTTGTTTGTATTACCGTAAGAAATTTACCGAACGCCTGCAAATAATACGCTATAAAATGCAAAGGAAATTTCTTGTAGAGTGCAATTTTGAGGACGTAATGTGCTCTGAGAGAGAGCAGAGCGATGATTAGGAGCATAAATTACCTCAAGACCGCTCGCCACACAGGGAATTCTATAAGGAAATTACCGTATTTTAGGGTTTTTGCACTCGTGGTTTACGATCGTTGAAAGACAACCAGTGATCGTAAAAGGATGGTTCGAGTGTCATTGGAAAGCTCAATTTAAGCACTTTCAGGATACATACTTGTATTACGCTCTGGGTCTTGTTTATGCATGAAAAAGAGCACGGAACAATCCCATTTAGGGTAAAAAAAAAAACCCGCTGGGCGGCACAGTGAAATATACTCCACCAGCCGCTCGTAAGGTGATAAAATGCTTGCAATCACATTTTCAAGCAATTATAAAATATAAATTGTACTTACCAACACCCACACCAGTATGTTCTTCGTCAGGAACGTCTCCAATTTGCTCAAGGGTCTGTCCAATATCAACCACAACATCCACCCCACGCAAATTATGCTTGGGGTGAAAGCCTATGATCGGGTTATTTTCGTCTTCCGAGTCATCCACACTACCAAAACTCTCACCCAGACCTTCGACGGTTTCATCCAACAGCTTATTAGAAAGTTCTGAAGAGTTCAGCATGATATCTAGTTTCTGGGTGGTGAGCCGGGCGTGGTTAGTAGGGTGGCGCGACGCACTAGGGATTGGCGGCCACCGAATCGAACACGGGCAAATCTTGACCTTCCATTATGGCTGCTTGAGGGTCACTTAGTCACGGTCACGCAGTGGGGATGTGTGGGTGGGCCCTTGTAGTACACCGCCTGACCACCAAGTTTCGCTTTCCACCTAAATTAGGGCGGGAATACGCCCACGGACTTAAGTCCGACCCCGCCATTTAGTCCAATTTTCTCGTATCGGACTTAAGTCCGACCCCGCTAAATAAGGGTTAAGATGATCGAATCGGATTTTGAACTGTTATATAAAGCAGGAACAAGATATGACAAGTGTAGGGACATACAGTGTTAACTGGCACGGGAATAACGATAAATGCGCAATAGTATTATCTCCAACAACAAAAGAAGTACTTCCTCAGGCAATGCAAAAGCCTGCTCGGGTTGTGCAACTCAACAACAACCAAGGCTTACAATCAACGTGAATAAAAATGCTGCATACATAACATAAGAGCTTATAATCCTAATCGGGTGTCTGCTAGGCGAATAAAGTCTAGCTGGGATGTCGTAGTCTAGGAAACAATGGCTGAGCAAGCGGCTCGTAGCCTAGCGAGGTCCTTAAGACTGTACGGCCAAATTACGTTAAATGACGGGGTGCTCTCTTGAGAGATCCAGATCGCTAGTATCTGGTTCTCTCCTGGCGAACCTCTTCAAGTCAAAGCAAAACGAGTTAGCACAGTGTTGGGTGGCAGAGGCAAAAGCCCTCACTCGCAACACAGTGCTAAACTCACAAGGTACACAGTCGGAAAGACAACCTAGGCTTCCCACGTATCCGTTGCGATTGTACAAGTTCAACAAAACCTGGTACACATCGGAAATCACAACATCAATAGCCTCACCCCAGTCTAGCATTAAATAGCCCAGCAGACAACCAAGAAATAGGTAGGGAGACACCGCGAGTGTGTCGAACCTCTACAGACAAAATGTTAACCCCTCCAAAATGTCTAACTAAGCATGAAATATCTGAGAGCTTCAGCATATAATACGATGGCCGATATATGAAATCGTGCAGAACCAAAGGGGAGTTATGATGTTGAATAGATTAGAAGCATAAGAGGTAAGAAGTTGAGAGAGAGAGAAAGTGTTCTATAGGTGGAAGTCGGGGACAGATGGCAAGGGAGGTGTGAAGGGTATGCTGGTCAGGCAAGCTCTGAGCGAGGAAGGCACAAAGGCAGCAAGGAGTGCGGGGGGACTACCTCCTGCTGCGGCAGGAGGACGGCAAAGCGGCCAGCCACTCAGAGGGCCCGGCCGTGGCATGACGTCACCGAGATAACGCGTAATACTACGCGCACAACACTCTGCCTCCTGCACTTACTCACTCACAATCTCTAGCTGTATCATTCAGTCTTATACATTAAACTTATAACTGATGATATAAAATATAATGCATTGTCACAGATGAAAATAAAGACCACTTCTATACTGCCTGTGACGTGATGATTCACAAGAAAGAAAGTATAATATTCTCTGATAACTGTAGCCCATTTCACTGCCCTGGCGAGCGCTAGTGGCTACCGGGAGGCGATTCTGCCAACGCTGGTAGGCGTCACAGGGGTTTGTTCAGGGTGTTTTCCCTCCGGCTCTCTTTTAATAGCTTCTAGTTTTTGGTGCTGGAGACTCGCCCCGGCGGGTTTGGTTTCGTCCCAAGACCCTATTACTTTACATGTGTGTAAATGTCGGACTGAGTCCTGATGTTTTTTAGGTATGTTCTGTGTGGTGCTTGCTTTCCCTCCATCTCCCTTTGGCTTGCTTATAGCAGTGGGAGCCGGAGAACCGCCCCGGCGGGTTTTGGATTCGTCCCATGTCACCCCTTTTTTTATTCATACCTTTCTTTGCCCCAGCGGATGGGCTTACGGCTGCAAGGTTTGTCGGCCTCGCCGACTAGCCTAGCTGGTTTGGAATATCCGCACACGGCGGGCTCAGCCTGGTTTGCAATACCTAGGTGGTTGAGCTTAGCCCATTTAGACAGCTGCAAAGTTTGTCGGCCTCGCCGACTAGCCTAGCTGGTTTGGAAATCCGCACACGGCGGGCTCAACCTGGTTTGCACCACGGTGGTTGAGCTTAGCCTATATAGATATCCTCACGCGGTGGGTTCAACCTGGGTTTTAATCGCCACGTTGGTTGAACCTGAGATCCACGAACTGTGTCTTTCGAGATCTACCAGTTACACGGTTTTATCCCTAGGATAAACGGTGTTATAGGCATGGATACTGAGTATCATTGACAAGCAGTTTTAACCTACAGGAAGTATTCAACTCAGCTGTTATGATTCTCCTATACGTGTTTCCTCCGGCCGGGTTTCCGTTTTTTGTCGGAAAGGCCTTTGGTGGGAATGTCAACAACCGTCCATATGAAAACGACGAAGTTGACTAGCTACATTCTTTAAGAATACAATCAATCGTCGGTATGGCGGTGGGATTTTTAGTTTTTAACGTTCTTAAAAGAATGTGACAGTATAGGTCAGGGATACAGAGTGGCGTTGATGAGTAGTCTTGGTTTTTCCCAGGAAAAGCCAAGGTTTTTTCACAAAGGATTACGAAGGACTTTTAGACACGCCGGAGGGCTCAGTCTCCATTGGACCTTCTATGAGAAAACCATATCTTGAGAAAAGACCTTTAACACCTTAAGAGCGGGTGGTGGAGTATATTTGACCGTGCCGCCCAGCGTTTTTTTGTTACCATAAATGGGGTTGTTTCCGTGCTCTTTTTCATGCATATACAAAAGCAAGAGCGTAATACAAGTATGTATCCCTGAAAGGGCATAAATTGAGCTTCCCAATGACACACGAACCATCCTTCTATGATCACTGTTTGTCTTGCAACGATCGTGCAACCGAAGGGCAAAATCGCTAAAATACAGTCATTTTGTTACATAATTACGTGTGTAGCGAGTGAGAGAGGGTGGAGTAGAGTGGAGTAAATGTCAGTGGGCCCACGACGGTCGTGGCGAGCGGTCATGAGGTAACCTATGCTCCTCCCATCACTCGGCTCTCTCTCAGAGCCAATATTGCGCCAAAATTGCACACAGACTTAAGTCGGGCCCCGCCACATTGTCCAGCTTTTTAGATACGGACTTAAGTCGGGCCCCGATAGACAAGGGTTAAGGATTTTTTCAAGAGGGTTACGAAGGTCAATTAGAAGCGTAGGTGGGCTACGTTTTAATTAGTATCTCACATGAGTAACCCATTTATGTTTTTCCCCATTCAAGTACGAAGGAAAACTTAAATTTTACCTTCTATGAGAAAATCATCTCCAACAAAAAAGACCTATAAAGGCTTTTCGCAATGGTTACGAAGACCACTTAGAAACACAGGTGTGCTAATTTCTAATGTGTACCTTCCAGGAGTAACCAAGATTTTCTCCATACAGGATACGAAGGAAACCTAGAGTAGCTGGTGAGCTAGGTCTATTATTCCGGTGTATTCGAGATACGAGTGAGAGTGTTGAATGTCTTGGGTTATACAGTACTTATGAGCATTGATTCTTGGAAATCTTTATTTCCAGGTTACACTCTTAGTTCTCGCCGCCGCACCCCGCGGTGGGGGGGCGCGCCTAGACGTGGGTAAGGCAGGAGTTCTGTTACCCTCTGTACTACACCTATTGGTATGTTTTTTCCGTTTTTCTTTCAGTAGAAATGGTTTATGGTATACCGTGGTTGTTAAGCTCTAAGGATCTATAACAAGTCCAAGTAAGGTGGGGTATGTACTATCAGTCATGAGGACGCACTAGGCCTATGGCCCTATTAGTCAAGGGGGCACTCTTCAATAACTTTACCAAGGAATCAGCATAGGAATCGTGTTACGACACTATCCTTGTGGAAACGTTTTTCATGATTACCTTCCCAATCAATTAAGGGGAGGTTTTCAGTTCGTTCCCTAGAATTCCATCAATCTTAAAATTACACCCCCTAGACCCCCTTTCAAGATAAATTTGTAAATTTTTCGGTAGAAAAATGTCCCGGCTGAAAGCCGGTTCCTCTTAAATTACAGGCTCTTATCAGTAACCAAGGTTTGATCTATGCGCTACTAAAATTAATGTTTACTTAAGGGTGAAAAGGAGGGGGGGGGGGGGTGCCGGTGAGCTCGACCCCTAGACCCTCCACCGGCTGTCCGCCAGACTTTGGGAGATAAGTCAGCTGGTGAGACGGCCCAAACAAAAAAAATTATGTTATTTTTAGATATCGATGATAGTCACGGCTACACGAACATAAGTCACAAGCAAAGGTTGGACTTGTACCGTAATAGGGTTGAACAGGTAGCATAGAATGTTTTTAGAATCCAATTTTATTGAATCTTAAGGTGATATTCTTTAATACAAGTACCTGGAAAACTCCGGGTTCGGTTCTACCAGCTGGAAAGGTTCGAGCCCACTACCTAGCAGACCACCGACACTAGGTTTACGGTAATCCTAGGGGTAAAAGTAATAACATTAGATATAACTCGGATTGGATAATCCCTGATAGACCCTTCTCGGCGGACAACCGGTCACTTGGGACCCATGACAGCAATCAGAATTCCAATTTTTAGGTTGAAATAGATGCCGTTCTTCGCCGGGGGTGGAGGATGTTGACCGACGGACTATTTGTTTTCCCTACCTCTCACGTCAGCTCATGACGGCGGGGTCACGTAACAAGTACTTGTCTAGCTTCTCAGACTTTTAGTCACCTTAGTTAAGCATGACCAACGAACCTATCAATCTTTTTCCGGCGACCGGACGCATTTGGCGCTTCGTAAATTAAGGGGTCACTTTTCCGACAGGGGCATTCCCTCCTTTTTTGGCATGGGAAAGGTGATACCAGGCAAACTCTATAGAGGTGGCCCGCCGGGGTTCACTATCTCAAGGTTTTGACACAAAGTGGGGATGGACGATCTCCGTCACATCTTTTTCCCTGGTTTAGAATGAGAGAAAATTTCGGTCATGAGTACAGACGCATATCTACTGAACCATTGACCGAACTTTCTTAAACAAGATGTCTACCTTGTTTTGACCTACATACGCCGCGTTTTTGCGGGATAAGCGTCACAATAACGGGTTTGATAATCCGAGTTTTTTTCGCTTTAAGGCTAGTTTTCGGGTGAAATGTACAGAGGCGATACAGGACGGCATAAACCGTTAACCCCGGCAGAGCGGTCAGGTTAGGTAACTCCTGTCAGTGCTGGCTCACTCGCCAAATAGTACAAGTGGTAGTCGAGTCTACTTAAGCCTTTACTCTCTTTTCACACGGCCTAGGTCTCTCCCCCCGGGGATAGACGGAGGAAATGTTTTCATAATTGTCATACGGCTTAAGGCTATCTCCCTGGTTGTAGACAAAGAGCGGATGCGAAGTCTACAATTTTTCCTTTCTTACCGGCGAATATGTTTTCATACCTTCCGGTAGACTGGTTGTAGCCCCGAAGCATCTGCCACTGATTGCCTCCACGAGACAATAGCAGTCACAGGTCTTTCTTTTGCCCCAATCTTACCGTCGAATCTTTTAGGTCAGTATCCCTGGTAGACTGGATGTGGCCTAATAGATCTTATCATTGACGGTCTCCCCAGTAAAGGAGAAGTCACATAAACTTACTAAGCCCTACACTAAACTTACAATTTAGTCATAATAGTCACCTAGTAGAGATAAATTATCCGGTTAAGTCTAACTTCCAGACCGGGACGCTGTCAGGCGCAACAAGAAGAACAGCGGGGTCGGAATTCCGGGGATTAGTACTATGATCAGCCTAGGGGAGGCCTGACCAATGCCATCGGCCAAAACGTTATCCCTGTTCATGATCCGGTATAAGGAGAATGGTTTTGGAATGTCGTTCTGCCGTACACACCCTGTTTGACAACGATGCTTTTTCGGACGTGTCACCAGACTTGTGCACCTTTACTGATAAGTAGTGACGTCCATTTAAGGCTGACTCTGACTACCTCGTACAAAATCTCTCGTGCCATAGTAGGATATTGGTCCACTTAACCAGGGCTTAGGAAAATCTCATTGGGTTCACTCCGTTCACTTTTGTAAAGGCTATAAGAAACTCAGACCAAGATTACGTAGCTGCCACGTAGTGGAAGATGTGTTTTGGCCTGACAGAAGCCTTAGGCATGCCCCAGTACATGACAGGTTCCACCCTTTTGTTGCTATGACCACTTCCATAGAAGTCCTCTCCAAACTGAACATGTCTCCAGGCATCCCTAACAAATTAGTCCTACAGGATTAGTTCTTCCTTGATTAAAACCAAAGGATTACATGAATGGGGTACCTCGTCATCTGGCTCATGAGGATAGCACAACTAGAGATACCATGCCTCCAGTAAGCTTACTTCACTGGATTCACCGCCCGTTATGATCGGACAGGGTGAAGTTCCAGAAAGAAAAAGTCTTGGAGATAAACGAGCGGCTACCGCTATTTATAGCGGAACATTCGTAACGAGACTGTAATTGCTCCACCACGCACCAAACGCTCTAGGGTTGATCCTGCAACACGATTTTTCTCTGACGCGATCTTTTCCTCGGCCTATGGTAGGTTTAATACCAAGGCTTCAGAAACATGTCTTTGGGATTTATTCGAACCCGGGTTCAAGGTCTTTCGTTCTACACTACAGAGGTTCACTTCAAGGCAACAGAGTTCCTATTTTCCCTTCGTAGACCTTCAAGCTATTGGTGCCACAGCCACACGGACATAGGTAGTTCTTCTAGGACCACTCGGCATTCAGCATCTTGCACTTAGACTAGAGGGTCAAAAGAGGTCTAGATGTCCTGGTAGAGGGTTCGGAAGATTTTTTGGTTAGCCGCTCGGCTAACCGGGTATCTTCGGACGATCTTATCTGCCGGACGTCTCCAAGGCTGGAGCAGTTCCAATCATTGGTTTGGAGGCTCAAGCGGTCAGTTTTTTTCTATGACTCTAAAGGAATTCGGTGTTGATCTGGCAAAAAATGTCTACGTTGGACGTCCCCTCGGGGTTGGATCACCACTTGTATCTATATCTCGGCATTAACGGAAACGTTGCTCGTCTACAATTCTACGGTGTTTTCCCGCCGGGTTTCACTATATCCCGGCGTTAGGCCTTAAGCGCTAGAATGAGCGGAACTCTGACAGTTCTGGACCTCGGTTTACTTTACCCCGGCGTTGGGCCTTAAACGATGGAATGACCGTAACTCATTCTTTTCCATCCCGGCCTTACCCTACACCCACAGAGTAGCACACCTTATGTCACTTAATCCTGGTGTTGCCCGAGTCCTGGGGGGGGGGTCCCAGCTGATGACGTAAGTTAGTAGCCGGCGTTCGGTGGCTAACTAAGCTCGGAATTAGTCAGTCCAGGGTAAGACCCTTTGTAGACTAGATTTCTTGTTGTCAGTCATGCTGGTATTTTGTTGTTAAAGGAATAGACGAATCCGATCGGACTGAAGATTCAGGATCGTTCACATTCCTTTTCTTGATTACTATTGCGCTTCCAACTGATTCAATCTTGAATCTGAGGAATCAGGAGACAACAATCTGAGGCTCCTCCCCTTTTTTGTTCCTCGATCCGCAGATATAGTAACAGATTTGTTGGGTTGTTTTTACACTTCACCCCCGCCCCATCAGCTCATGTCTACCCAGCCTTACCCGGGTATCTAAACAGGCAATAAGGGGCATCGAACCTGGATTATTTCAGGTGCGGACGACGCGTTACGATCGGCTTTATGGCGCCTTTTTTCTACCTTCACGGCCACAAACGAGCAGTATGTTCGCCTACAGCTTTCAGGCGATGTGGTCCTGATGTGGCGGCGTCTACGCCGTAGGACCACCTCCCGGAACTGCCAACCGCGGATGGCTGCCGACCCTCCACGGCCGGAGACAAGATCAATGACCAGTGGAGGACAACCGGATGCCGGCCGCGGGGAGCAGTTTCGGGAGCCAAACCGTCATAACCATCCCCTGCCCCCTCCCTGGGGGCACGGGTCCTTGGAGCGGCTTCGGTCGCGCCGGGAATTTCCACACCTCTCACACCACACACACACATGACACAGTTTTTCCTACACCGAGAAATGACTCTCCGGCTGTCATTTCTCGAAGACTTCTTCTAGCCGGAGACATTGAGAGCAACCTAGGACCCACGTACACGTACATATGTCCAACTTGCTCAAAACCCATCACTTCGAGTCGCCACACTAAGGGTTCAGTTTTCTGCAATTCATGCAGGAACTGGATCCACTTTACCTGTACAACACTTGCCTCCAAGAAACACTACACAAACACCTGGACCTGTTCCTTATGCCCCTCCCTCTCCCAGTCAAATCCCTCGCCTAAAACCCGTCCACCTCTCCTCCCCAACCCACCTAGCCTTCCCATATCATCCACTCCCCCCCCCTAAAACCCGTCCACCTCTCCTCCCTAACCCACCTAACCTTCCCATACCATCCACATCCTCAACTCAACACACCACACCCCATCCTAATCCATTCCAACCCCCATCTCCTGCTCCCCAATCCCCACCCCCACCTCACCCATCCCAAACCCCCACCCCCCCACCCCCCCCCCCCCCCCCCCCCCCCCCCCCACCCCCCCCCCCCCCCCACCCCCCCCCCCCCCCCCCCTCCCCCCCCCCCCCCCCCCCCCCCCCTCACCCCACCCCATCCTCGTGCAGCAGCACCCAATATACATCGTGCACATAACATTAACATTCTTCAATTGAACATAGATGGCATCAACACAAAGAAACACGAACTCTCACACTTCATCAAACAACACAACATACACATTGCCATCTTACAAGAAACAAAACTCTGCACAACAAAAACAAACACCCACATTTCATAATTTCACCACCATCAGACAAGACCGGGCTGTCGGTGGGGGCGGTGGACTCATCACCCTGGTACACAAAGAAATATCATACATAGTAACCAGTGTACAAACCAAATCCCTCCTCCCGTCAAATGATAACACAACAGAAATACAATCAATTAAAATACGCACTGGCAACAACTCCAACATAACCATCATAAACACATACATCCCTCACCAAACATCCCCTACAGTACCAAATTAATACAGACCACACTTACAACACATCACAAACACCCCACACATCATCATGGGTGGTGACTTCAACGCCAAGACGTCGGCCTGGTTTGTCGACAAGCCCGACACAGACAGAGGGCTGGTACTACAAAACCAAACTGATAACTCATCATCCTTAACGACATCCGTCAACATACCCATATTCCTCACCAAGCCCTCTATAACCCATCATCTCCAGACATCACCTTTTGCTCCCCAGAACTCGCCCCCACAACATCCTGAAGGGTGGTCAGAACCTTAGGCTCTGACCACCTCCCGATCATTATCACCACCAAAACCAGACTCACCCCAGCTAGCCACAAACACACATACACCAATTATAAAAGAGCTAACTGGGAAGCATTCACAAATGAGACACACTTCACAACTCTAAACAGTACACCCATCACTAACATCAACAATGCTGTACACATACTCAATAAAACTATCCAAAACGCTGACAAGAAACACATTCCAAGAGGTAACAGAAAAAGACACAACCCCAACTTCACACCAGAAATTCAAAACCTCATCAGACAACGCGACATACTGAAACACTCCCCACACAAGACATCACACAACAAATTCAAGCACTCAACACCCAAACTAACAACAAAATACAAGAACAACAAAAACTAAATTGGAATAACTTCCTACAAACACTTGATCACAAAACAAACTTCAAAAAACTCTACAAAACACTAAACAGCATCACACTTTCCAACAGCAACACAACACAATCACATGCTGCAATCACAACAACAGACTCTACTCCTTCATGTAAACAACAAGCAAACACTCTCATCAATCACTTCTCACATGTCAGCCACCTAAAACCTCACAAAGACGACCAACGTGTCATCCGACGTAAGAGACAATTCCCCACAGACCCTGACTATACACCCTTCACCAATCACCAGACAAAGCATATCATCAACAATCTCAAGCACTCACCCGCCTGTGGCCTAGACAACATAAGCAACATACACCTCAGACACCTGGGACCACAAGGCATACACGCACTCACTAACATATCAAACTACAGCTATTCACACAACACAATACCAAACATTTGGAAGTATGGTATCATCATCACATTCCCCAAACCCAACAAAGACCCCACGCTACCCTCCTCGCACCGCCCCATCACACTCTTTTGCTCCCCCTCCAAAGTCATGGAACGCCTAGTATTACAACTAATTACACCTGACCTACCCCTAGCTCCAACACAACATGGCTTTAGGCCACTGCACTCCACAAACACTCTTCTCACAGACCTTACACAAAGAGCTTTTGACGGCATCAACTCAGCTAGACCACCACACAGATCACTATTAGCCACACTCGACATTAGTAAAGCCTTCGATGCCATCCCCCGCCACAACCTAACAAACAAAATCTACAACACAAACATGCACAACAACACAAAAAGGTGGCTGGCCAACTTCCTAGCAGGCAGATGTGCACACGTATCTTTTGCCGGTCAGTCATCTAAAATCAGAAACTTTCCAAACGGAGTCCCACAAGGATCTGTCCTATCGCCCGCACTCTTCGATCTGTACATGCACGATATAACTACACCCAATACGCCCCAAATAAACTTAGCCTCCTATGCAGATGACATAACACTCACATGCACACACCATGACCCAAAAAGAGCAACAGATCTCCTTCAACCCTATCTCAACACACTACATGGCTGGTGCACTACAAACAGACTTAATCTAGCCCCAGCCAAATCCACCGCAACCCTGCTCACAAGCTGGACAGGAGAACACGAATACATCCCTCAACTCACCATAAACAACACACCCCTAACACATACACACACACCCAAAATCCTAGGAGTAACATATGATACTCATATGACATTCAAACAGTACACCACAAACATTAAAAATAAACTGACACCCAGACTTAACGCCCTCAGGTCACTTGCTCACACAAAATTTGGACACAACAAAGAAACTACCACCACAGTATATAAACAATACATAAGATCAGTGATGGAATACACAAGCCCAGCCTGGGCTTCTAACCTATCTGAAACACATCATAAGATCTTACAGACTATTCAAAACAAAGCCCTGAAGATCATTACAGGCTGCACAGCTACTGCACCCACAGATCACCTACATCAAGAACCCAAAATCCTCAAAGTCAAAGACCATCTGGACATGAGAGGCACTCAATTCCTGGCAGCAGCCTCCACGAACCAAGACCACCCACTAAACTACATGGCAACACACCCACAGACACCAAGAAATATCAAAACAACACCCAGCACACGGTATCACACACACAATTAGTCCTCTCTCCCTCCCTGCCCACCCCGAACCAACTTCCAGAAGCACATCCATACTCATATCTCTCGCCGATCCATCCACTCACTCACAGACAACACGCAGCTGCATACACGACCTCCCGAAATCCATCCTTCCGAATCCTCCCTTCCTCGCGAGGACAGAGTCCACCTGGCCAGGCTGAGATGCGGACACCATCCAGCTCTCCTGAGCTATCAGAAGAGACTGGATGACTCCGTTGTCGACGCCTGCCCGGGATGTAACACAGCACCCCATACCATTAAACACATCATAGAAGACTGCTTTTCACACAACCACTTACGCCAACAACACAATCTACACTCAATGAGAGCTAAAATTGAGCTAATCACCGTCATTAATGCCCGGTGCTATACCTACGGCAAGTGATGGGATTGTCCCGGCCTGGCCAGCCGGGAACTCTCACGATTTTATCTCCCCTCTCGCTCTCGATCAATCGAGTCGATCCAGTGTCACGGAGTGGCAACGGGTCTGATGGCATGGTGCTTGAATATTTAAGTTACATTCACGAGTTTTAGAGGGGGGGGGGTACTGGAACACCAAGACCCTCAACCCCGCCGGACAGGTGGAAAATTTGCAAGCAAAGGGTGCAAGCAAAAGCGAAAATTGTATTTGCTGGTTTTTAGGACTGAATGAACAGTCCAGGGACTCTTGTTTAAATTCACATGTATAGTATTCCATTCTGAATTTCTCACATAGCATCTGATATTTCCCTAGAATCATATCGTAATCTATAAATACCATATGCACGAGCTTTCTGCAGTAACGATAATAAATTTGCATAATATTGGTGAACATTTTACTTACCAGTTTATATGCAGTACAGACAAGCATTTTGGTGGTTATTGTGGACAAGGACATTAAAGATAAATATAGATTTCTATTCGTTGACGAAGTTCTAAATATCAGTATTTCTTGACAAAGTTTAAGAAACAAAAAAACATACTCTGAAGAAGGAAAGAAATAGGAAACACGCACATATATCCGATTCCTCGCCTAGCCCAGGTTTGTACCAGCTCAGAGGGTCAGGAGTTAACAATGGAAGAGACAAGAACAGTGGTGAAAGGAGGAAAGAGGGAAAGAGGAAAACACTCTTTAGAAATGGAAGAGAAGAGAACATTCACGGAAAGTGGGAAGTGAAAATACAAGAGCAAGTTACAGAGTTACAGAGCGAGAACAGAGGTGGACGGAGATAAGAGAGCTGAGAGATATAATATATAAAAGATAAAATTATACAATATATCAAATCCGGTACATCCAGATTACGCTACATCTCATTTTAGACAATCTCGTGGTGCAAAAGCCCTCACAGTCAACAGCAGAAATCCGACATGTTCACTTTGTACATTTTGGCTCTGTGAATAACTTTGGTGTTTGGTTCAACAATGTGGAGGCAGCCATTTAGGAAGAGTAGTGTGTCAAAGGTTCCGGAGGAGAAAAAAAAAAGAAAAAAAATTCTCGCAGAGCAAGAGCCACCACAGTCGATTATAGCGGATATAGTGCAGGTTTACTGTGTTCAATTTAGCTCTGTGAACAACTTTGGTTTTAGTGTGCAATGTCGTGGAGACCGCCGTTAAGGAGGAGTAGTATGTCAAAGGTTCCGGAGATGATAAAATGCAGTAAAATTACCTACTTAGCGAGTGTAACGTATATCCGGCAGGTTCACTTTTTAAATTTTGGCTCTGCTAACAAATTGAGTCTTAGTGTTCAATGTCGTAGAGGCAGCAATTTAGGAGGAGTAGTGCGTCAAGGGTTCCGGAGATGACAAAACGCAGCGAAACAACCTACTTAGCCAGTGAAGCGGTAACCTGGCAGGTTAATTTTGTTCATTTTGGCTCTGCGAACAACTTTGGGCAATTGTTCAATGTCGTGGAGCCAGCTGTTTACGAGTAGTGTCTCAAATAATCTGTAGATGACAAAAAAAAAAAAACAGCCCTCTTCCTGGCACAATCGGGAAGTAAAGAGAACCAGCAAAGGCAGAAAGAAGTCTCTCTTTCATTTTTCTGACAACCATTGCACGATTTTATTTATTTTAGGGTGGATCAGAGGGATTGACTGTTTTCCATTAAATGTTTTTATCCCATTGATTAATAAATTACTTTAATATGGATAATATTATATTTTATCAGACCAAATTGTATTGAAGTTTGAAATATTTATACATGCAGTAGCCGAGAGTTGTGCTAGAAGAGGGGTCAGAGGATTAGGAATGAAACTTGAAACACTTAATATTAAAATATTAGGTATGAAGGTTCCTTAAGGGGTAATTTTTCTGGTCCCCTTTCTTCTTCATGTTTAGCCTCATTATTTTTCAGATTTGATGATGGTCGGCCCATTAGTTTGGCGATTTTAAGACCTTTTACCCCATTTCTTTGTCAATATTATGACTTTTCGTGTCATTTAGGTGTCGATTTTCTTCCTGGCGAGCGAAAGATACCCTAAATTTTAAAAGGAACCGGCCTTCGGCTGGGACATGTTTCTATCGAAAAATGTACAAATTTATCTTGAGGGATGGTCTTGGGGGGTGTTTTTTTAAGCTTGATGGAAGTCTAGGGAGGAAACTGAAAAAAACATTATACAATATATATATACATCCTGTATGTATATATATATATATATATATTTATATATACTGTATATACATATGAGGAAATAAATATTCCCATCCCCCCTTAACTGTGTATTTGGGTATTATACAATCGGTGGATTATTCACTGAAAATGGGATCTCTCTTGGAATAAAGTCTTTTGAATTAAACTTGTTTATGAAATCTATCAAATAAAATATTTTACTCCAGTCTATTGCTGATATAATATGTTACTGGTCGTATTATATGCACACTTACAGTACTATAGTCGAAATAATATAAACAGGAATGCATATACGTGTTACACATACTAACTCTAAATAATTATACAAATATATCTAGTAATTCGAAATAACCTATTATAACCATTTATTATACTCTTGATTGACTGCCGTGTGAGTTTCAGTTCATGAGCGTACATTACTTTCGATTACTTGCGTGGAATTGTGGGTGGAAAGCTACAACTGTTTAACTTAACAGATTCTTCATCACCCTCACCTTATTAATCAAGTTTTGGTCACATGACCATTGGGTTACAGAGACTTGACATAGACTATGAGTGCCAGGCTAAATCCAGTAAGTATCAGTTTGAATGCATATATCATGGTTACGTCACTATATGTCATAGATACGTCACAATACATCACAAGGCTAGGAAACACCCCCTGACATTAGATTGGTAAGATACACAAAGAGTATACCTTGATTGGCTTTCCCGTACAGGTAGGTGGAGTTCATAGGTTAGTTAAGGGGAGATTTTTAGCTTGCTCCCTAGACCTCCATCAAACTTTACAAAATACGCCCAAGATAAATGTCCCGGCTGAAGGCCAGTTGCTTCTAAATTACAGGCGCGCTGTCGCTCGCCTGGAAATTGTTTACACCTATATAGCATGAAATGTCTTAATATTGACAGGAGTAGGAGAACGTCTTAAACTTTCAAAACTAATGAGGCTCAATATGAGAGAGAAGAGGGTTCAGGAAAATAAATAAACTCTCTCGCCCCTTAATCCCATAAACATTAGCAAAAGTCACTTACTCACTCTTTACATATACTGTAGGGATAAGGCAAATAATACATCACACTTAACCCGTTGTTACGAACTGGCACTCGGGTACACAAGGGCTCTGAATCAGGACTCGAATACGGCTCGCTGCCACAACGGAAACACACGATCCCAACCCCTGAGTAGTGCCAGCCGAACAAAAAACACCAATACCCTCCAGAGTTCAATCTGCTATAACGGGGTATACAAGAACTCGGTACTAGTGTTCAACAACAGACTAATAAAGAGACAGGAATTATCTAGTCTGGTCAACAATCAAACAATGAAGTAAGAAACAACAACACCAAAGAATAGTGTTGGCCGAAGCCGAAGTAATCCACCCTTGACTATGAACTTAAGAAGTCCACCACCCTCTACTTCGGATCGGCACTATTACGTTACGTTAATTAATAGTCCTTACGCATCGAGCAAGGAATCTTCTGAAAAAAGTTAGATGCTTCTCAGATGCTCGTAAGAAGTACGTATCGGATTTTGAACAGTAATTCAATAAGCAAAAACACTGGCAATTAAATACTATTAAAGGCTTAAATTGGCATAAGAATAATTAAAAGAATATGCAATAGTAAATGGCAAACATTAATAGGAAGTACTCCGCAAATGCAACGGCAATAGCCTACTTGGATAGTGCTCGTGGGCCACTAATCACTAAAGTAGCCAAGCTTGCAACACATGAAATCAATAGTGCATAAACAATATCATACATAAGGAAAGCTTCAATACTATTCTGTATCTACTAATCGAGTAAAGTCTAGCTGGGGTACTGTGGGCAAAAGGTAGCAGTGACTGAGCAAAAACGGCTCGTAGCCTAGCGAAGTCCTCACGACTGTTTAAAGTATTACGTTAAAACTAACAAGTGCACTTTGAGAAATCCAGATCCCTTGTATCTGGTTTTCTCCTGGCTCCTTGACAAAGTAAAAACAAACTGTTAATAAAATACAGGGTGGTTAGGCTCTTGCCCTCACGCACTGTAAATTATTAACTCAACACAGTCAGCCACGAAGACAACCTAGGCTTCACTGAACCGAAACGAGTATGCAGGTTTATCGCTTAACCACTGCATCAAACAACAACTCGTAACACAGAAAAGCCTTACCCCAGTCTAGCATTACCTAGACCAGCAGAAAACAGGAATAATAAATAACACACAGGGAAATGCATATACAAGTGCAACAAACATAAATCAATCCTATTCTAAGTCAACCCTTCCAAAATAGGCTATCTAATAGGCAAGTATCTCGTGAGAACTCAAGCGATAATACGTTGGCTGACTAGCTCTGCACCAACGGGACAATGGAAGTTAAACAGGGCAGGGAAAAGAGGAGATAAGAATGTAAGGTAGTAGAGAAAGTTCCCATCAGTCAGAAGAATATGTATAGTTAGCAAGGGAAATGAGAAGTCGCTCTGCCTAATGAGTTCTGATGAAAAAATGGCCAGACATCCCTTTTATACCCGGCCCTCTAGTGAGCCCAACGTGAACTACTAAGGACCGCCCACTGACAACCATTACGTAATTTCTCTCTCTCCTCTGAGATACACAAAGGCTCCCCTAGCACTGAGGGAGGGAGGAATGCGAGTGAGTTAGGCCCACCTCCCGCCTGGCGCACCCCCTGACCCCCAACTGTGGCTGTTTCTCTTCCCATCATTACAAATAAGTTTTACACACAATACTTATAACTAATGATATAAAATAGAACTCGTTGACTCAGATGAAAACAAAATACATATTCATAATACTTATACTACAACGGCTCACATGAACTAAGTTAGGAAACTCTACATAGACTACAGCCAAAGTTCCTGCCCTGACGATCCTAGCGAGAGTGGGGCATGACTAGGCGTTCTGTACAGCATGCTCACACGTGGACATGCGTCACACCGTGGAGCCCCGGCTAGTTTTGTATTGTTTGTTCACCAGAACCCGGCCGGTTTTCAAAAAATGGTTTTATTCCAGAAACAATAGCGAATGGGTTAGGAATGAAGGAAAAACCACGAAAAACCGCTCAAAAAGCTTAAAGAATGGTCCTACAGAGCCCCCGAAAACGTATTTTACAAGAGTAAAAAATTGAAGGCAATTACCCCAAAAAAACAGGTTATTGCGCGCTCACGCGCACGCACGTGGACTTTGAGAGTTTTCAACCATCGGCACGGTTGCGTGGGAAACGTACACAGTTCCCATACAAATCTGAGCCCACTCGAGTGGCTACACCTGAGGTTACGGTCGGAGCAATTAGGGTGACTCGTCAGACGCGTCGCTGGGGCTGTGCGTTACATACATCGCCGACGCGCCAGACGTATCGCTGGTGCTGGACGGGTTAACCCTAGTACCAGGGCAATTAAACTCGTTCAACTTAGCAGAGTTGGCAAGGGGGGAATGTGTAAAATAGTTATGGTTCATTTCAAAAATAAGTCGCCACGTGTATGAAAGCATAGTCCTTTACGAGACTATAACCTGTGTTACGACCGGGACTGCGAATAAAACAAGGGCACTTAATGATTGGACTAGTAATAGGGAACTATGCAACAACGGTACGCTAGATCCAAACCCTCGAACATATATGCCGGTGAACAAAACACCTATACCCTCCAGAGTTAATCTGCGATAACGGGGTATCCTTAACTGGGCATAAATGTACTCTACTTCAGGCTGACCCACACTGGTATAGCCTTATAACAAACAAGATGCAAGTTACGTTAAAATGCATAAACAGGAATCTATGGAAAGATCAATTAAATCACTGCAAGATTTAATACAATAAAAGATGCTTCAATACAGTTACTCTAAACAACAATAAACTCTTCACTCCTATCTGAAAGAAAGTGAATTATAGTCCTACAGCATAGACCGGGAAACTTCTGAAGAAAGTCTGATGCTCATAAGATGCTCATATCTTTAACTATATAAAGGCAGGAGGCAGGACACCACACGTGTAAATCGAATACACTAAAAGATAGGACATATAATGTTAACTGACACGAGAATACTATAAATGCGCAACGGTAGCAATGCTCGACACTAAAAGAAGTACTTCCTCATGAACGAAACAGTCTGCTATGGTTGTGCGGCTCAACAACAACCGAGACTAATAAATGCTGTGAATAATAATGCGTACATATCAAAGAGCTTATATAAATACTAATAAGACTAGCTGGGATACTCTAGGTAAGGAACTGGGGTTGAGCAAGACAGGCTCGTAGTCTAGCGATGTCCTTAAGACTGCATCCTTTGAGTTACGTTAATTGACTAGGGTGCTCTCTTGATAGATCCAGATCACAAGTATCTGGTTCTATCCTGGCGACCCTCTAAAGCCAAGCAAAGAGGCAGCAAAGTGTGGAACTGGTACAGGCCAAAGCCCTCAGTCAACACAAAGCTGCACTCGCAAAGGACGCAACCGAAAAGACAACACAGGCTACCACAGGACCGGTCGAAGTCGTGTAGGTATAAGCAAACCGTACACACATCGAAGACAACGACTACAGTTACCTTATCCCAGTCTACCATTAAATAAAAGAGCTGAAACACTAAATCAATAATGGAGACACACAGAGTTCTAACCTATACTAACTGAGAACCCTCAAAACCTATTCTAAGTACATGTAAATATCTCTGAGGACGGCGCATGCAATACAATGGGCCGGCTATGGAAACCGTATGCAGAACCCAAGGGGATAAGTAATTGAATAAAGGCGAGAAGCAATGGAAAAGAAGAAGTTCAGAGAGAGAAACAGTTCTAAAGGTGGTGATCGAGGGAGAGTATGCAAGGGGATGTTAGAAGCACACGTGCCTAGCCTGTCCTGACGAGGACAGCTCCTGTGGACCCTCATGCAGAAGGTTAGTTACACAGGAGCCCGCAAAGGCGCGATGGTCGGCCAATCACGAGCCGAGACGTCACAAGACAGCAGGCGTCCTTAGGACGCGCCAGGATCCGCCAGCCAATCAAGGGTGTGGGAAAGCCCACGCACGAGCCAAATAATTCCTCCGAGCGAGGGAGGCAGCACATACATACACACGCACATATTACCACCACGCTGACTACATCGCTCTTTCTCCTTAACTTTACACAATGCATCTTATATTCTATTAATGATATAAAATACTTCCCGTTGTCACAGACGAAAACAAAGACCACCACTGGACTGTCTGTGACAATGCGATTACTAGGAAAGAAAGAACAACATTCTCTGATAACTGTAGCCCCTTTCGATGTCCCTGGCGAGCGCTAGTGGCTAACGAGAGGCGATTCTGCCAACGCTGGTAGACGTCACACCCCGCCCAAGATATGCGACGCTCAACATTAGGCGAGCACCATATCTGACAAGGCAGAATGCCGACAAGACCCGTCAGACCTAGCCACTCCACCAGAAATGAAATGCAATGCTCAATTCTTACATAAAACAACATTTTAGCATAAAGAAAATCTTATAACCCCTCCCAAACACAATAGTATAATATAGCCTGCTATGCTCCCTGAGCGAGCTTCACAGAGCCCAGCCTACTAAGTGAAAGACAGGTTCAACTTAGGACTTTAGCTATAACATTGGCAACTTACAATTAACTATCAAAAAGAAAGAGTTTTTATGTGATTTTTGTTTTTAATTTTAATGTTGTTTTTGATGGCTGCTCTACAGGGGCAAGCCTGGTTTTTCTCTACTCACAAACACACACTGACTGAACGGCGAGGGTGCTCCTTGAAGCGTACCCTCCCGTGACAAACAATCAGCCACAACATTATCAGTGCCCTTAACATGCCACACATCCAACTTGTGTTCCGGCAGCAAAACAACACCTGGCACTGATAAACTGCCCAGTTCATCACAAGACTGGCACTTCTCTTCGCTCTTTCCGTCAACGGGACTTGCCAAAAACCTTTCACTAGTTCTACCTTCGTGATAAGTGATGCAGCCCCGATGCGGTCTATGGTGTCGTCAACTCTAGATAAGGTATAGGCGTCTGTCAGGGATAATGCACACACACTCTTGCAATCAACACACACACGGATCTTCCCACTTAACACAGGTTGTAAAGTTACAGGCAACGACCACTCACAACATTCCTTATCCCTCAGACCCTTCGTCAACATGTAGTCCAGCTCTGCTTTCACAACAGGCTGTCGAGCAGGATTTATACGGTAGGGAGCCACTTTTAGCCTTGCACAGTCTCCAGCCTCCATGTCGGATTCTACCCCGTACATCAGGCCTGGAGAATGAACAAGCATGCGGATGTACTGCCACAACCTAGTAAACAACTTCTCTTGATGCTTAGGAACAAGAGGTTGCAACTTATCTCGACGAACAACATGCTCATTGCCCTCCCACAACCCAGCCGAGACCACAGTTTCTACACTATAGCCTCCCTCCTTCTCCACCTTTGTCCGTAGAACAGCCAGGTCACGAGAGGGACAATCTGTACCTGTGCAGTCACTCTCATAGTTCATAATTGCTAAGGCCTCCCCGCCGATACCGTACATGCGCACCCCCGCATTCCTTGCGACTACATCTGCCTGCGCAGCATCACCGCCTTAAGCGACATGGCCAGATACAGTTGGTCTATGGTAGGGCTGTTGCATAATAATAGAGTAGCATTGGGAGGCTATGCGATGACCGGGCACATCCACTCCACAGCCAACCTCACCAATCTGCTCAATGTCCTGATTCTGACCACTACCCTTAGCAGCCATGGGTCGACCCTGACCTGACAACCATGCCAAAGCCTCGTCGCCCACCTTGAACCACCGAAACAACGAGGCCAACGGTATACTCACACTCAAGTGACCTGTCAGCGGAACCTTGTGCACCACATGAGTTGTGAGGCCTGGGTGCTCGGCACAAACAGTGGGGTATGAACCGAGCAGGTGCTGGAGCGCTGCACAATGCTGCTCAGGCAGGTGCTCTAGCGCTTCCACAGCCACCTGGCTCGTGTCTCCCCCCCACTGCTCCACCGAGACATGACAATCCCAACTCTCCTCCACCTGTGCCCCACTGCCCCCCTCTCCTTCTCCACCTTGGCCGCTGCAGACCAACACAGGGACAGTAGGCTGCTCAGGTGGTTGCCTCACAAACTCTAACAGGTTCACATGACATGTTTCACCGTCCTCGAGTTCAATTTGCTGTCTCGGAGCTTTCTCACGCCCCACCTCCTCACCAAGTGTGACAGGTTCTGGGGCCACTCTGGACCTAAACGTTGGTGCTAATACTGAGTCGCCAAGAAGAGCCGCTGGATCAAAACTGACAAAACTTTTCCCAACTTTAGCTTTCTCCTTCCGACCGTTCCTCCGCTCGTCTAGAGAGTGAGGAATAGGCTGTGACACCTTAGATGCACGAGATCGGGTGACAACACACGCCATCTGCTGTAATTGACACCTCTCGACCAACTCCTGCCCCTCCCTACTCACGTCGGCCGCCCTCTCGGCAACGACTAAGGGTGGAACCTCAGAAGCAGGCACCGCAAAGTCGTTGCCGAGAAGAAGGTCGACGCCCTCTACTGGCAATTTCTCTACGATTCCAACATCAATCTCTCGTGTCACACCATCAACCTCCAGCTCCACTCGAACCAACGGGTATGACCGTGTAGCATTAATACCCTGCACCATAACTACCCGTGTCGCGTTTATAGGTTGGCCTGTAAAGTTTTTCATCAGAGTCTGGGATGCACCTGTATCTCGCAACAACTCCAACCCATGCTTGCAACCAGCCCAACTCACGCAGCCACGCCCTCTATGGTCGCAAAAAGCATCGCGGACAGGTTTCGAGCCTTCCGGATACTCCTTCACCGGCTGTGCCCCCGCATCTGACATATCACCCCGGGTAAATGCAGAAGACCTCAGAGACACCCCAATGTTGCTAGCCAAAGACACGACTGCTGTAGGTTGGTTACTAGGGCAGGAACGTGCAAAATGCCCCTTGTTATGACACTTAAAACACTCTACTTCACCCTTGGACTTCCCCTGAGGTGGGGAAGGGCCCTGACCTTTCTCAAACAGGACGGTCCTTGGTTTGTGATCAAAACTAGTATCATTGCTCTTACTTTTGTTATTAAATGTTGCATCACTGACTCGGGGGGGTGGAGTGTTGTGCCCCTTGTTAACTGCATCGGTCCGTTGTGCAGACCTGCACCCACGAATCAGGGATACTCTCAGGTCAGGCAACTCAGCTGCCTTTTGTAGAGTTTTAGGCTGTTTCTCTTTGAGGTTCAAAGTCAGGTCGCCGCCTGTGCATTTAAAAAATTGCTCTAGAAGGACTAACTGCTCAAGCTCTTCGAACGTCGTCACCTTCTCTGACCTCAGCCAATTTCTCAAAGCATCAGACAGTTCCCGGGCATGTTCTAGAAAAGTGCACTCACGACCCTTCGTAACACCCCGAAACTTCAACCTATATGTCTCTGGTTGTAACTCGTACGCCCGCAGAACAGCTTCCTTTAATACCTCATAATCGATGCAAGACTCCAAGGGCAACGCATCATATGCCTTGAGTCCTTTGCCAACCAACCTAGAGGAAACAAGGGCTGCCCACTTAACCTCGGGCCATTGGTGCTCCTGGTACTTCTTCTCAAAACGCAGGAAAAACTCGGTGACACCCGACTCGTCAAATGCAGGGACTAACTTAAGAAGGTGCGATAAAGACTGATCAAGACCTCGATTTCCGGAACCGAGACGCTGCCCTGTCGACTCCACCCGAGACTTCTCAAGCTCTATGTCTGCACAGTACATGGCCTTTCTCTCCTCAGCCTGAATCTTAGCCATCCCCAGCTCAACCTCTCGCTGCCGCTGCTTGAGCTCAGCCTCTCGCTGCCGCTGCTCGAGCTCAGCCTCATGCTTTCGTTGCTCAGCCTGCTGGTTAAGTTTGGCGAGTTCGAGCTGAAACAACATCTTGGCAGACAACCCTTGAGGAGGGGCTGCTACTATCGGGGATCCACCCCGTGAATCACCTAGAGGCATACCTAACCGCCAGTGGGCATCGGCCTGCGGGAACGTACCCGGCTCCGGAGCCCGAGGTGGCGCCATGGTAGGAGTCGAGTGGAATGGGGGCTGGGCAGAAGGTGCCCCAGCTCCCGCACCACCCGAAGCCCCACGCACCCCACCGAGCACACAGGTAACCAGCTCACCTCTCGACAAACCGCTAGTACCGGGAAACCCTAAGACTGTGGCTGCACACTGCAGTCCGTACCGATCTAGCCCCGACACACGATCCGCTGACACGGGCTCCTCCAAAAATATCCGAGCATCCTCCTCACTGTTCACCACCCGAGCGCCGCTAGACAACTCCACCTTCTCCACCTCCTCGCCTGTGCCCTCACTATATACTGATCCGTCGTTCGACATAGTGTCCACCGGAAATCCTCAACGTTTAAAAAAAAAAGTACCTAAACTCTCATGTAGCACTATTCACTCAAAAAATGCTTGAAGACAACTCAAGTGCTATACTACGTTGCCAAAAAAAATTCCATCGTGTCCAAAATATTCCTCAAAAACAAATGTCCAACAATCCTGCAATTATTTCTTAGTTCACTAAATCCTAGACTAAGGTCGCCATTTGGTATGACGACTAAGATAAGATCCTGGCAAGGTTGCCATTTGTTACGACCGGGACTGTGAATAAAACAAGGGCACTTAATGATTGGACTAGTAATAGGGCACTATGCAACAACGGTACGCTAGATCCAAACCCTCGAACTTATGCCGGCGAACAAAACACCTATACCCTCCAGAGTTAATCTGCGATAACGGGGTATCCTTAACTGGGCATAAATGTACTCACCTTCAGGCTGACCCACACTGGTATAGCCTGATAACAAACAAGATGCAAGTCACGTTAAAATGCATAAACAGGAATCTATGGAAAGATCAATTAAATCACTGCAAGATTTAATACAATAAAAAGATGCTTCAATACAGTTACTCTAAACAACAATAAACTCTTCACTCCTATCTGAAAGAAAGTGAAGTATAGTCCTACAGCATAGACCAGGAAACTTCTGAAGAAAGTCTGATGCTCATAAGATGCTCGTATCTTAAACTATATAAAGGCAGGAGGCAGAACACCACACGTGTAAATCGAATACACTAAAAGATAGGACATATAATGTTAACTGACACGAGAATACTATAAATGCGCAACGGTAGCAATGCTCGACACTAAAAGAAGTACTTCCTCATCAACGAAACAGTCTGCTATGGTTGTGCGGCTCAACAACAACCGAGACTAATAAATGCTGTGAATAATAATGCGTACATATCAAAGAGCTTATATTAAATACTAATAAGACTAGCTGGGATACTCTAGGTAAGGAACTGGGGTTGAGCAAGACAGGCTCGTAGCCTAGCGATGTCCTTAAGACTGCATCCTTTGAGTTACGTTAATTGACTAGGATGCTCTCTTGATAGATCCAGATCACAAGTAGCTGGTTCTATCCTGGCGACCCTCTAAAGCCAAGCAAATAGGCAGCAAAGTGTGGAACTGGTACAGGCCAAAGCCCTCAGTCAACACAAAGCTGCACTCGCAAAGGACGCAACCGAAAAGACAACACAGGCTACCACAGGACTGGTCGAAGTCGTGTAGGTATAAGCAAACCATACACACATCGAAGACAACGACTACAGTTACCTTATCCCAGTCTAGCATTAAATAAAAGAGCAGAAACACTAAATCAATGATGGAGACACACAGAGTTCTTAACCTATACTAACTGAGAACCCTCAAAACCTATTCTAAGTACATGTAAATATCTCTGAGGACGGCGCATGCAATACAATGGGCCGGCTATGGAAACCGTATGCAGAACCCAAGGGGATAAGTAATTGAATAAAGGCGAGAAGCAATGGAAAAGAAGAAGTTCAGAGAGAGAAACAGTTCTAAAGGTGGTAATCAGGGGAGAGTATGCCAGGGGATGTTAGAAGCACGTGCGCCTAGCCTGTCCTGACGAGGACAGCTCCTGTGGACCCTCATGCAGAAGGTTAGTTACACAGGAGCCCGCAAAGGCGCGATGGTCGGCCAATCACGAGCCGAGACGTCACAAGACAGCAGGCGTCCTTAGGACGCGCCAAGATCCGCCAGCCAATCAAGGGCGTGGGAAAGCCCGCGCACGAGCGGGAAAACTCCTCCGAGTGAGGGAGGCAGCACATACATACACACGCACATATTACCACCACGCTGCCTACATCGCTCTTTCTCCTTAACTTTACACAATGTATCTTATATTCTATTAATGATATAAAATACTTCCCGTTGTCACAGACGAAAACAAAGACCACCACTGGACTGTCTGTGACAATGCGATTACTAGGAAAGAAAGAACAACATTCTCTGATAACTGTAGCCCATTTCGATGTCCCTGGCGAGCACTAGTGGCTAACGAGAGGCTATTCTGCCAACGATGGTGGACGTCACACCTGGTTCTTTAAGTAAGAACTAAGGTTGCTTCCCTTGAGTCCCTTGTGTCATGAAAGATTTTTTTTTTCTTCGTGGATGAGGGGGACAAAGGCAAAACTGCCTGTGACGAGCGCCCACCCCATAGTTGAAAGAGTGAAAGTAAAGCATTGGTTTTACCAATGTCTGGCAATTATTATACCAGACCTCTTTACATACCTGAGAAAGTGCAAGGGGATCAGTCGTTCATAAACTGTTTGACAAAATAAGGGTAAGATATATATATATATATATAGATATGTAATTATAGACATTTTGAGATAGCTGACCTTTGGTGATAGGAGTTAAGTTAGCAACTGTACACCAGGAAGGGAACGATCGTGATCTTATAAGATGTCTATATTTTACACTGAGCTCCGGTGCTAAAATATCTGAAGGCCGTTGATCAACACCAAAACACGAATACAGTTCGTCCATATGTTTTTCGAGCTCTTGTGACCTAAACTCAATTTTGCAAAGGGAGGGACTAGGACATCTTTGAGTATCTAAAGAAAGAGTGTTCAAATCGGTTTTGAATGTAAATGTGACATGCTCACTTCCATCACAGAACGATAGCAGAGGATGCAGGGTAAGAGTAGTTGATTTTAAAGTTGACTACCATTTGTGAGGCTGAGATCCATTAGAGAGTCATTAGCAGAGTCAAAACATTATTTTTCAGTAGTATTATATATACATTTAGCAATGCATATACAGGTATTCAGCACGAGCATACTCACCCAATAAATCTCTGGTCCGTAGATCGTTTCCTCAAGCTACTCATAATAAATCTTTGGATTGTATATACGTATACAGTATATACTGTATAATATATATATATATATATATATATATATATATATATATATATATATATATATATATATATATATATATATATATATATATATATATATATAATTGCTTTTTCATTTGTAGGGAATTTTCGAATTATAATTTAAACTCAAATCATAATATACAATAATCATTATCGGATTTTCATTTGGGATTTTGTAATAATTTACATAGTATAAAGTAACTGCGTTGTGTTATCGTTCTTCTTACTGTTTTCATTCACAAAATGTATGGATATGATTCTCATTTTCCTCGGTCTATTCAGTAAACTCCACTTTTTAACTTATAGTTTTAGACGAACGAAGTAATAACTTTTAGGAGAAACTGACAGTCTCATTAGCATTCTTCTCTTCCTGTTATAATTATTCCCCTCCTGTAATGTCCGTTCATGGTCAGAATATATAATATACACACAACAGTTTGAGTCAACACATGATCCATGGTTTTAATCCCTTCTGTACCTGCGACGTCGTTTTCTTTTTGGGAGATATATAAATAAAGGATTTTATGCAGTTTAAGAAGGATCTGTTGTAATAAAAAAAAGGTCAAGTAATAGAGTTCAAACCCTCTTAATTGCAAGATGCCCTTTTGAAACTGAATAACATTGTCTAATAGTAGCAAGAATTAAGTTAATATGGACGGAACTGGTACTGAAAGGGTTACAAGTATGTCTACCAGAAGATCAGAAGTAGGACAATTAACAACTATGCAAAAATAGATATGGAAAGATGAATCAAAATAAATTTGATATTTGCATGATATTATTCAATGTTAATGGCATTACATAAACAAGTATACAGACATATAATTGATATTCTAGAACTTCTAAGTGACATTGTACGTTCTTTTCGTGTTCAGAAAATTTGGCCTGATAATTAATAGCATTGAAACTTAGCCCGAAATACGAGTATGTACTGTTGTGGTGCGTTATAGCGTCCAGGTAGGCCTTAACCTGTTAAGCGCTAAATAGCCCTAGGAGCTAGGGTAGTTATTTGTGCATTTCTGCAAAAAAATTCGATCTCACAGAATTTAAAAAAAAGTACCTCAATGTCTTGGAAATAAGCAGCCACATCCGCCAATATATATATATCCACCCTAAAAAAATGTGGGTGTGGAGTTACGGTGGCTGCAAGTTGAAAAAAATGGGCTGATAGGCACGACATCCCCGAGCGAGCGAGTGTGTTTGAGTGAGTCAGGCGGGAGGAGAGAGAGAGAGGGTGGAGGCAAGAACGTGCGATTGATGAGAAGCAACGCTCTATATCTCGCCTAAAAAGCACCTTTATGGTTTCACCTGTTCATATTCATGAGTAAGGCAGCCCATGTGAATAATATACACTGATAAATGAAGCGCAGAGATGCATACGGACGAATAATAGGCGAAATAAGAGTGGTGTATTGAGAAAGGTGGGTGGCGCGGGAGAGAAAAGGGGTCAGATTACAGTAGGTAGATGAGATTAGCGTGGGTGTATGCACAAATTTAGACCTTATAGACACTTTGTGTTGTCGTTGCTATATTGTAAACAACGATAAGGCTTCTTGGATGGCGCAGTATGTTAGAGTAACCCGATATCTCATTACACAATTTTTACGCACTATTTGCTTGCAACTCATGGATGAAAGGTTATTTATTTACTTGTAAATTTCTTTACTGTTTGTTCGTAATGATAGAATATGTTAGGTTATGTAAAAGTATTATACATACTAAATACTTCGATATACACAAGTGTATCGAGGGTATATATATTTTTTTTTGTCAAGCATTCGTCTGCCCGAAAATACGTACGCACTAATCGCTGTCAGTATAGTGTGAACAGTCATGGTCTAGTGGTTAGAGTGATGGACTGAGTGAGATGTAGGCCTAGAGACGTAGGCCTAGAGACGTGGGTTCGAAACCAGAGAGGTTATGGGGATGTTTTTGGAGTGTTTATATCACTTGAAATTTGTTTTTGTTTACATACTTACGCCCTGCTATTCATAAAGTCGAAAACTTTGATGAATAGCAGAGCGTAAGTATGTTTTTTTGTGTTTATTTATTTGTTTTTTGTTTGTTTTTTTGTTTGTTTTATTATTACAAAAGGTTGTTACAAAAGGTTAGTACATAAGTATAATATTACATAGGTATATATATAATAAAACAAAATATTGCCTGGCTAATGAATTAAACTGAAATAATAAATGAAAATATTGCTTATATATACAGTATACTGTATACAATAATATACTGTGTATATATATATATATATATATATATATATATATATATATATATATATATATATATATATATATATATATATATATATATATATATACAGTATATACCAAAACATATGAACTTATCCTACAACTATAATTTGTACATGTTATGATAATATTATCACGTTGGTCAGGTACGGGCAAGTAGGTAGGCAGGCAGGTGTTTTGAGATCACGTTGGTCAGGTACGGGCAGGTCAGGTACGGGCAGGTAGATAGTGAGGTAGGTAGTGAGGTAGGTGGGCGGGGCAGGAGTTTGGCTGAGATAGGGCGACACAGGTACCACTCCTAGTAGTACTTGAGTGAGTGGTAGTCCCTGAAGCACTCGCCCAAACACAACCCAACTTTGCATTCCTTGCACATTGATGTGACTCGGTTTCTTTTTGGTGGCTTTCTGGTGGAGTGGGCACAGACCTGGCACTGTACTTGCAGCCTCCGGATGCCAGATAGCTCGGTGTGGATAGGGTAGTGTTTGTCATATCCATCAATGACTCTGTCTGGGAGGTTGACTGCACGGCGACCCCTGTGACCAGAGACTGGTTGGTGTTTCTGTAGGAGTTGGTAGGCGACGTTGTATATGAACTCCCGGAACTTGAGTTTTTTGTTCGGGGCCATGTCTTTTTTTACCAGCCACATGTTGTAAGCGTTGAGCATCGTGATGTCAACAAAGTGAAGGAAAAGCTTGTGATACCACTTCACTGTTTTTCGTAGGCACTCAACGCCTGCAAGCTGGCAATCAGACTTGTCCACAAGGCGCATGTACTTGGTATAATCCACCACCATATCAGGTTTCTGGATAGACTTCTTGGTACGGTAGTGGAATTTACCAGAGTCCACTTGGGCACCTGTATGGACAGTCGAAAGCAGGTGGACTGGTCGCTTATCGAGCCACTTTACCGCCAGAACATTCCCAGATTTCTCCAGCTGCTTGTAGTGCTCTTTCTTCTTTCTTCTTGGTCTGTCCTGTCTGCGGCGCCTTTGTTCCTCTGCCAAGTCGTCATCAGAAGCGGTGTCACTGTGGGAGGGGTTGTCCAGTTCTATGCGATTGCCTTGGAACTTAGGTATGAACTTCCTGTTAGTTCTGACAGTCCCACATGCCCCCGTTTTGTGGTCATGGAGGAACTGGCAGAGTGCAGGACTTGTATACCAATTGTCGGTGTACAACGTGTGCCCCTTGTTCAGGTAGGGCTCCAGCATCTTTTTCACAATGTGCCCTGACATGCCCAATGGGTCGTTGCCACCGACTTTTGGAATGTCTACATCAGTGCCGGTGTATACGATCATGTCGAGCACTATTCCACTTTCACAATCGCACAACACAAAGATCTTGATCCCGAACCTGTGTCTCTTCAAGGGAATGTACTGCTTGAACACCAGGCGTCCTTTGAAAAGCACGAGCGACTCATCAATCACCAGGTTGGCAAAGGGGTAGAAGAATTTCCTGTACCTTTGCAACAACATGGTCAACACATCCCGAACTTTCCATATTCTATCAGCTCGGTTTGGATTATTATTGTCTGCGAAGTGCAAAAATCGCAGAAGCAAGAAAAATCTATCACGAGCCATATATTTCCGGAAAATTGGGGTGTTGATGATTGGGTCGTGCTTCCAATAATGCTCCATTACATGCTTCCTGCAGAGAGGCATGATTAGCAACAACGCAAAGAACACAAGGAGCTCAGGGACAGTCGTATCAACCCATGCACGAATTCTTGCTCTAGGAGATATCATATCAATTCTTTCCCTCACCCAGGTAAAATATCCATTGGTTTGGGAAACGAGATGAGATAATACCTCCTGGTCAAAAAATGCACAGAAGAAATCAGATTCCGTGGACTGGTCATTGCAGGGCCAGTCTGCTGTTGAACCAGCCAGATTGGCATTGAACTGGTGCAAATCTGGTTGGAAATGGGACCCTTCAGACCAGGCAAAATTATACGCCCGTGGGGGATCAGGATCAGCCCCTCCGTCAGCCACGTCGTCTGAGCCTTCGTCGTCAGACAGGTCTTGGTCATGGTCACGGTGCAGAAGTACATCGTCGTCTTCCGAATCCTCTGCACCTCCCTCATATTGGTCTTGATCCTCCTCAGACTCGCTCCCACTATCACCACCCCAGCCATAGTTCCTGGGATCGAAGGCTTCCCCTTCTGCAGCGTCGTCGTCAGAGGAGTCAGGAGGGAAGAGGAGGGCGTCAAACTTGGATGGCGTTAGACCGGCTGCCAAAACTCTACGAGGCCCTCCAACAGCAGCAGGGGCATGGGTGGGCGTGGGTGGTGGAGCAGGGGCGTGCGTGGGCGGTGGTGCAGGGGCGGCCGTGGTGGGCAGTGGTGCAGGGGCGGCCGTGGTGGGTAGTGAGGCAGGGGCGGCCGTGGTGGGTGGTGGTAGTGGTGGCAACGCGGGGGTGGTAGAGGCGGGAGGTGTCACCTTACTCCTCTTGAACTGATAAGGCCGTCCTTTACCCTTACCCTTCTTGCCAACTACCCCCGATGCTCCTGCATCCCCAGGACGGCCACTTGTACTTCCTGTGGTGGTGGGCGCCGTGGGCGTCGTTGCCACAACAGTAGAGGCAGTAGTTGTTGTGGTAGCAGTTGTCAGAGCAAATGCTGAGGACAATGACCTCTTCACACTCGTCGTGCTTGTTGCACGTGTCGTGCCTCTCCCACCACGTGTCGTGCCTCTCCCAGCACGTGTAGGTCTTCTTGGCTGCACTGGCTCATCATCCTCAGAAGTATATACGAAGGAGGGGTTCCTGGCACGTGTTCGTGTCCTGCCACGAGCACTAACACCGCCAGCAACAGGGTTGGGCGAGTCAACAGGGAGCGAGTCAGGGGAGCGTGTAGGCTCCATAGTGACTGAGAGCGTACTGCGTGTGTAGACTGTGTGGGGTGCGTGCGGCGGGTGGTTGTGGGTGCCATCGAGAGGTACCATGTCGCACTAAACGTGGCGCAATTTGTGACTCCCTAGACAGCTTGGCGCCGTTTTGGTACGCCTTTAAAAATCCTGCTTCCGTGAGGCCTATCGCGTTCCCTATAGGAAGCCTTCCGTGAGGCCTATCGCGCTTGCCGGGTTAATATAGTGTTGGAAAAGGCAAAGACGATTTACAGTTGGTGCAGAGAGTACCGTAATTGTAGTGCATAGCACCGGCTGTAACTGTGACCCGTTGGAAACGTCAACGGGGTATTTGCTTTCATCTGACTATTTCCAGACGATTAAATTCAACATAGGAAGGTTTCCTCGGAGATAAAAGCTTAATTGAGATCCCTCTGCCCCACCCCACCACCGCCAGCCACTGAATATGGGATATATTCCGCCAGTATATCCAGACTGCGTTGTATAGTCAATTGTACACATACAGTACAGTACACTTACTTACTTACTTTTGATACTTTTGATGTGTTCGCCACTCTTCTAGCAGCACCAAGGAGTGCGGCACCCCTCGTTATGGGTGGTGATTTTGGTGCAGTAGACTGTTTGAAGCGACAGCTCGCTCCCTCGCGAGGATGGGCTCGTCTGGCACTTTTTGCAGTTCGACATCGAGGGCTCTCTTGAAGTTGTCTAACGAGACGTCCCTCATGTCTCTTACTCGCCGTGGGAGTTTGTTGAAGAGACGTGGGCCTCTGTGTGATAACCAGCCCTCTCGCAGAGAGCCCATAGCACCCCTGTTATTCATCCGGGGGATTTCGCTTTCCCAGCCTCTCCTATCACTGAATTTCATGACTATCGGAGTATGTAGGTTTGGTACTAAACCCTCTGCGATTTTCCACGTGTATATTATTAGGTAACATTCTCTTCTATGTTCCAGCGAGTACAGATTTAGTGCTCTTAAACGCTCCGAATAGTGTAGATGTTTTATCGAACTTATATGCGAAGTGAAATTTCTTTGTACACTCTCTAAGTCATTTATTTCACATGCTTTGTATGGGGATGTTAATACGCTACAGTATTCAAGCCGCGACAGCACTTAAGATTTGAAGAGCGTTATCATAGGTAATTCACCGCGTGTTTTAAATGTACGCAGAATCCAACCGGTTAGACGTTTCGCAGCCGCAACTTTGACCTGGTTATGTACTTTGAAACTCATATTTTCAGACATTAATACCCCAAGGTCTTTCACACTGTCTTTCCGTTCTATTATGTGGTTAGATTCTGTTAAGTAATTTGTAATTTCTTTAACGCCATTATTATCTCCGTACCGTATTAATTGGAATTTTTCTTCATTGAATTGCATGTTGTTTTTCCTGGTCCACTGGAACACTACATTCATGTCTTTCTGCAGTCGGCCCGTGTCCTCTTGTATGTTTACTATCTTGCTTAATTTTGTGTTATCAGCAAAAGACGACACCGTACTGTGTCTAGTGTTGGTATCTATGTCGCAAATTGGTATGAGGAACAGAAGGGGCGCTAGCACTGTTCCTTGAGGCACTGAGCTTTTGACATCCGAAGGTTCAGATGTGAATTGGTTTACTGCTACTGATTGTTTTCTGTTTACGAGGAAATTGTATATCCACCTTCCGATTTTCCCCGTTATACCTTTTGCTTTTAGTTTGTGGGCTATTATACCATGGTCACATTTATCAAATGCCTTAGCAAAATTGGTGTAAATGACATCCACGTTTTTCTTTTCTTCTAGCGCTTTAAGAATTTTGTCATTGTGTTCCAAAAGTTGTGAGAGACATGATCTTCCCGCTCTGAATCCATGTTGACCGATGTTGTGTAGTTCATTTGCCTCCATGAATATTGAGATTTAGCTTCGCAGGACTCGCTCGAAAACTTTAATGATGTGGGAGGTTAGAGCTACCGGGCGGTAGTTTTTTGGTAGTGCTTTACTCCCTCCTTTATGCAGTGGGGCAATTATTGCGTTTTTCAAGCTATCTGGTATTTCAGCAGTGTCTAGACTCCTTCTCCACATTATAGCCAGGGGTTTTGAGAGGTTTTCCTTACATTTCTTCATTAGGATCGAATTCCTTGAGTCCGGGCCTGGTGCCGAGTGGGACGGCATGTTGGAAATGGCCTCTTCTATGTCTTTTGGACCGAAATCAATATCCAGCATCTGGGGGGTTTCCGTGGGGGAGGTTTCCATGAAAAATATATTTTGGTCTCTGATGACTTTTGTTTCATCAGGCTCACTGAATGCCATTTCATACTGCCTGCATAAGAGTTCGCTCATTTCCTTTTTGTCCCCTGTGAAAGAGCCGTCCCCTTTGCTTAGTGGGCCGATGATTGATGCCGTTTTAGCCTTTTGTTCGGCGTATGAAAAGAAGTATTTGGAATTTTCCTTTATACCTGCAATAGCTTTCCTCTCCTCTTCCATATGTTGTAGTTCATATAATATTCTTAGCCTTTGTTCAATTTCCACAATTTCTCTATCTATTTCGGCCTTTTGCCTATCCTGGAGATTTTGAAGTGTGCATCTTTGTGTAAGTAATTTTCTTCTTCTGTACATGTATGTTATATACATGATACTTATCCCCCCCCCCCCCCCTCAAGGTGAGGTATCTCCTTCATGATAAGCCACATTAGTTATGAGATTTTAAGACGTTCACCTTATTAGTTTGACTATTTTAAAACCTTTCTCTCCATTTTGTTGTCAATATTAAGACCTTTCGTGCAATGTAGGTGTCGATTATTTCCTGGAGAGCGGTAGCGAACCGGCCTTCGATTGGGAAATTTTTCTACCAACAAATATACAATTGTATCTTGGGGGTGTATATTTAAGATTGATGGGGACTTTACTAGGAAACTAAATTATATATGATTGAATAAATAGATAGCCTAAAAAATAATATAACTTCTCCTTAACTAGGGTCATTTTGTGCCACCATTACACATTATTGGAGAATATTTTGATAACTGGAATATTTTTCTTAACCCCTATAATATCGCTGACGTCCTTTTGATCACATTCTGCCAATATTAGACGATGGTTATTATTCAGTTTAAAAAGGACCCCCAGCAAATAACAGGCTTCAAACTATCTCACTTAATTTTTTGTACCACCACAATCCTTCTTTAACAGCACAAAATCGTCTAAATATAGCTAATATAGTTAAACAGACGTCGCCGGTAAGAAAGGAATTAAACCCCTTCGATACAGGTGTCGTCCTTTTCGTTACATTCTGGCAACCGTCTTGTTGGTGTAATGGTTAAAGTGTCTAAAAATCTGTGTGTGATAACCCAGGTTCGAATCCCGGTGGATCACATATATGTTTTCATTAATTTCATTGGAGGTGTTTGGTGGTGTGGTGATATTAATAAAAAAAAATATTAGAGGATTGTATGCAGCCTAGGAAGGACCTCTAGCCATTAAACAGCTGCAGACTATCTCATTTAATCCTTATAATTCCCACAGTTACGTCCTAAGCTAAATCAAATCGTCTAATAGTTGCCAAAATATGATGAAGAAGACGTCGCCGGTACAGAAGGGGTTGACAGCATCATACATGTTGTTACGACTGGGGTTCAAATATATCAGGGCTCTTATTCATTTTTTTTTTTTTTTTTTTTTTTTTCTATGTGATTGAGGGAGGCAAAAGGCATAACTGCCTATAGCGAGTGCCTCCCCCATAGTTGAAAGAGTGACAGGGCCAAAATCAAGGGACGTTCGAGCCAAAATGCCTGGACACACGGAGTTTGAAGCAATTTAAGTCATAGGAAGAGGGAAAGACTGATTCTGGGAGAGAGTTCCAGAGCTCAGATGTTGAGTAGAAGAAAGTTTGAGAGTAACGTTTCACTCTTGGGTTGGAGAGTTGCACAGAGTAGGGGTGGGATTGAGTTGCAAGACGGGTACCACGTGCCCTACGTAAAGGAGGTGGTATGCACTGGGATAGCTCTGAGGAACAATGATTATTATAGTAGCGATAGAATAGCGAGAGAGATGCAACATTGCGGCGGAGAGAGAGAGATTGCAGAGAGTTGGTGAGTGGACGGGAGTTAATGATACGAAAGGCCTTCCTTTCAACCTTGTCTAGGAGAGCGGTGTGAGAGGAACCTCCCCACACATGTGAACAATACTCAATACAAGGGCGCACTATGCCCCTGTACAGAGCAAGAAGCTGTGCAGGGGAAAAGAACCCCCTAAGGTGGTTGAGCACACCCAGCTTCTGGGAGGCTGCCTTAGCAAGACTGGTAATATGGTCCTTCCAAATGAGAGCAGAAGAAAAAGAGACACCAAGAATATTGAGAGAAGATGAAGGGTTGATTTTTGTATTGTTGAAGAATAAGGGATAGTCCGCTGGGAATCCTGACGGGTAGATAGATGGAGAAATTGGGTTTTGGAAGCAATAAAGGTAACAAGGTTTTCTCTGCCCCAATTGGAAATAGTATTTAGATCAGAATTTAAGAGTTCTATGGCTTCATTACGTTTGTCGTTGAGGGATTGCTGGCTGGGGCGTTCTGAAAAACTAATGGAGTAGTGTAAAGTTGAGTCGTCTGCGTATGAATGGATGGGAATTAAGGTACAGTTAAGGAGATCATTTATAAAAATTAGAAAGAGAATAGGAGATAGGACAGAGCCCTGAGGAACACCGGAGTTTATAGGGTGAGGAAGTGAACAATGGCCGTCCACAACCGCAGCTATGGAACGGCCAGAAAGGAAATTAGAGACAAAGGCACAGATGGAGGGATAGAAACCGAAGGAGGGTAGTTTAGAAATTAAAGATTTATGCCAGACTCTATCGAAGGCTTTCGATATGTCTAGTGCAATAGAAAAAGTCTCACCGAAGACCCGAAAGGAGGATGACCAAGAGTTAGTAAGATATGAAAGAAGATCACCAGTAGAGCGACCCTTAAGGAAGCCATACTGGCGATCTGAGAGCAGATTATGAGAAGAGAAATGCTTAAGAAATTTGGAAGCAAGAATAGTTTCAAAAACTTTAGAAAGACAAGAGATAAGAGCAATTGGACGATAGTTGGAGGGTTGAGAGCGGTCACCCTTCTTTGGGACAGGTTGAATGTGAGCAAACTTCCAGCATGAAGGGAAGACGTTAGAGGATAGACAGAGACGAAAGAGTTTGCCTAGGCAGGGAGTCAGCACGGAAGCACAGTTTTTGAGAACAACAGGAGGAACACCGTCCGGACCGTACGCCTTATTAGTGTTAAGCCCAGAGAGGGTAGAAAGTACATCTTTAGAAGAGATTAGGATATTAGGCATAAGTAAGAGAGAGGAGGGCGGAGAGGGAGGAATAGCACCGGAATCATCCAAGGTGGAGTTTCTAGCAAAAGTTTGAGCGAAGAGTTTAGCTTTGTCAGAGGAAGAAGTGATGGTTGTGCCATCAGAGTGGGAAAGGGGAGGGAAAGACGAGGAAGAGAAATTGTTGGAGAGGTTTTTGGCTAGATGCCAGAAAGCTTGGGAAGAGCTAGAGTTGGATAGTTCAGTGCATTTATTATTGATGAAAGAGTGTTTGGCAAGTCGAAGAACAGATTTGGCTTGATTCCGGGCAGAAACATATGAAGAATGAGAGTCTTGAGTTTTAAGGCGTCGGTACCGTTTGAATGCTTCCTCCTTATTGCGGACAGCAGTAGAACAGGCGTGAGTAAACCAAGATTTTTTAGCATTAGTCTGAGAGAAAGAGAATGGAATGTATGCTTCCATGCCCGATAGGATTACCTCGGTAATGCGTTCAGCACTCTCCGAGGGTCCCCGGCCATGGAAGCAGAAATCATTCCATGGGAAATCAAAGAAGTACTGCCGAAGAGCCTCCCAGTCGGCAGCGCCAAAGTGCCACAAGCGCCGCCGGCTAGGAGGATCGGGTGGCTGTACTGGAGAGATAGGACAGGTGACAGAGATAAGTTTATGGTCGGAGGAGCCCAAAGGAGAGAAAAGATCGACAGTATAAGAAGAAGGGTTAGAAGTTAGAAACAGGTCAAGAATGTTGGGCCGATCTCCGATGCGATCCGGGATACGGGTGGGTTGCTGAACTAACTGCTCTAGGTCATTTAGGATAGAAAAGACGTAGGCTTGTTCACCAGGTGGATCAGTAGTGTGAGAGGAGAGCCATTGGCGGTGGTGAACGTTGAAATCTCCTAAGATGGAGATTTCTGAGAAAGGAGAAATGGATAGAATGTGTTCCACTGTAGAGTTTAGATAGTCAAAGAATTTAGGGAAAGTTGGTAGAGTTAGGGGAAAGATAGACAGCACAGAAATATTTAGTAAGAGAATGACAGGAAAGTTTGAGCCATAAAGTTGAGAATTCAGAGGAGTCGAAATCGGGAACACGAGAGCAAGTGAGTTTGTTGTGCACATATGCACAACATCCGCCTTTGGCTTTGAAACTAGGATAGAGAAAGTAGGAGGATACAGAGAAGGGGTTGCTGGATGTTGCTACAGACACCTGGGTTTCGGTGAGGAAGAGAAGATCAGGTTTGTAGGAGGAGAGATGGTGTTCAACAGAGTGAAAGTTAGAGGAAAGTCCGCGAATGTTGCAGAAATTAATAGAAAGAGTAACAGGCCGAGGTCCAGGTAATTGTGTGGGGTCGTCAGGGGATGGTCGGTCGGGTGAGGGGGCATTTATGGTCCCCCCCCCCTGGGGACTCCGAGGCTGGGCTAAAATTCATCATTTTGTGTTTTTTTAATTTTGGTGTGGAGGAATGAAGTGTGGTGTGCATGTTTAGTGTAGTGAAGTGGATAGGAGGAGGAGGTGTTTGTGAGAGCTAGCTGGATTGCTCTCAGTGTAAATGAGGCACAAAGAAAATCAGTAAGAGAGGCCAAGCAAATGAAACAGGAGTTCCAGCGACTCTTTATCACATGCCTATAACCTCACCTGGGTCTAGCCCTGATCGATTGGTGCCTACAATCTCCCCACACAAAGGACTAGTAATGGCATAAATGTTACAACGGAAAGCGCTAGCTCCAACCTCTGATGTATATTCCCAGTGAACAAAGAACACAAATACTCTACAGAGTTCTATATGCAATAATAGGCTATCAAACTCTCAATAAATGTGCATCTACTCTAGGCTTAATGTTATGTGAAAACAGCCTATTACTACCTATAACCGAAGGTACTTGGTTATGGTATGCAAAGTAAGGTGGTAAGAGAAGTTACAGCTTACGTTACTTTAATCAATAACTGTCAGGCACTCCTGCATGAAAGAAAGTGCACTAAAGTCCTTCAACACTAACAAGGAATCTTCTTTAAATGTTAGATGCTATAAAGATGCTCGTATAGGAAATGGAACCCAAAAAGGCAGGCAGCGGAACAATGCTCGTGCAGGCTATGCACACAAAAAGGCAGAATATATATAATGCCGTCGGAGCCAAGAATATCCTAAACACAACAACAATAATAATAATCGCCACGACAATGCAGTATTCCTATCAACAAAAAGAGCCTAAGTCGTTTGTGTCTCAATACATCAAACTAGGCTGCGAAATGCTTGTGTAATCATAAATGGGTATGCATAAAAATAGTAATTAGGTTAATATACTTAATGTCTACTATGATTGATAAAGTCTAGCTAGAGTCAATGATACGAGATACTGGTGCGCATGGCATGCCGCATAGCCTAGTGCAAATCTCAAGTCTGTGCGTCAAATATTACGTTATAGGGAAGGGTAGCTCTCTTGAGAAACCTTAATACCGAAGTATTAAGCGTTCTCCTGGCGTACCTCAAAGACAAACAATCGAGACTAGAACAGTGCAGAATGGTATAGGCAAAAAGCCCTCATTCGTGCATGCTCTATTCTCAATGGCACACAGACTAGAATTTACTCAATCAACTCCAGTTCTCAGGTATGTCGTGCCGCTTTTAACTAAAGCCAGCACTCATAGGAAACAATACCTTATACTATCAGACTCCTAGTCTAGCATTATCTAATCCAGCAGAACACTAATAATTAAAGGAAGCAGTAATATGAAAGCTAACCAATGCTTCGTGATCCACTTATCTTAACAACTAAACATACATAGGTTATATCAGACCTTAACACACAATACAACTGGCCAGCATGAAGCTGATTATGCAGAGTTAACCAGAGGGGGTATAATATTAATAAAAGGTGGTGAAGGATATGGAAAATGAGAGATAGGCAGAGGAAAAGATTCTCAGGTACGGAGCGGGGACAGATAGCAAGGGAAAAAAGATGGGTGTGTTCTAGAAACCAGATCTGAGGGAGAGAGTGGCAAGGAACTGTATATATACTCGCACTAGCTCGAGCCGCGTGGGAAAACAGCGGTTACAAGTCATCTAACCACTAGCAAAGCTTACAGCATGGTAAGGGCCTCTCTCCACCAACCCCCGCGAGGCAGCCAGCCGTGACGTCATCGAGCAGGACAAAAAACACTGCGCGCCCCCTCTCACTCTGTTCTACTCCCTCTCTCTCTCCCAGATCCTATCATTACTAGTTAATGATAAAATATATACTTTACAATTAAATATATAAAGCCTTGACATGGGCGAAAACAAAGAGCCTTTCTGGACTGCCCATGACACGAGCTTTCATATGAAATAAAGCACACTCTAATACATAAACTGTAGCCCCATCCACTGCCCTGGCGATCCTAGCGAGTCACTGTAGGACAAGCCATGCGGTTCTAACGGAGTGGTTAACGTCACAATGTACACTGCAGTATGCCTACAATAAACAACTATTTAACGCGACCACTATGACTGTCATCAACTCAACTATCCAAGTTAAAATAATAGTGTTTAGAAGTATTACATTAACTGATATGAGGTAGTTATTTGTGATAGGATTTCAGAGGCTATCAACCCTTCTGGATTATTAAGCCAGTACACTGTAAGGTAAGAATAGCGTCAGGACTGGACCCCCTTTTCGAGAACTCCAGTCTCTTGTATAAATAAGCTGCGTGTAAGTGTATAGGGAGAGAGGTGGTGGGGGTGTTGGTGGGGGGGGGGGGGGGGGGGGGTGGAGGGGGCTTGGCCTCTGATCAAAGCTGTTTACAGTCAATTTAACAACTGACAAATATGTTGTTGATCTCTCTCCAGGTTTATGGGTGACTGTTTGACTGAATCTTAATGGGGGGTGGGCGTATTTATTTTCTTATTTATAATTTTAATATTTTTGTTTAGTGTCCTTCCTAGACCTCCATCGAGCTTAAAAAATAAACACCCCAAAGACCCCCCCTTCAAAATAAATGTGTACATTTTCGATAGAAAAATATCCCAGCTGAAGGCTGAATCCTCTTAAATTATAGGCTCGCTATCGCTCGCCAGAAAACAAAGTGACACTTTAATTGCATGAACAAATTTAATATTGACAAATAATGTGGTGAACGATCATAACATAGCCAAACTAATTGGGCAAACATTTTAAAACTTCACAAATAATTGGGCTAACCATAAGGGAGAAGGGGGGCCAGAAAAGGCAACCATCCCCCCTTAATGCCAACGCCACATCCGGTTCTTCTCCACCTCGACTGTATTACGTCACTCACTTATTCCGTACACACACAAATATATACAGTGTATATATATATATATATATATATATATATATATATATATATATATATATATATATATATATATATATATATATATATATATATATATATATATATATATATATATATATATATATATATATATATATATATATATATATTGGACCTAATGTTGATGAACTTCGACCAACCAGGGACAGTCTAAGGATTGCGACTTGGAATGTAACAGGCAAGAATGATGACACAAAAGAGAGAGAGGTCTTGGAAGTGTTAGTGAATACCAGGCTGGATGTAAGCGGAATGACTGAAACCAAATGGAGGGGTACATGTGTGAGAGAGTGGGAGTGTGGAATGGGTGTGTGTGCTGGAGTGAGTGAGAATGATGGAGCGAAAGAAGATGCATGTTTGTTCGTAAGTAAAAAATGGAAGGAGCGTGTAAGAGATTATGGTTCTGTAGGTGCAAGGACTGTATGGGTGAGAATGAATGTAGGAATACAAACTTGGGTGGTTGTGTGTGTGTATGCTCCAACAGAGGATAAAACTGTAAGAAAGAAAGAGGAGTTCTGGGTGAATGTTGAGGCGTGCCTGGCTTAGTTTGGCAAGAACGAAAAAATATTTCTGATTGGGGATATGAATGGGAAGGTAGGTGATAGGAAAGTTGATGGAGTGGTGGAAGGGTGGGGTGTACCATCAGAGGTGAATGGGAACGGTAGTGCACTTGTGGATGTATGTGTGGGGAGGAGGCTGTGGATAACCAACACCTTCTTCCAACACAGAATACTATACAGGTTCACATGGAAAGTGGTGTGGAGGAGGAAGGATGATACAGTGGTGGAACGATAGGAACTGATTTATATATGTGTGGATAAACGAATGAAGGTTTCTGTGCTGGATGCTAGGGTGTATAGGGGTATGGGGGGGGGGGGGGGGGTTCTGTCCGACCATTTTGTAGTAGTAGCTAAAATTAGTATACAAAAGAAGTGGGTAAGGAGAACTGGAGGGAGGCGAAAGGAAGGTGGAATGGCGAGGAGGGTGGAGAGGTTGCAGAGGGAGGATATCAGGGAAGAGTTCAGGAGAGCAGTAGAAAGACAACTGGGTAGGTTTGACCTGGAGGGTATGGAGGAAGTGGAGGAGGTGAGCAAAGTGTTTAAGGAAGAGATATGTGCATCATGTGAGGAGTTGTGTGGAGTAAGGAAAAGAGGGAGGGGAGTAAAGGATGCAGCATGGTGGACTGAAGAGGTAAAGGTAGCTACTGATGACAATAAAAAAGGTATAGAGAGTGGTTGGGTAGTAGAGGGAATGAAGATTTGGAGAGACAGAAAAGAACGTGGTACTTTGGGAGAAAAAGAGAGTGGTAAAGAGAGTAGTGAAGGAAAGTAAGATAAGCGTAGATGTGGAATTTGGAAGGAATCTGAGTGTAAAATGGAGGGAGTGTAAGTAACTCTTCTGGAAAGAGGTCAAGACAGTTAGGGAAGGTAGCAAGGGAAATATTAAGGGTGTGAAAAATAAGAATGGGCAAGTGATAGCCGAGAAGCAAGAGAGAGTCGAAAGTTGGAGGAAGTACTTCAACGAATTGCTGAATGAAAGGAATGAAGTGCCAGCAAACATATTGGATGGGGTATGGGAGGGAGAAGAAGAGGAGTAGTGGAGGAGGAAGTGGGGATCCGGAGGTCAGAAGTGTGTGAAGCCATGAAAAGAGTGAAGATGGGAAAAGCATCAGAAATAGATGGAGTGTGGGGGGAAATGCTGAGGTATGATGGTGAGATAGTGATCGAATTCGGAGTAGATGGCAAGTAGCTGAAAGCAGTGAAGAGCATGTATGAGGGTGCAAAGGCAGCATTACATGTGGAGAATGAGCAGAGTGGGTTCTTTGATATGAATTTTAGGTTGAAACAAGGGTGTGTGATGCCCCCATGGTTGTTCAATGTATATGTTGATTGTTGATCGAGTCATGAAAGAAATATAAGGAAGAGCAGTGGATGTTGGTGTACCGATGATAAGGGAGGGAAACAAGTGGAAGTTACCTGTACTACTGTTTGCCGATGATACTGTTCTGATGAGCGATAGTGAATGAGAGTTGCAGGGTCTGGTAAATATGTTTGGAACAGTGTGTGAAAAACGGAATCTGAAGGTAAATGCGGGGAAGAACAAGGTTATGGTCTTTGAAAAGGGTGCAGCCACAGAGTGTGAGGTGAGGTTGAACGGTCAGGATATGGAGAATGTCAGCTCATTTAAGTATTTGGGCGGTGTGTTGAAGAAAGATGGGTGTATGGATGACGAAGTGCGGGAGAGGGTGCAACAGGTGAAGAGGGTTGTAGGAACGCTGAAAGCAGTAACAAGAAATAGGGTAATCAGAATGAAAAGTAAAGAAGTCCTTGCATGACAATGTGGTAATCCCAACATTGACTTACGGGAGCGAGGCATGGACGTTGGTGGAGAGAGTCAGACCAAGAGTGAGATGGGTGAAAATGATTTACTTGAGAAGTGCATGCAGAGTTACATGGAGGGATAAACAGACGAATGAGGAAGTAAGAGAGAGGTGTGGTGTGGATGTAGATGTGCTGGAAAGTGTGAAAAGGTACACCTTGAGATGGTTCGGCCTTGTGGAACGTATGGGAAGCGAGAGAATGATTAAGAGAGTGTACGATAGCGAGGTGGAATGACAGAGAGGGAGGGGTAGACCAAATGAGAGGTAGAAGGATTATGTGAAGAAGTATATGAGAGAATTCGGTGCTGGATGGGAAGAGAGGCGTCGACTGACTGGGGTATTTTCTGTGGCACCAACAGTGATATCATCTTTGGCTGCCGCCATGTCGTCGATTCTGCCACCTGGGATACAGAAATGTTTTCTGTTATTTAGAACCCTACCGCAGAGCTCTATCAGTTGTCCACGTATTAATGAGTCCCCAACCAGGCTAGTGTCCTCATTCTCATCAGTCGTGTCATCAGCAAGAATCTGGTACATATTTAATGTTGTGATTGCAATGAAGCATTTACTCATATTTCACCTCGCACCATTTCGGACTAGCTGGAAGTCCGTATCCTGTTGTGGCTGTTGGGGCAAAGTAAAGTTTGTTGGGACAGGTGCTCCACTAGTATTTTGGAGTGATGAATCATTGCTATTAGAGATGCTCTCGGCTGGGGGATAGGTTTCGTTTTCAACATTACCTGTCACAAATTCATTGAGAGTGTTGACTCTCCGAGTTAGTGCATCAATTAGTTGGGTTTCTTTGCAGAGTTTGCCCTCGAGCTCAGTGTGCTGGTCACAGAATCTGTTGTTAACCGAGTCGTTATTTGCAAACATAGTCGTACCGAAACACCCACTACAAGAACCACAAGCACGTTGGTTTGCCATGTTGCTGAAACAGGGTCAAGGGAGACTTTAATGACTTGTAAATGTTTAATTTTCCTGACCAAATAGACACGGAGAAACGTTAGGTATATTCACTATGACATACTGTATATTGGTGCCTGAAAGAAAATATATAATGTATAAGTAGGTACGTACATTTGTTTCCTCTAGGCGCCGACTGTACTTAGAAGTCTTATGTAGTGAGAAATATTATATGAGTACTATTTACCTGAAATTAAAGTATTAGACAGGATATATTTAAATACTATCGGTATAATCGGTATAATACAGGACAAATCAGTAAATAATTGAATTTCTACATATGACAGAAGGGGAACAAATGTCACAGATAAAATGTATATAATATAACAATAAAAAATACAAACTTGTTATTTGGAAGAATAATTTTATCAGTGACTCGAGCAGCGCCGGGCAGCTTGGTTAGGCGTGTGTGACACGTCAGAGATGCTGTCAAGTAGTTGTGGCTGGTGTCATGTGCTGAGGTACCTGAGCCACACTGCCGTCACGGTGAGCCTTGGGTGATAACTGTGGGATCTGTACACTGTATACAAACACACAAGCCGGCTAGGTCGGTCGTATAACCAGCAATAGTTTTTCACTAATATATAGGCACAGAGCTAAACACTAGTACCGCTCACGGTGAGGCGATGGTGATAACTAAAAGGAGTAGGGACTTCTTAAAATTTGTTTTTCTTTTCTCACACAATGAGGTATATATATATAGCTATACTAAATAGTTATAAAATGCCTAAGAACAAGATAAACTGCAAGTGATATACACCTAATACCGTGCCTGTTAACTCTTGTTATATGATATGCATTTTAAACAAACAATGGTCGATAGACAAATTCTGATTTCACCAATGTAAAGCTCTTTATTACATATATAGAAACCTATTCTCATCACTCAAAATTCTATATCACGGTCATGTAAAATCGGATTAAGTCAGAAAAAACAAAACTTTTGTTTAATCGGAATCAATCTTAATTATGATCGCTTGATGTTTTGTGTTTTTTTCATAGGAAAATCTACTAGATTTATATATTGTCTTTCTTTTGAGATATATTACATTGCAACATAGGTTATTCGTGTGGGTGAAAATAGAGATAGAATAACAAAAATAAGTTACAAAGACATGATATTATTCGAAGAATACTGGGATTTATTGTATTCATACACAAAGCTCTTGATGATAAACACATTTTGATTACAACATTTGCAAGAGTGGCAATGTTTTTTTTAATTCATATTAAGAGATCTATAATTGTTCAACATACATCGAAATTATGACGAGGTAAACTCTAAATAACGATTGAATATTTTGATATTGCTCAACTTTGACTTTGGTTATGTTATAGTTTGGGTTTTGCTCTTTCTTTGCAAGTATATTACATTGCATGTATAAGCGATTATAGTGGGTTAAATATAATGCTAACATACGTGTATTGTCTAGCATTAACGGAAATAGCTCTCAAGTGTGGCGTCAAGTGTGGCGGTAGTGGATAGCATGATAACCTATCCAAGACTGAGAAAGTTAATTTACCGGAACACATCGAGTACAGTCCCCAATTATATGTTACAATTATATTCATAGCTTTTAGAAGTAACACCAAATTATTTGTTTGTCATTCTCAGGTAACTAATAGGTAGTACAGATATTTTCATTAACATCGAACACAAATTTATCAAACTATTTTTATGGAGGTATATTTGCGGAGTGCGGGGGACACAGGGTTTTCGTGTGTTACCCAATAGTGAATCATTGATATTTAACAAATCACAGTGTCGATAGATATTCCTAACAAATAACCTATTATATTCTAAAACAAATCCTGCTTATAAAAAGACAAATTAACAAAAACACACACAGGCAATCACTCAAAACCGTCACAAAATATATGTAAACTCTTGTATGTGGAAATAATAAATAAATAATAGATACATTTATAAAGTACAGCAACACGTTTAACTCACCTTATCCCCACCAACACCTCTACCACCACCACCATATGCACCACTGCCATACCTAAAAACTAACAGCCTATATAATCACCCCACCATCAACATCTGCACCACTAAGAACAACCGCCACCCCCTCCAACACTAAATCTCCTACCAGTATCATCATCATTATCAGCACCATTACTCTCATCATAATAATCAATTCCCTGCAATTCTCACCCTCAAAACTACCACCATCCCATCACCGACAACCACCCCAGCCATCCACAACCACCATCACCAATATCTCCATTATCATCACCAAAATAATCACTCGGTTTTCTAAATTAATGAAAGGGAATATGCAAGGAATCAAAGTCCAAATTGGATTTGATGAAACAGGTAATAACCAAAGAATGCCTTGTAATGTGTGATGGATAGATATAATAAGAGTAATAGAGGAAACCAAAAAACAATGTCGCCAGAAATATAAGATTCAGAAACCAGACACAAGCCGGAAATTAAAGCAAAAACACATAATAGGATTTGTCGAACGTTAGATCATAAAAATTTTAAAAGCTGACGATAGACAAAAATAGGAAAATAAAGATAATTTAGTGAAGGAAAAAGTTCTAACTTTTTCCATCTACTTACATTGAGTATTAGAGTGTTGGTATTTGATTGTGTCACACATACTGTGTTAGACACCCAAGTGAATCCTCCTACACTATTAAGTTTGGTATGTTCTCTTCTGTTATGTTGAGTTAGGATGCAGCTGGATTACACCTGGTTCTGGTTAGATTTGTTTGTTTGTTTTCTATGTGAATGAGGGAGACAAAAGGCCTGTAGCGAGTGCCTCCCCCATAGTTGAAAGAGTGACAGGGCCAACATCAGGGGACGTTCGAGTCAAAATGCCTGGACACACAGAGTTTGAAGCAATTTAAGTCATAGGAAGAGGGAAAGACTGATTCTGGGAGAGAGTTCCAGAGCTCAGCTGTTGAATAGAAGAATGTCTGAGAGTAACGTTTCACTCTTGGGTTAGAGAGTTGCACAGAGAAGGGGTGGGATTGTCTTGCGTAGAGGATGAGCTATACACTGGGAGAGCTCTCAGGAATACTGATTATTATAGTAGCGATAGAATAGTGAGAGAGATGCAACATTGCGGCGGAGAGAGAGAGATTGCAGAGAATTGGTGAGTGGACGGGAGTTAACGATACAAAAGGGTCTTCCTTTCTACTTTGTCTAGGAATGCTGTGTGAGAGGATCCTCCCCACACATGTGAACAATACTCGATACAAGGACGCACCGTGCTCCTGTACAGAGCAAGAAGCTGTGCATGGGTAAAGAACCCCTTGAGGCGGTTGAGCACACCCAGCTTCTGGGAAGCTGCCTTAGCAAGACTGGTAATATGGTCCTTCCAAGTGAGGGTAGAAGATAAAGAGACACCAAGAATATTGAGAGACGATGAAGGATTGATTTTTGTATTGTTAAAGAATAAGGGATAGTCCGCTGGGAGTTCCGGACGGGTAGATAGATGGAGAAATTGGGTTTTCAAAGAATTAAAGGCAACAAGGTTTTCTCTGCCCCAATTGGAATTAGTAGTTAGATCAGAAGATAAGTGTTTTATGGCTTCATTACGTTTGTCTTTGAGGGATTGCTGGCTGGGGCGTTCTGGAAATCTAAATGAGTAGTGTAAGGTAGAGTCGTCTGCGTATGAATGAATGGGACTAGAGGTACAGTTGAGAAGATCATTTATGAAAATTAGAAAGACAATAGGAGATAGGACAGAGCTCTGAGGAACACCAGAGTTGATAGGTTGAAAAAGTGAGTGATGGCCGTCCACAACCGCAGCTATGGAACGGCCGGAAAGTAAATTAGAGACAAAGACACAGATGGAGGGATAGAAACCGAAGGAGGGTAGTTTAGAAATTAAAGATTTGTGCCAGACTCTATCGAAGGCCTTCGATATGTCTAGTGCAGTGGTTCTCAACTGGTTGTCCATGAACCACTGGTGGTCCATGGTGACTTTTTGGGTGGTCCACAGGTCGTTCACTATGTTTGGTAATAAACTGAAGATTGGTGCATATATAATTACATTTATTGAAAATGAAGTACGAAAATGTGTATCAAAATATAATTGACCATTAATTTTATTGTATTATTCCTATTTAAGAAATATATTTGCAATCTTCAGGATGCAGCTGTAGAGAGACGTTGGCATAACAAACACTGCCTGGTCACCTGAACACCATGTTCAAAGGATTGGTGAAGGTGGTTAATGACATCAAATCGTCAGCAGTGAACACCAGGCTGTTCAGAAAACTATGCCAGGACGTAGGTTCCAATTTGAGCGCTGTAGTAGAATAAAGGGACCCCTGCCGAAGGATAAGTCAGAAATAGAGAAACTTGAGTTCATAGTGTGCAAAGGCGAGCTTGTGTTAAGTGATGATCCTGTGGCTGTGAATTTTGGAAATGAGTCATTGGAGCTGGTGAACAAGTTTTGTTACCTAGGAGATACCATCTCTGCCGGTGGTGGGGCAGAGGCTGCCACTGTTGCTAGAATTAGATGTGGCTGGGGGAAGTTCAGAGAACTGCTGCCAATCCTGACCATGAAAAGAATGCCACTCCCCCTGAAGGGAAAGGTGTATGCCTTATGTGTTAGAAGTGCAATGACGTATGCCTCAGAAACATGGGCCGTTAAAGTAGAGGATGTCAACAGAATGGAACGTAATGAGATGAGAATGGCGAGATGGATGTGTGGGGCCAGGCTACCGGATAGAATAACAAATGTTGAGCTGAGGAGACGTTTAGGTATAAAGAGTATTAGCGAGGTGATGTGTACAAGTAGACTGGGATGGTATGGACATGTGGAGAGAATGGATGAACAAAATTGGGTGAAAAAATGCAGGTCTGTGATTGTGGAGGGAGCTGCACCAAGGGGTGGACCGAGGATGACCTGGGATCGGACTATACGTGCCGATCTCAAATCCAAGAACTTTGTAAGTGAAGCAGCCCTTAACAGGGTTGCCTGGGCGGCCACCATTAGGACAAGAGACTGAAACTGGACGTATGTGTGGAGCACTCAGTCTTAAAATATTATGTATGTATGTATGTACTGGTGCACTGTGGTTGTCAGCAGGAAACGTAGTCAACATTGAACTGAGAGAAGAATTGGATTTATTTCTCCAGTCTCAAGGGAAAAGGGATATTAAAAATATGCTAACACAGTTAGAATTAGAACTTGCATACCTCTGTTGATATTTTTGGAATCTTGAGCAAACTGAATCTTCAGCTGCAAGGGAAAGGTGCAAATCTGTTCTCTCGCCAAGGCATCATCAAGGCTTTTCTTGAGAAATTAGAACTCTGGATCGAACGAGTCAAAGGTAACCGTTTGGTTCAATTTCCTTGTGTGAATGCCATGCTCGGGGAAAAGGAAGCCATTCAGATACAAATTCTCGAGCATTTACGAAAGCTGCAGGATGAATTTCAGCGATAGACCTACTTTCCGGAGGTGGACATGATAAGGTATGGATTTTCTTTAATCAGGAATCCATTCACAATAGATGTTCATATTGTTCCAGAGGATCTTCAGGAGGAATTCTTGGGTCTGAAAAATGCTCAAGATGTGTACCAGCATTCTGACATGGACATTTTCTGAGCCAGTATGATTGGTACTTACCCAAATCTGTCAACATATGGAGTCAAATGTTTGTTGGCTATGCTTCATTTGTCATTACTCAAAAATGAAATGGTCCACAATATTTGTTTTATTGGGCTGGTGGTCCGTGGCCTGAAACGAGTTGAGAACCACTGGTCTAGTGCAATAGAAAAGGTCTCACCGAAGTCCCGAAAGGAGGATGACCAAGAGTTAGTAAGATATGAAAGAAGATCAACAGTAGAGCGACCCTTGAGGAAGCCATACTGGCGATCTGAGAGTAGATTATGGGAAGAGAAATGCTTAAGAAATTTGGAAGTAAGAATAGTTTCAAAAACTTTAGAGATACAAGAGATGAGAGCAATTGGACGATAGTTGGAGGGTTGAGAGCGGTCACCCTTCTTTATGACAGGTTGAATGAGAGCAAACTTCCAGCATGAAGGGAAGATGTTAGAGGAGAGACAGAGACGAAAGAGTTTGCCTAGGCAGGGTGTCAGCACGGAAGTACAGGAAGTACAACAGGAGGAACACCGTCCTACCGTACGCCTTCTTAGTATTAAGCCCAGAGAGGGTAGAAAGTACATCTTTAGAAGAGATTAGGATATTAGGCATATGAAGGGGAGATGGGGGTGGAGAGGGAGGAATAGCACCGGAATCATCCAAGGTGGAGTTTCTAGAAAAAGTTTGAGCGAAGAGTTCAGCTTTGTCAGAGGAAGAAGTGATGGTTGTGCCATCAGAGTGGAAAAGGGGAGGGAAAGATGAGGAAGAAAAATTGTTGGAGAGGATTTTGGCTAGATGCCAGAAAGCTTGGAAAGAGCTAGAGTTGGATAGTTCAGTGCATTTATTATTGATGAAAGAGTGCTTGGCAAGTCGAAGAACAGATTTGGCTTGATTCCGGGCAGAAACATAGGAAGAATGAGATTCTAGAGTTTTAAGGCGTCGGTTCTGTTTGAATGCTTCCTCCTTGTTGCGGACAGCAGTAGAACAAGCATGAGTAAACCAAGATTTGTTTGCATTAGTCTGAGAGAAAGAAAATGGAATGTATTCTTCCATGCCCGAGAGATTGCCTCAGTAATGCATTCAGCACTCTCAGAGAGCCACAGAAGCAAAATTCATTCCAAGGGAAATCAAAGAAGTACTGCTGAAGAGCCTCTCAGTCGGCAGCACCAAAGTGCCACAAGCAACGCCGGTTGGGAGGATCGGGTGGCCGTACCGGAGAGATACGACAGGTGACAGTTATTAGTTTATGGTCGGAGGAGCCCAAAGGTGAGAAAATATTTATGGTATAAGCGGAAGGGTTAGAGGTTAGAAATAAGTCAAGAATGTTGGGCCGATCTCCGAAGTGATCCGGGATATGGGTGGGTTGCTGGACTAACTGCTCTAGGTTGTTTAGGATAGAACAAATTAAGACTTGTTCACCAGGTTGGTCAGAAGTATGAGAGGAGAGCCATTGGCGGTGGTGAACGTTGAAATCTCCTACTTAAGAAGTTAGATAGTCAAAGAATTTTGGATAGTCAGTAGAATTAGGGGAGAGATATAAAGGGCAGAAATATTTAGTTTGAGAGTGACAAGAAAGTTTTAGCCAGAGAGTTAAAAATTCAGAAAAATCTAAGTTGGAAACACGAGAGATAGCAAGATTGTTGCGTACATAGACACAACATCCACCTTTGGCTTAGATTAGTTCGTACGACCAAGGGTTTTGATCTTTTGTTCTTGATCATGTTTTGCCTGTTTTGCTTGTTGTGACGTTAACCACTCCGTTAGAACCGCATGGCTTGTCCTACAGTGACTCGCTAGGATCGCCAGGGCAGTGGATGTGGCTACAGTTGATGTATTGTTGTGTGCTTTATTTCATATGAAAGCTCGTGTCATGGGCAGTCCAGAAAGGCTCTTTGTTTTCACCCATGTCAAGGCTTTATATATTTAATTGCAAAGTATATGTTTTATCATTAAGTAGTAATGATAGGATTTGAGAGAGAGAGAGAGAGTAGAACAGAGTGTGGGGAGGCGCGCAGTGTTTTTTGCTATACTCGATGACGTCATAGCTGGCTGGTCACTTGGGGATTGGTTGGAGGAGTTTTTTACCATGCTTGGTGATGTCATGTTTGGCTGGCTTCTCTGGCATTGGCTGGAGGACTTGTTACCGCTTTTCCTACGCGGTTCGAGCTAGTGCTAGTATATAAATTATACAACTTTCTTGCCACTCTCTCCCTCAGATCTGGTTTCAAGAACGCATCCCTCTTATCCCTTTGATACCTGTCCTCCATCTGCACCTGAAAACCGTTTCCTCTGCCTATCTCTCTCATTTTCCATATCCTTCACCACCTTTTATTAATATTATACCCCCTCTGGTTAACTCTGCAAAATCAGCTTCATGCTGGCCAGTTGTATTGTGCGTTAAGGTCTGATATAACCTATGTATGTTTAGTTGTTAAGATAAGTTGATCACAAGCATTGGTTAGCATCCATATTGTTTAGTACCGCTTCCTTTAATTATTAGTGTTCTGCTGGATTAGATAATGCTAGACTAGGAGTCTGATATTATAAGGTATTGTTTCCTATGAGTGCTATGAGTTAAAAGTGGCACGACATACCTGAGAACTGGAGTTGATTGAGTAAATTCCAGTCTGTGTGCCATTGAGAGTAGAGCATGCACGAATGAGGGCTTTTTGCCTATACCATTCTGCACTGTTCTAAGCTCGTTGTTTGTCCTTGAGGTATGCCAGGAGAACGCTTAATACTTCGGTATTAAGGTTTCTCAAGAGAGCTACCCTTCCCTATAACGTAATATTTGTCGCACAGACTTGAGATTTGCACTAGACTATGCGGCATGCCATGCGCACCAGTATCTCGTATCATTGACTCTAGCTAGACTTTATCAGTCACAGTAGACATTAAGTATATTAACCTAATTACTCTTTTTATGCATACCCATTTATGATTACACAAGCATTTCGCAGCCTAGTTTGATGTATGGAGACACAAACGACTTAGGCTCTTTTTGTTGATAGGAATACTGCATTGTCGTGGCGTTATTATTGTTGTAGTGTTTAGGATATTCTTGGCTCCGACGGCATTATATATTCTGCCTTTTTGTGTGCATAGCCTGCACGAGCATTGTTCCGCTGCCTGCCTTTTTGGGTTCCATTTCCGATACGAGCATCTTTATAGCATCTAACATTTAAAGTAGATTCCTTGTTAGTGTTGAAGGACTTTAGTGTACTTTCTTTCATGCAGGAGTGCCTGACATTTATTGATTAAAGAAACGTAAGCTGTAACTTCTCTTACCACCTTACTTTGCATACCATAACCAAGCACCTTCGGTTATAGGTAGTAATAGGCTGTTTTCACATAACATTAAGCCTAGAGTAGACGCACATTTATTGAGAGTTTGATAGCCTATTATTGCATATAGAACTCTGTAGAGTATTTGTGTTCTTTGTTCACTGGGAATATACATCAGAGGTTGGAGCTAGCGCTTTCCGTTGTAACATTTATGCCATTACTAGTCCAATGAATAAGAGCCCTGATATATTTAAACCCCAGTCGTAACAAATGGCGACCTTACCTAGGATTTGGTGAACCTACATTTATTAAGCAGGGAACATTTGTTGTTTTGGGGAATATTTTGCGGGGATCAGCAAGAATAAAAAAAATGTGCAACCTAGTATAGCCCTTGAGTATTTCCGAGAATTGTTGTGTGTATATCGAGGTATAAGAGTTTGGGGTGCTTCTTTTCTGAATATTGTGGTGAGACATTTTTGTGAGCATCATGTCTTATACCGGATCAGAGGAGAATGGAGACACAGTACGTAATGTCGAGACTGAGGAACAGCAGTATGGTGAAATGGTTAATCAGGGTTGGTTGCCCCTGGGGGGACCACCGGTAATTTCAAACATGGTAGCACCTTCACCTCCTCAAGGGTTAACTCCAGAATTATTGCTTCAGCTCGAATTAGCTAAGATCGAAGAGAGAAAGGCTATCAGGGCAGGTGAGCAGCAAATAGAATTAGCCAAGATAGAAGAGAGAGCCAAGATAGAAGAGAGAAAAACTATCAGTCAGCAGCACATAGAGCTAGCAAAAATCCAAGCTGACTTAGAGTCGACTAGGTACTGTGCCGACATGGACATAGAGAAGTTGCGAGTAGAGGCAACGGGACAGCGACTTGGGGCTGGTAACCGTGTTCATGAGCAGTCTCTCTCGCACTTATTGAAACTGGTTCCGGTGTTTGATGAGAGTGGTGTAACAGAATTTTTCACACGCTTTGAGAAGAAGTGCCAGGAACACCAGTGGCCAGAGAATAAATGGGCAGCACTTGTATCCTCTAGATTAATAGGCAAAGGTCTTAAAGCCTACGATGCGTTACCTTTGGAGTCATGTATTGTGTATGAGGATCTCAAGGAGGCTGTCCTGAGGGCTTACTAACTGCAACCAGAAACGTACCGTTTGAAGTTCCGGGGTGTAACTAAGGGAAGAGATAGTACCTTTTTGGAACACACCCGGGACTTGTCCGATGCTATGGGGAACTGGCTCCGATCTGAGAAGGTCACAACATTTGATGAAATTAAGCAGTTAATGATGTTGGAGCAGTTCTTTAAGAGCACGGGCGGTGATCTAACTTTGAACTTGAAAGAGAAAAACCCAAGAACTCTAGTCGAAGCAGCAGAAATGGCTGATCGACGGCTGTCGTTGATTCGGGGTTGCGGGTCCTCACAGAAGTACGATGTAAGTGCTAAGGACCGTTATCCTCCCCCTCCATGGAACAATGACACATTTAAACAGAAGAGCCATGAAACTAATACTGAATCCAAATCTTACACTACACCGTATGTGAAAAGTCAGGGGCCTTTTACATCACAGTATAAGCCGAAACCGAATTTTATGTGTTTTAGTTGCCACCAGGAGGGTCATAAGGCAAATGAGTGCCCTAGTCGACCTCCTCCGGCAGCCGTGTCTTTTGCTCACGGCATTGGTGTGTTCAAGAGGACATCGGAGTTTGTTAGAGGCATTTCTTCCGAGGTAAATACACTGCCAGTGCAGAAGGATCCGGAAGGCTTATTCCCTGTCCGTGATGCCTTTAGTGACCACAGGGGACTCGGTTGTGTGGAGTGGGGGGGTAGAAGACATGAGGTGAGAATTTTGCGTGACACTGGGGCATCGCAAACATTGTTGAGGAATTTCACTGGTAAACCTGTAAATACGGCACGGGTGGTTGTGGTTCAGGGGGTTAATGCAACAAGGTCATACCCGCTTGTAAGAATAAAGATAGAAGTTGATGGTGTGACTCATGACCTGGATGTAGGAATTGTGGAGAAGTTACCTGTTGGGGGCGTCGACCTCCTTCTCGGCAACGACTTTGCGGGGCCTACTTCTGAGGCTCCACTCTTAGTCGTTGCCGAGAAGCCGGTCGACGTGAGTAGGGAGGAGCAGGAGTGGGTTGAGAAGTGTCAGGTGCAACCTATGGCATGTGTTGTCACCAGATCTCTTGCATCCAGGGAGTCGCATTCTGGTCAACAGTCTTTAGACAAGCAGAGGAAAGGTACCGAGAAGGGGTTGAAAGTTGATGCGGTTGAGAGTTTAGTATCAACGGACATTCTCGGGGACTCATTATTAGGACCGATTTTCGAGTCTGGAGAAGACCCATTAACTGTTACTAAGAAGGAAGAGGATGGGCTTAAAAAGACGAAGAGACAGCAACGATACACAGAGAGAGAGCAACGGGAGGCTAAATTCAGTGTAGGAGGGGGGCATGAGTTGTTTCTGTTACGAACTGGCACTCGGGTACACAAGGGCTCTCAATCAGGACTCGAATACGGCTCGCTGCCACAACGGAAACACACGATCCCAATCCCTGAGTACTGCCAGCCGAACAAAAAACACCAATACCCTCCAGAGTTAAATCTGCTATAACGGGGTATACAAGAACTCGGTACTAGTGTTCAACAACAGACTAATAAAGAGACAGGAATTATCTAGTCTGGTCAACCATCAAACAATGAAGTAAGAAACAACAACACCAAAGAATAGTGTTGGCCGAAGCCGAAGTAATCCACCCTTGACTAAGAACTTAAGAAGTCCTCCACCCTCTACTTCGGATCGGCACTATTACGTTACGTTAATTAATAGTCCTTAAGCATCGAGCAAGGAATCTTCTGAAAAAAGTTAGATGCTTCTCGGATGCTCGTAAGAAGTACGTATCGGATTTTGAACAGTAATTCAATAAGCAAAACACTGGCAATTAAATACTATTAAAGGTTTAAATTGGCATAAGAATAATTAAAAGAATATGCAATAGTAAATGGCAAACATTAAAAAGAAGTACTCCGCAAATGCAACGGCAATAGCCTACTCGGATTATGCTCGTGGGCCACTAATCACTAAAGTAGCCAAGCTTGCAACACATGAAATAAATAGTGCATAAGCAATATCATACATAAGGAAAGCTTCAATACTATTCTGTATCTACTAATCGAGTAAAGTCTAGCTGGGGTACAGTGGGCAAAAGGTAGCAGTGACTGAGCAAAAACGGCTCGTTGCCTAGCGAAGTCCTCACAACTGTTTAAAGTATTACGTTAAAACTGACAAGTGCTTTTTGAGAAATCCAGATCCCTTGTATCTGGTTTTCTCCCGGCTCCTTGACAAAGTAAAAACAAACTGTTAATAAAATACAGGGTGATTAGACTCTTGCCCTCACGCACTGTAAATTATTAACTCAACACAGTCAGCCGCGAAGACAACCTAGGCTTCACTGAACCGAAACGAGTATGCAGGTTTATCGCTTACCCACTGCATCAAACAACAACTCGTAACACAGAAAAGCCTTACCCCAGTCTAGCATTACCTAGACCAGCAGAAAACAGGAATAATAATAATAACACACAGGGAAATGCATATACAAGTGCAACAAACATAAATCAATCCTATTCTAAGTTAACCTTTCCAAAATAGGCTATCTAATAGGCAAGTATCTCGTGAGAACTCAAGCGATAATACGTTGGCTGACTAGCTCTGCACCAACGGGACCATGGAAGTTAAAAAGGGTAGGGAAAAGAGGAGATAAGAATGTAAGGTAGTAGAGAAAGTTCACATCAGTCAGAAGAATATATATAGTTAGATCGGGGAAATGAGAAGTCGCTCTCCCTAATGAGTTCTGATGAAAAGATGGCTAGACTTCCCTTTTTATACCCGGCCCTCTAGTGAGCCCAACGTGAAATACTAAGGACCGCCCACTGACAACCATTACGTAATTTCTCTCTCTCCTCTGGGATAGACAAAGGCTCCCCTAGCACTGAGGGGGGGGGGGGGGGAATGCTAGTGAGTTAGGCCCACCTCCCGCCTGGCGCACCCACTGACCCCCAACTGTGGCTGTTTCTCCTCCCATCATTACAAATAAGTTTTACACACAATACTTATAACTAATGATATAAAATAGAACTCGTTGACTCAGATGAAAACAAAATACATATTCATAATACTTATAGTACAACGGCTCACATGAACTAAGTTAGGAAACTCTACATAGACTACAGCCAAAGTTCCTGCCCTGACGATCCTAGCGAGAGTGGGGCATGACTAGGCGTTCTGTACAGCATGCTCACACTGGACATGCGTCACACCTCCCCCAAGATTTTACTTGCTCAACCCTGAGCTAAAATCTGACAAACACAGAACCCCATCAAGCCCCTCACACCCAGCGACCGCATGGCACTAAAACAAAGCTGAGTTTATCACCAAAACACATCTTATTATTAAAAAAAAAAATCACATTTTATAACTCCTCCCAACAATAGCAAAAAGACACAATATCATGCTCCCAGAGCGAGCTTACAGCAGCTCAGCCGTTTGATAGTTCGTGGACTACTCAAACTCTATAGGCTATGACAAACTTATACGATTATCTATATCAAAAGAAAGTTTTTATATGATTTTTATATTTTAATATGTTTTTCCCGGCTGCACTGTAAGGGCAGCCTATTTTCCTCCACTCAAACCCACACACCTGTGATAGCCTACGACTGATCATCCACCCTTGATAAACAATCCGCGATCACATTGTCACATCCAGCAATATGACGGATGTCCAGGTTATACTCCTGCAACATCAAAGACCACCTGGTAAGTCTCATATTGCGATTGTGAAATTGATTCAGGAATTTCAAAGGGTGATGATCAGTGTAGATAACCACGACTGGGCCATAGGCTGGAACATACACCTCGAAGTGCCTGAGCGACAGCACAATCGCCAGTAATTCCTTTTCTATTGTAGAATAGTTCTTTTGTGCATCATTGAACTTCTTAGAAAAGAAACTTACTGGGTGTTCCACACCTTCATTGTCTGTCTGTAGCAAGACGGCACCAGCCCCTACACCACTAGCATCTGTTGCCAGCTGAAAAGGCCTGTTAAAGTCTGGGGCCCTGAGTATCGGGTGAGTACATAGCAAATGTTTCACCAAAGTGAAAGCCTTTTCACACTCAGGTGCCCACAAAAACTTTTTGTCTTTAGATAACAAATTTGTGAGAGGTGCCAACACCGTTGAGTAACCTTTTATGAAGCGTCTGTAGTAGCCTATCATACCCAAGAATCTCATAATCTGCTTCTTGGTTGTTGGGTGCCGAAATTTATTGATAGCCTGTACCTTGTTCTGAGGAGGGCACACCTGTCCCCTTCCCACTACAAACCCAAGGTACTGCACAGTGGCTTTTACGAAGTCACACTTTGCCAAATTTACTACCAGACCTGCTTCACTAAGTTTCCGGAACAAGGTCTCAAGGTGCTCACAATGGCTCTCAAAGTCGTCATCATAAATGATTACATCGTCCAAATGTACGGTGCAATTTGGAATGTCCTTTACAATTTCATTCATCAGGTTCTGAAACGTTGCTGGTGCATTCTTAAGTCCGTAAGGCATAGCATTGCACCGGTAGGTACTCCCGTCCACAACAAAACCACATACCTCTTTAGCACGCTCGGACAAAGGTACTTGCCAGTAACCTTTTACTAAATCTACTTTAGACAAAAAACGAGCATTACCAATTTTGTCAACACTATCATCAACCCGAGGAAGAGGATATGGGTTAGTTGGAGTCAAACCGTTTAACCTACGGAAATCAATACAAAAGCGTACCTTGCCATCTGGCTTAGGCTGCAGTGTTACGGGGGAAGTCCACTTAACTGTGCCTTTCTCTATCAACCCTCTACCGAGCATATACTCCAACTCATTCCTCAGAGCTGGTAATTTTATGGGGGATTGACTTAAAGGGTAGATGGTCCCCCACGTCAACATCATGCATAGCCTGAGTAGTGAGGCCTGGGTGTTCAGCAAATACAGTGGGGTATGAACCGAACAACTGACGGATAGCATCAAACTGTGGCTCAGGCAAATGAGCTATAGCCTCGTCAGCCCTAAGGCTCGAGTTCCCCGCCCACTGATCCGCTGAAACATGTTGATCCCAGCTATCCTCCTCTGAAGCTTGACTGTCCCCCTCTCCTTCTCCACCACGGCCGCAACAAGCCAACACAGGGACAGTGAGAGGCTCAGAGGGGCGCCTCACATACTCTTTAATAAGGTTCACGTGACATAACTGGTTCTTTTTCCTCCTGTCTGGAGTGGCAACAAGGTAATCTAAGTCTGAAATTTTTTCCACAATTTTATAAGGTCCAGTGTACTTCGCAGAGAGGGGGTTACCAACCAAAGGCAACAAAATTAATACCTCTTGTCCTACAGTGAACTTCCGGAGCCTCACTTTGCGATCATACCTGTCCTTCATCAAAGCTTGTGATTCTGTCAAATTTCTACCTGCCATCTCCAGACTCTTAAGCATGCGCTCACGGCTTTCAAGCACATACTTTAATAATGGACAAGGCTGCACAGTCCCCTCCCAAATTTCTTTCAGCATGTTAAGGGGGCCCCTGACACGGTGTCCAAAAATCAGCTCGTTTGGACTAAATCCCAGGCTCTCACCAGGTACCTCCCGAGCAGCAAACAGCACATAAGGCAATCCAAGATCCCAATCCATACCGTTGTCAGCACAATAACACCTGAGCATGTTTTTAAGTGTAGCATGCCACCGCTCAAGCACCCCTTGACTCTCAGGGTGATACGCTGACGATACTACTGCTCGTATCCCATGCTGTTGCATTGTTTGCTTGAACATGTTGGAGGTGAAATTAGATCCCTGATCAGACTGAATCTCCTCCGGGTACCCGTACCTTGAGAAGTACCACAACAAGTTACTGACTACCGTCTTAGCCATTCCATTTTTCATAGGGTATGCATCGGGGTATCTAGTGGCAACATCCATTATGGTTAACCAAAATTTATTTCCAGCCTTAGTGGGAGGGAGTGGACCAACCATGTCAACAATAATTTTACTAAAGGGTGGCCCAATCACAGGAATAGGGTGTAACGGAGCCTTAGGAATAACTTGGTTCGGTTTCCCGACACGTTGACAAATATCACATGAGTTTATCCATGACTGCACATGAGACTTCATCCCCGGCCACCAAAACAATTTCCCCAAAGCCGCCACCGTTTTTCTCACCCCTAGATGTCCTGCCAGTGGTATGTCATGCGCCAACCTCAGTAGGCTATCCCTGCACTCCCGTGGCACCACCAACTGGTCCACTACTCCGGACCCCTTTTGCCAACTATGTTTAGGGTCTTGAAAACGGCTATAGAGGATGCCTTCTAAATAAAAAAATTCTCCTGGCCGTGCATCGCCGTCCTCGTCGAGCTCTACAGCTCCATTAGCACACGTTTGGAGCTCAGGGTCCTCTAGTTGCAACCGACGTATAGCTGAGGGTGCCAAGCGATCTAACTGCTCCCGGAGCAATGCATGACCTTCCCCGATACTGGGCTGCTCCCTCTGTCTCTCTCGATGTACATAACGTTGCTGTCGTGGAGACTCGTCATGCCCAGCCTCGTCACTCTCGATGACAGGCCCAGGGGCTACTCCAGAATTAAGTAATGGTGCTAATACTGAATCACCCAGGAGAGCCGCCGAGTCAAAACTCTTAAAACCAACTCCAGCTTTAGCCTCCTCCTGTTGATCGTTCCTCCGCTGGTCTGAAGACGGAGGACTAGGCTGTGACACTTTAGCTGCCCGAGCTCGGGTGACAACACACGCCATGGGTTGTGTCTGGCACCGCTCGACCCACTCTTGCTCTTCCCTACTCACGTCGGCCGGCCTCTCGGCAACGACTAAGGGTAAAACCTCAGAAGCGGGCATTGCAAAGTCGTTGCCGAGAAGAAGGTCGACGCCCTCCACTGGCAGTTTCTCCACAATCCCGACATCCAATTCACGTGCCACACCATCCACCTCCAACTCCAATCGCACCAGCGGGTATGACCGAGTTGCATTAATACCCTGCACCACTACCACCCGAGCCGCGTTTATAGGGTAGCCAGTCAAGTTTTTCATCAGAGTCTGGGAAGCACCTGTATCACGCAAGACCTCTACTCCATGCTTGCGCCCCGCCCACATCACGCAACCCCGCCCTCTATGGTCGCAAAAAAATCCTGAGCAGGGTTCGAGCCTCCCAGGTGCTTCTGCATTGGCTGTGCCTCAGCCTCTGACGAACTGCCCCGGGCAAACTCAGATGACTTCGGAGACACACCAATGTTGCAGGCCAAAGACACAGCTGCTGTAGGTGGTTTGCTAGGACAGACTCTTGCAAAGTGCCCCTTTTTATGACAATGATAACACTCCAACTCCCCTTTGGGCTTCCCTTGGTACTGGGAAGGGCCCGGCCCCTTCTTAAATGGGACGGTGCTAGTCTTGTGGTCAGTCTTGGTATCATGGCTCTTGTACTTGTTTGCATAAGGTATATCACTAACTCGGGGGGGTGGGGCGTCACGCCCCTTGTTACCTGCCTCACTACGCTGGGCAGACCCGCACCCACGAATTAGTGATAGCCGGAGGTCAGCCATCTCAGCTGCCTCCTGTAGAGTTTTTGGGTTCTTTTCTTTAATAGTTAAAGTCATTTCTGCACCAGTACACTTATAAAACTGCTCGAGCAGAAACAGCTCAGTCAACTGTTCTGCCGTCTCAGCTTTCTCAGAACGTGTCCAGTTTTTAAGTGCATCTTTTAAGTCCCGGGCATGTTCAAGAAAGGTCGCCTCCCTAGTCTTTGTAACACCCCGAAACTTCAATCGATATGTTTCCGGTTGCAACTCGTATGCCCGTAGGACAGCTCTCTTCAATTCTGGGTAGTCAATGCAAGACTCTAAAGGCAGTGCATCATAAGCCTTCAGACCCTTACCCGTAAGTCTTGAGGAGACTAGAGCTGCCCACTTCTCTTCAGGCCAATTATGCTCCCTACACGTCTTCTCAAAACTATTAAAAAATTCTGTGACTTCAGTTTCACTATTTACCGGCACCAATTTGACTAAGTGGGCCAAGGACTGTTCTCTTACTTGGCCCTCACGGCCCATCCGAGTCCCTGTCGACTCTGCACGAGTCTTATCTAAATCTAATTTAGCACAATATTTCTCCGAGTCGTACCTAAGCTCAGCCTCATGCCTCCTAACCTCAATCTCCTGCCTCCTAGTCTCATTCTCCTGCTTCCTAGCCTCAATCTTAGAAAGCTCAAGTCTAAATACCATATCTGGAGACAGGCAGGAAGAGGGAGCTGCCACTACTGAAGGAGGGGGGGCAAAAACTGGGGAACCACCATGTGCACCACCCGAGGGCACTCCAATCTGCCAATTCTCATCCCTCTGTGGGAGAGTGCTAACCTCCGGTAACTGAGTGGACGGCACTGTGGGAGTCGAGTGAGAGGGGATCGGGGGTGGAACCCCCCCAAACGCCCTCTCCCCCGAAACCCCATGTCGCCCACGCAACACCCAGGAAATCAGCTCCCCTTTGACATCCCTACTACATTGGAAATGCCCAAAACCTTGGCTATCAGGTGCAAGCCACAAACATCCACCCCAGTCAGCCTCTCCTCCGTCACGTGGTACCGCTTACTCACAAAAACTCTAGCATCCTCCTCACTGGTTACTAACGGCACACCTTCAAATGACATCTCTCGCTCATCGTCAGTGCTAATGCACGACATACTGAAGTCCACAACAAAAATCTCGAGACAAAAGTGTTAAACTTCCTATGCAAGCACTAATTACTAAATTAACTGGAGTCTCTTAAATGCTTTACTAATTGCCATACAAAAAAAATATTCTTCAATATGCACGCTATAATACAAACAAACAAATGTTGTACAACTCTGCAAAAATTTATACTGTTCACAAAATCCTAAGCAAGGTCGCCATTTGTTACGAACTGGCACTTGGGTACACAAGGGCTCTCAATCAGGACTCGAATACGGCTCGCTGCCACAACGGAAACACACGATCCCAACCCCTGAGTACTGCCAGCCGAACAAAAAACACCAATACCCTCCAGAGTTCAATCTGCTATAACGGGGTATACAAGAACTCGGTACTAGTGTTCAACAACAGACTAATAAAGGGACAGGAATTATCTAGTCTGGTCAACAATCAAACAATGAAGTAAGAAACAACAACACCAAAGAATAGTGTTGGCCGAAGCCGAAGTAATCGACCCTTGACTAAGAACTTAAGAAGTCCTCCACCCTCTACTTCGGATCGGCACTATTACGTTACGTTAATTAATAGTGCTTAAGCATCGAGCAAGGAATCTTCTGAAAAAGTTAGATGCTTCTCGGATGCTCGTAAGAAGTACGTATCGGATTTTGAACAGTAATTCAATAAGCAAAACACTGGCAATTAAATACTATTAAAGGTTTAAATTGGCATAAGAATAATTAAAAGAATATGCAATAGTAAATGGCAAACATTAAAAAGAAGTACTCCGCAAATGCAACGGCAATAGCCTACTCGGATTGTGCTCGTGGGCCACTAATCACTAAAGTAGCCAAGCTTGCAACACATGAAATCAATAGTGCATAAACAATATCATACATAAGGAAAGCTTCAATACTATTCTGTATCTACTAATCGAGTAAAGTCTAGCTGGGGTACAGTGGGCAAAAGGTAGTAGTGACTGAGCAAAAACGGCTCGTAGCCTAGCGAAGTCCTCACAACTGTTTAAAGTATTACGTTAAAACTGACAAGTGCACTTTGAGAAATCCAGATCCCTTGTATCTGGTTTTCTCCCGGCTCCTTGACAAAGTAAAAACAAACTGTTAATAAAATACAGGGTGGTTAGGCTCTTGCCCTCACGCACTGTTAATTATTAACTCAACACAGTCAGCCGCGAAGACAACCTAGGCTTCACTGAACCGAAACGAGTATGCAGGTTTATCGCTTAACCACTGCATCAAACAACAACTCGTAACACAGAAAAGCCTTACCCCAGTCTAGCATTACCTAGACCAGCAGAAAACAGGAATAATAATAATAACACACAGGGAAATGCATATACAAGTGCAACAAACATAAATCAATCCTATTCTAAGTTAACCCTTCCAAAATAGGCTATCTAATAGGCAAGTATCTCATTAGAACTCAAGCGATAATACGTTGGCTGACTAGCTCTGCACCAACGGGACCATGGAAGTTAAAAAGGGTAGGGAAAAGAGGAGATAAGAATGTAAGGTAGTAGAGAAAGTTCACATCAGTCAGAAGAATATATATAGTTAGCAAGGGAAATGAGAAGTCGCTCTGCCTAATGAGTTCTGATGAAAAGATGGCTAGACTTCCCTTTTTATACCCGGCCCTCTAGTGAGCCCAACGTGAACTACTAAGGACCGCCCACTGACAACCATTACGTAATTTCTCTCTCTCCTCTGGGATAGACAAAGGCTCCCCTAGCACTGAGGAGGGGGGGGGGGAGTGCTAGTGAGTTAGGCCCACCTCCCGCCTGGTGCACCCACTGACCCCCAACTGTGGCTGTTTCTCCTCCCATCATTACAAATAAGTTTTACACACAATACTTATAACTAATGATATAAAATAGAACTCGTTGACTCAGATGAAAACAAAATACATATTCATAATACTTATAGTACAACGGCTCACATGAACTAAGTTAGGAAACTCTACATAGACTACAGCCAAAGTTCCTGCCCTGACGATCCTAGCGAGAGTGGGGCATGACTAGGCGTTCTGTACAGCATGCTCACACTGGACATGCGTCACATTTCGCAAACACTTAGATAAGCTTGCTCCTTCGGACATTCGTAAATTGCAATTAGAAGACCCGGAGGGTCTTGAATGTGGTACCGGTGCTGTCGAGTTGAAGGAGGACAGTGATGCACAGTCGGGAGATTTTTACAATTATCCCCTGACCATCATGGAGGTAGCACCAAGGTACCCTGACGCGTACCTTATGAGAAATGGGTCAGCGAAGACGGTGGTCCGGAACTTGCTAGTGTATTTTTCCCAGTATGGTTACCCGCAGGGGATTCAGTCAGACCAAGGATCCAACTTCACTTCTAGCCTCTTTGTTCAAGCAATGCCGCAGCATGGGATTGTTACGGTTGGGTCATCTGCGTATCATCCGGAGAGCCAGGGTGTGTTAGAGCGATGGCACTCAGCCTTAAAATCTGTGCTTTGTTGTTGTTGCTTTGAGCGTGGGAAGGGTTGGGATCTTGGCCTGCTATATGTTTCATTTGTTGCACGGGTGGTACCTGGGGAAAGTTTGGGATTCAGCCCTAATGAGCTCATCTTTGGACACCGTGTCAGAGGGCCTCTCCATATGGTTAAAGAAATATGGGAGGGCGCAGAAAAACCTTGTTCTATGCTCAAGTATGTCCTCGACAGTCGAGAGTGGATGTTGCGCAGTCTGGAGTTGGCTGGCCGTAATTCGACTAGCTCTCGCAGGCCCTCATGAAGGACAGGTACGACCTCAAGGTTAAACTCAAGGGGTTTCGCGTGGGTCAGGAGGTGTTGATTCTACTCCCCCTTGTAGGTCACCCCTTATCCGCGAAGTACACTGGTCCTTATTGGGTGGTTGAGAGGCTATCGGACCTGGATTACTTGGTAGCCACTCCAGACAGACGGAAGTGCAATCAGTTATGTCACGTTAATCTCATGAAGGAGTATGTGAGGCACCCCCCTGAGCCTCTCACTGTGCCTGTAATGACGTTTAGCAGTCAAGGTGGAGAAGGAGAACGGGACAGTCAAGCTCAGGTGGAGGATAACTGGAAGGATAAGAAATTCAAATGGGCGCCTGAGTGTGAGAAGGCGTTTGGAGTAGTAAAACACCTGTTGTGCACTCACCCGATCCTCAGGGCCCCTGACTTTAGCCTACCTTTCCAACTAGCAACGGATGCTAGTGGTGTGGGGGCTGGTGCCGTCCTTGTGGAAAAGGACGATGATGGGCTGGAGCATCCTGTTAGTTTCTGCTCGGAGAAGTTCAATTCAGCCCAGGGAAGCTGTTCTGTTGTCGAGAGGGAGCTGCTGGCAGTTGTGCTTGCACTGAGGCATTTCGAGGTCTATGTTCCAGCCTATGGTCCGGTCGTTGTAGTTTACACAGATCATCACCCTCTCAAGTTCTTGGACCATTTTCACAATCGGAATATGAGGCTGACCAGGTGGTCACTAAGGTTACTGGTATATAACCTGGACATACGCCATATTGCCGGTTGTGACAACGTGGTTGCAGATTGTCTTTCAAGGGTATATGATCCTGGGTAGATTGACACACGGGTAGCCTCCTGCTTTAGTTTGAATAGTATTTTGCGCTTGGTGCTTGTTGGCTCGCGGTTGTAGCCCAGCGTATTGGGTCGTAAAGCAGGAGTTGAGCGTTTGGTATAGAAGAAAAAACTAGGCTTGCCCCTATAGTGCAGCCGAAATAAACAAATTAAAAACATAAAAATCAAATAAAAACTCTTTCTTTGATAGTTGAATTTTTTCAGTATGTTATAGCAGTAATTCTGAGTTGCACTCCTCTCAGAATGCTGGGCTAGAGAAGCTCGCTCTTGAGGAGCATAACTACATATGATTTAACCTATTGTGTTAGGGAGGGTTATAATTTTGTAAAATGTTTTGTTGAGAACTGTGCCAGATATTTTACTGCCGCTGGGTGATGGGAAGTGGAGATATAGCATGGGTTCTAACCATCAGATTTTTTTTTGAGCTTTGGGCCTCTGAGAAAAATCTTAGGGGGGGGTGTGACATTAACCACTCCGTTAGAACCGCATGGCTTGTCCTACAGTGACTCGCTAGGATCGCCAGGGCAGTGGATGTGGCTACAGTTGATGTATTGTTGTGTGCTTTATTTCATATGAAAGCTCGTGTCATGGGCAGTCCAGAAAGGCTCTTTGTTTTCACCCATGTCAAGGCTTTATATATTTAATTGCAAAGTATATGTTTTATCATTAAGTAGTAATGATAGGATTTGACAGAGAGAGAGAGAGTAGAACAGAGTGTGGGGAGGCGCGCAGTGTTTTTTGCTACACTCGATGACATCATAGCTGGCTGGTCGCTTGGGGATTGGTTGGAGGAGTTTTTTACCATGCTTGGTAACGTCATGTTTGGCTGGCTTCTCTGGCATTGGCTGGAGGACTTGTTACCGCTTTTCCTACGCGGTTCGAGCTAGTGCTAGTATATATACAACTTTCTTGCCACTCTCTCCCTCAGATCTGGTTTCTAGAACGCATCCCTCTTATCCCTTTGCTACCTGTCCTCCATCTGCACCTGAGAACCTTTTCCTCTGCCTATCTCTCCCATTTTCCATATCTTTCACCACCTTTTATTAATGTTATACCCCCTCTGGTTAACTCTGCATAATCAGCTTCATGCTGGCCAGTTGTATTGTGCGTTAAGGTCTTATATAACCCATGTATGTTTAGTTGTTAAGATAAGTTGATCACGTAGCATTGGTTGGCATTCATATTGTTCAGTACCTCTTCCTATAATTATTAGTGTTCTGCTAGATTAGATAATGCTAGACTAGGAGTCTGATACTATAAGGTATTGTTTCCGATGAGTGCTGGCTTTAGTTAAAAGCTGCACGACATACCTGAGAACTGGAGTTGATTGGGTAAATTCTAGTCTGTGTGCCATTGAGAGTAGAGCATGCACGAATGAGGGCTTTTTGCCTATACCATTCTGCACTGTTCTAGGCTCGGTTGGTTGTCTTTGAGGTACGCCAGGAGAACGCTTAATACTTCGGTATTAAGGTTTCTCAAGAGAGCTACCCTTCCCTATAATGTAATATTTGACGCACAGACTTGAGATTTGCACTAGGCCATGCGGCATGCCATGCGCACCAGTATCTCGTATCATTGACTCTAGCTAAACTTTATCAGTCATAGTAGACATTAAGTATATTAAACCAATTACTCTTATTATGCATACCCGTTTATGATTACACAAGCATTTCGCAGCCTAGTTTGATGTATTGAGACACAAACGACTTAGGCTCTTTTTGTTGATAGGAATACTGCATTGTCGTGGCGATTATTATTATTGTTGTAGCGGTTAGGATATTCTTGGCTCCGATTGCATTATATATCCTGCCTTTTTGTGTGCATAGCCTGCATGAGCATTGTTCCGCTGCCTGCCTTTTTGGTTTCCATTTCCGATTCGAGCATCTTGATAGCATCTAACATTTAAAGAAGATTCCTTGTTGGTGTTGAAGGACTTTAGTGCACTTTCTTTCATGCAGGAGTGCCTGACATTTATTGATTAAAGTAACGTAAGCTGTAACTTCCCTTTCCACCTTACTTTGCATACCATAACCAAGCACCTTCGGTTATAGGTAGTAATAGGCTGTTTTCACATAACATTAAGCCTAGAGTAGACGCACATTTATTGAGAGTTTGATAACCTATTATTGCATATAGAACTCTGGAGAGTATTTGTGTTCTTTGTTCACTGGGAATATACATCAGAGGTTGGATCTAACGCTTTCCGTTGTAGCATTTATGCCATTACTAGTCCAATGAATAAGAGCCCTGATATATTTAAACCTCAGTCGTAACATTGTTTATATGGATAGTTATTTTGTCTTCTACAATTAACCATGAAGAGGAAAATGGGTAGATAATCCGTTAAAAAAAAGCGTGTGCGTATATGTAATAAGTTCCCACTGAAATGTAAATACAAAGTTTATAATCCCGACTTTTATACCCCACGCAGCCCATCCAACTGTGGTGACGACTTATTTATATACGTTATATGTTATCCAAAAATAAATTACTTCTTTTTTTGTTTTATGTAATATATAATTTTGCATTGACACGACAACAAAAATTCAAACACATGTGTGATGTGTGAGTATAATATATATTGTTTCAGAACATGATTAATCTGGTTAATCATAAATCCTGATATACAGACACTCATAAGATATTACTTGATTGTTTATCATAACAATGAACACTGAACAAATACCAGGTTAACTTACAGTATATAAAATAATCAGACACCTATAATACAGGCGTGATGCAATCATAACTTATACATTTATGTATTCAAAACCTTGCAAATATCAAACCCTGTGTAGGATACAACAAAAACTTGTAAGCATTCTTGTCATTCACCCGAAATACCAGAGAACGAGACTCATTGATATCACTTTGAATGTGGTGGGAATTAGGCAAGACTATGTTAAACCACATTATATAATGATCAAACACTATATAAACACGTGACCACCAGGCCCATAATTATACACACCATATTCTAGAAATAGCGTTACATGGATTATAAGTTACCAGCATTTTGTGTAAACAAAATATGTATTTTAATTTAGTAAAATTATTACAATAAGTATTGTGAAGATACTGACTCTCCTCCATTTTGATCAGAGACGCATAATCTTATCTGTGTGTGAAGAAGGTCCTAATATCGACTGTGAGGCTAAGACTGGAACAGAATACACAGATTATAGGTATACAAAGGTTTTATTAATGTCATCACAATCGTGAGAATGAACATAATTATGAACAAATACAAGACGTACACTAGAATCTAGGTGTACATATTCTGGTCACCATTAAGCGATTGTCTTTAGTTTATAATCTACCTCTATAACTTAAATGGGTAAATACGGTCGCAATAAAATCTCTTAGTAACATAGGTCCTTGTAAAACTGCACACAATCGTCTAATTTTAGACAGAATCAGTGGTAAAAAGGCGTCATAGTGCGAAGGGGTAAGACATATTCAGATTAATTTTTCCCAAGTGGCTCTTCTCCAGGGGTTTTATATTGACTACCAAAAACTCGTACCTAAATACCATTGGCACTTTTAATTTATAATCTAGCAAAGTATTTTCTCCCAATATTTGAAATACATAACTACGAGACAGAGAAAGGCGCGAGGGAACGCGAAAGTAGTTCCGTACCCTAAGACTTGGAACTTTAAAGGTTTCTGTTTCTGTTCGGGCACTGTTTCGAGTCGGCCAACCTCAGCAATGGGGTATGTGCCCGAGTATATACATACATACATACATACTAATGAATACATGATTAAAAATGTGGTTGATTGTGTCAATGAAATACAGAAACATTAAATAGATAATGGCTAGTCTTGATATCCAATCTCTTTTTACCAATGTCCCTTTGGGTGAGACGGTTCATATTATCTCCAGTAATCTATAATGAAAGCTTAATAAATTCTTAAACTACGCCAAAAACAGTTTGTTGACTTGGTAACTTTAGCTACTAAAGATTCCTCATTTACAGTATATTTAGTGAAAACCTATATGTCCAAACTGACGAAGTGTCCATGAGATCATGCTTGGGTTATTCTTTGGCCAATGCCTTTCTGTGTCACCATGAACACACTTGGTTTTCTGAATGCTTAATCTCCTTTAATCCCATTTGCTATATACGTTTTGTCGACGATACATTATTACTTTATACAAATTCCCAACACATTCCCCAAGTTTTAACTTATCTCAACCGAAAACACCCACATATAAAATGTAACCATTAATTTGAAAATTGAGTCCTCCCTTCCCTTAATAGTTACTTGTAAGGATAGTAGTTATATTCCATCAGTCTGTGGTAAATATACCTTCACAGGCATTTGCACTCACTACTTGTATTTCATTTATAACCTATTCAAACCTAATTCTATCAAGACTCTATTACACAAATGTTTCAATTTCTCCTCTGATTGATTGAATTATGCTAACGAAATATATTTCCTCACAATTATCTTCAACAGTAATCGGTACCCCTTCAAAACTATCGAAAATGCAATCTCTAACTTCTTGCAAGAAAACGTTTAATCTAAATCTAGAGTAACTGAACCTATGCGTGACACACTATACATTAAAGTTGAAAATAGTGTTTTGTTGTACAAACACCATTCCCATAGGATCACAGTGTAAATATAAACATTTCCCACCTTCGACCCTCATCTCTTAACATAATTAAATAATTTACATGTTCGAGTTGTAAGGCTCGATAAATTGACAAAGCAGTGAGGAATCTCAGCCTTAAGATTGCAGAGCATAACATATTTAGTTTGAGAGTGACATGAAAGTTTGAGCCTCCCCAACCTGTCTATCCTCCCTCCACGTTAACTTACAAAATTAGTTTGAGCCAAAGAGTCTAACTCGGGAACACGAGAGCAAGTGAGTTTGTTGTGCACTTACACGCAGCACCCACCATTGGCTTGGAAACTAGAACAATGCAGGAAGAGACAGAGAAGAGATTGCTGCAGTTGCTTCAGACACCTAAGTCTCGGTGAGAATATAAACATAGCAGGTTTGTTGGATGAGAAGTGTGTCTAATATATTCCCTTATTAGGAAGAGAGCGTCCCTCATTCCTGTTGGCTTTCACCAGCTTACCTTGCCTCCTCCCACTTTATAAGCTTTCCCATAAGCTCATTTTGATATGGTCTCATGCGTATATATTTCTTCGCCTTTTTTGTTATATTGCTTTCTCGGAGTTTTCATACCCGTTTTCGGATATGGACAAATGACTTAAACTACTTCCCTATAGGCTTAACATTCTTTCCTGTAGCGTACGTATTAGTCTCCGCGATACCCAACACACTCCTTCAACCTGTGACAGCTATGATCAATTATTCTCAACAGTTTATAATACTAGGGTTGGATGTGCTAGCGAGTAGAGTATGTTAATGCTGGTTGATAACTGAGCTGTGTTGGAACTCTCAACTCTAACTGTAAAACGTGCATTTGTAATATGCGTATTCATATTTGCAGATTTTGTCTTTGAGTCATGTTATACATACATTGAAATGTGGCAGTTGCTTGTTGAACTCATCCAAAGGGTTTCATTTGCTCAACGACACCATCCAAAATGTAGAAACAGATTGCATACAATATATATAATGTATGCCTGCATATGCATATACAGTATATAATATATATATATATATATATATATATATATATATATATATTGATACAATAACATGCATAGGAACTGAGGTAAAGGTGTCCATAAAATCTATAGTACAACAAGTTGGTTCTAATGAAAACCGTAAGAGACACCCCCATACTACTCTCCGAAATCGGTATGTTGTTCGAATATTAAAATTTATTCAAACATAGGCAGGACTCAAACACGAACATATTTAAGGTCACTTATCACGATATATTCTTGCGAATGCATATCATTTATTCAACTGTCTAATATTAGATGCAGTCATTAAAGTCTCATGATTATTCTTTGTTATGTACCCTTGGATACCATAGTTTCTAGCCACTCATAAATAGTCGTGGATTTCACCTATTTCTAATTATGGAAGTATATCTCTGGAAACGAATATATGAATATATTCGTTATTCATGAACTACGCAACCATATAATAACTATTTATTGGAAAGCAAGCTCCATCCAAAAATCAATCCAGGTATTTATATTTGCATAGATAAAAAACATAGGAGATCCACGAGTTCTTATGAGTGGACTATAAACTATGATGTCTGAGTGTACAGCTATATCGTCTTAGGGCTAAGGTGGACATAATTTAAGTAACTACAGTATACTAATAGTTATATGATAGGCCACACTTATATATATTTTACCCTGAATATATGGGGCCTGCGTAACTATTCAGGGTTAAAGGTCCACTGACACCGACTATATGACTTAGTGAATTCTACACTGATGTATTATATGACACCTAGTCAATTAATGAAAGGGACTAAGATAAAGACAAATGATGTCCAGTGGGCCTTTAAGGATCCAATGATGTCCAGTGGGCCTTTAAGGATCCAATGATGTCCAGTGGGCCTTTAAGGATCCAATGATGTCCAGTGGGCCTTTAAGGATCCAATGATGTCCAGTGGGCCTTTAAGGATCCAATGATGTCCAGTGGGCCTTTAAGGATCCAATGATGTCCAGTGGGCCTTTAAGGATCCAATGATGTCCAGTGGGCCTTTAAGGATCCAAATAGCAGATCCTTTGACTACCACACCATTTGCCTTCATTTATTAGTGGTTTTAGGGTCTGAAAGTCATTTAAGCATTAAGGTAGCTGTAAATCCTTTTGTTGCAGTTCTCGACAACCCTGTTATTTTCTAAATTGGATCGTGGATATGGATATGATGTCGTGTCAATGGAATTGTCATGTTCACAATTTGATGTGTGTGTGTTGCGTGGCTCGGCATCATAAAGCCTGCAGGTTAGGTGAGGTATCTGGCCTTTCCGCGTTCGTGAGGTAGGAAGTATTGGATTGTGTTGACGCCGAATGTAGGCTACTTGAGATAAAACATGAGCATGCAATAATAATAAAGCGTGTGTGTGTGTGTCTGTTCAATAATGATGTGCAAAAACAATTAATACTGTGATGAACGTATACTGTCTATTTCCTAGGATTAATCTCCATGAAATTAATTATACTACGGATGCAGCAAATTCAGAATAAAATTAGTTATCAGCTTTCTATGGTACCTTGATTTAACACTGCTAAGCAATTAATATTAATTATGTAGGGAATATTCTAATCAATAAAATTGTAATTACCAGTATATATGTATATATCATCGATCAGAGGAAGCGGGAGGAAGATTTGTAGCTGGGAAAGAAGATTTTTTTTTCTGGGAATTGGAACCCAACATGCTTTAGGAAAAAGGAAGAACATGTAAGCACAGTATATATGTACTAGATAAGCAGACAAGGAAGTGTAATATCAAGTTTAATTTAATGCTGTTTTTCCAACTGTATAAATACTATTTGTGGTCCAGAAACGCCATCTAGCTTGTGTTGTTCTGGTCCAAACATTTGGAGTCTGGCGCTCATTTCTTGTTTCTAAACTGCCATCCTGAGGTTGTCATCATTTCACTAAGTTGTCAAAAAAAAAGTAAATACAATTATTTGCTGCAATAGGAAATCTTTTTAATATAAATCCGAAAACGTTGTGCGCACTTTGTATAATTAATTTATTCGTCTGCATTTGGAATATTGTGTCCAGTTTTGGGCACCATACTATATAAAGGACATTGGAAAACTAGATAGAGTACAATGGAGAGTAACTAACACTATTCCCCAACTAAGAAATAAACTGTTTGAGGAACGACTAAACGAGTTAAACCTATTTACCTTGACAAACCACAGAACAAGAGGGGACCTAATCCAAGGTTTTTAAATTATCAAAGGCCATGAGAAAAATAGATGCAAATAGGTACTTCACACTAGATAACTAAAATTACACAAAAAATAATGGTTACAAAATTGTTGGAAGCAAAGTACTTCTTTTTCAAAAGAGTTGTCAACTAATGGAATACATTGTCTAGAAATGTTGTAGAGTGCCATACAGTCCAGATATTCAAATATCGCGTTGACAAATATCTTGCAATGAACCCCTGACTGACTGCATTGTTGCTTTAGTAATGTGATCGTTTCAGTATCGTATATAATACTATAATGTTGTTATCTGCCCTCAGTCTTTTTGGAGCTGAAGGCATTCAGTTGATGGCTGTGGCAATCTTTTTTTGTTTTTGTTTTACAAGCAGCCTAGTAAGGACCATTGTGTATGTTGTTGCTTGCCTTCCTTTGTGTTCCTTTGTATTCCTTTATACTCTTCTCTGGCCTTGAGAATATCGCGCAAAAGTTTCCTGCCTACCGCGACCCTCCCGGCACCTTACCAAAAGTAATATCAGATCCCCTCTCTTCCTCGTTCGCAATTTACAATCGTGATAACTTGATGAAATTGTAGTATTAAAGTTTTGTGTTTAGAAGACAGTATGTGTTTTAGCCTATAACATGAAATGAACCTCCCATTCGGACCTGGTAAATAGATGTTACAAATACATGTAGAAGTGGACTTGTTTTGCTAAATTGTCAGCTTCTAAAACACCTTTTGCTTAGACATACACCCTCTCACAACCAATGCTTGCAGCAGACTGATATTAATATAGAAGAAAAGGTTAGAAGCTTATTAACCACTTCAGACTCATATGGCGCAGAGGTTGCCAGATTAGCAATAAGAAATAGAGTTCTCTCACTCTTATAATTACCTCTCCAAAATTAGTTTTCTGCCCACAGCTAACTCAAAGACAACTGCAGAGGTTAAAGTAACTAAACTAAAGGTTTCTAAATACCCCTGATGCTAACAAAGGCTTTAAAGTATCCCTAATCGGGTCAAAATCGCGTCATATGTCGGAGAGGGTTAAAGCATCTGGCAAGGAACTGAACGGCTCGATACTACCAAGTCAGCTGGTAACGCCAAAACATATGGGTACGCTGCTCGCAGCAAACTGATTTTTGACATAATATGTATTGTTACGTCAGCCACAGCGAAAGAGTTAGGGTTTGGCTAAGATTAGATAGCTTAGGTTAGTCTTAGTTTCATGTAGCTAAAATTGCTCTGAATGTGTGCGTATGGGTTTCAGAGGCCGTGTGGCATCGTTTTTCGGGAATAACTTATTCATAAACAGTGATATTTTGCCAGAGCTTGTTTCACACCGTCCCCTAATTTTCGTCAATATAGTGCATTACCAAAAGTGGAGAATTACGCCACTTGTTCCTGTGTCATGAGGTTAAAGTCACACATGACTAGGAAATGGACAAGGCTACCGTGGTGTACCTGTGAAAACTACCAAACCATTATTGCTCCTCCATTAAACACGGTCGTTATCAGTCACCACGCAACCCTACTATCGTCTTTACATTCAGGTTATATGTCACTATCAAATAAAAACATACAAATATTATGTGTTATTCTTGTATATTTTAATTTGATAGTGACATATAGCCTGAATGTAAAGGCGATAGTAGGGCTGGGTGGTGGCTGTTCCCGAAAAATGATGCCACATGGGCACTGAAACCCATAGTAGGTATGATTACAATGAAATGTAAATTATATGAATGCAGTCATAAAATTGGCTCTGATAATAGGAAATGAAATTAATTAAGAATGCAAATTATTATAGACAGTAAAGAATCAAGTAGTAATCAAGAACATTGAAACACTGAAGTAGCATAACAAAACAAATATAAAAAAAAAAAAAAAACACCCAGCACACGGTATCAGACGCAATTATTGTCCTCTCTCCCTCCTGCCCATCCCGAACCAACTTCCAGAAGCACATCCATACTCATATCTCTCACCGATCCATCCACTCACTCACAGACAACACGCAGCTGCATGAACGACCTCCCGAAATCCTTCCTTCCGAATCCTCCCTTCCTCGCGAGGACAGAGTCCACCTGGCCAGGCTGAGATGCGGACACCATCCAGCTCTCCTGAGCTATCAGAAGAGACTGGATGACTCCGTTGTCGACGCCTGCCCGGGATGTAACACAGCACCCCATACCATTAAACACATCATAGAAGACTGTATTTCACACAACCACTTACGCCAACAACACAATCTACACTCAATGAGAGCTCTGTGGGAAAGCCCGATCATGGCCATGGCCTTCCTCAGGGACTCCGGGCTGTTCGGCCAGGCAGCTTAGGGAACAACAACAACAACAACAACAAATATATTAACCCTCTAACAGTGAACATCATATTCACATTTTTATTAATTTCACCACACCACCAAACACCTCCAATGAAATTAATGAAAGTATATATGTGATCACCGGGATTCGAACCTGGGTTATCACACACAGATTTTTAGACACCTTAACCATTACACCACCAAGATGGTTAAAGGTTTATGCACACGCCTACGACTTATTATCCATTTTCGAATACTGGATATTAATCTAATCATGTTAATATTCCCACCACACTATGGTGGCCTAATGTTTAAGTGAGAGGAAAGAATATTCATGGGGCACAGAACATATAGAACTGCCTTGCTACGAAATATCCCTGAACCTACTGATAATATTTTTTTTATTAATTTCACCACACCACCAAACACCTCCAATGAAATTAATGAAAGCATATATGTGACGGGAGAGAGAATATTGGCCACCCCTGCATTGCCCATCATATGATGGGTGCCATTTTGAGAACGTTATGAGCTCTGAGAGAGAGTCCGCCTGTTGGGAGGATGATAGCTGGGCTTGGACCGCTGGCTACCACGTTGGGGACGTCACTGACACGTAGTATGCCTCATCCCTACCGCCGTACCTCGCGCGTCAAGTATAAACAAGAGAAAATTTCCTTATTTTAGGGTATTTTCACCTCCGGTTACGCGATCGCTGCAAGATAACCCGTGATCGTACAAGGATGATTCAGGTGTCATTGGAAAGCTCTATTATCACGGATATATAATTGTATTACGCTCTGGCTCTTGTTTATGCATGAAAAAGAGCATGGAATGAAGCTCGTATTCGGTAAATATACCCGCCCAGCAATACGGTCATGTATACAACATTCAGATAATGAAAACTACAACATTTCTTAACCATCAAAGCCATTACAAAATTACTCGATCTTTCTCTTTATTCCCTATTTCTCCACACACGGCCAGGATGAGATGGGCATGGCATCATCACGGTTAATTACTCCAATCATTTTCCACATCGGCTGTATCATTTTACATTTTAACCCATAATATGTTGCTAAAATTGATTTTGTACTTCTCATTTGCCTGCTGATAATTAAACATGTGTTGGTTTGTATGAAGTCCCTTGTGTTTAATATAATGAATATACATGTATAAAGTAGTCAGGGGCCCATGAAAAGTGAATAACGGAGGGGGGAGAGTGAGGCGCAAGAGTTTGAGTAACGAACTAAGGAATTATGGGAGAGATATGGGTAAGAGGGAGGTATGAGGGGCTCCATTCATTATGGGAGAGGTATAGGGAGGGTAAGAGGGAGGTATGAGGGGCTCCATTCATTATGGGAGAGGTATAGGGAGGGTAAGAGGGAGGTATGAGGGGCTCCATTCATTATGGGAGAGATAGGGAGGGTGAGAGGGAGGTATGAGGGGCTCCATTCATTATGGGAGAGATATAGGGAGGGTAAGAGGGAGGTATGAGGGGCTCCATTCATTATGGGAGAGGTATAGGGAGGGTAAGAGGGAGGTATGAGGGGCTCCATTCATTATGGGAGAGATATAGGGAGGGTAAGAGGGAGGTATGAGGGGCTCCATTCATTATGGGAGAGATATAGGGAGGGTAAGAGGGAGGTATGAGGGGCTCCATTCATTATGGGAGAGATATAGGGAGGGTAAGAGGGAGGTATGAGGGGCTCCATTCATTATGGGAGAGGTATAGGGAGGGTAAGAGGGAGGTATGAGGGGCTCCATTCATTATGGGAGAGATATAGGGAGGGTAAGAGGGAGGTATGAGGGGCTCCATTCATTATGGGAGAGATATAGGGAGGGTAAGAGGGAGGTATGAGGGGCTCCATTCATTATGGGAGAGATATAGGGAGGGTAAGAGGGAGGTATGAGGGGCTCCATTCATTATGGGAGAGGTATAGGGAGGGTAAGAGGGAGGTATGAGGGGCTCCATTCATTATGGGAGAGATATAGGGAGGGTAAGAGGGAGGTATGAGGGGCTCCATTCATTATGGGAGAGATATAGGGAGGGTAAGAGGGAGGTATGAGGGGCTCCATTCATAATGGGAGAGGTATAGGGAGGGTAAGAGGGAGGTATGAGGGGCTCCATTCATTATGGGAGAGATATAGGGAGGGTAAGAGGGAGGTATGAGGGGCTCCATTCATTATGGGAGAGGTATAGGGAGGGTAAGAGGGAGGTATGAGGGGCTCCATTCATTATGGGAGAGATATAGGGAGGGTAAGAGGGAGGTATGAGGGGCTCCATTCATTATGGGAGAGATATAGGGAGGGTAAGAGGGAGGTATGAGGGGCTCCATTCATTATGGGAGAGATATAGGGAGGGTAAGAGGGAGGTATGAGGGGCTCCATTCATTATGGGAGAGATATAGGGAGGGTAAGAGGGAGGTATGAGGGGCTCCATTCATTATGGGAGAGGTATAGGGAGGGTAAGAGGGAGGTATGAGGGGCTCCATTCATTATGGGAGAGATATAGGGAGGGTAAGAGGGAGGTATGAGGGGCTCCATTCATTATGGGAGAGGTATAGGGAGGGTAAGAGGGAGGTATGAGGGGCTCCATTCATTATGGGAGAGGTATAGGGAGGGTAAGAGGGAGGTATGAGGGGCTCCATTCATTATGGGAGAGATATAGGGAGGGTAAGAGGGAGGTATGAGGGGCTCCATTCATTATGGGAGAGGTATAGGGAGGGTAAGAGGGAGGTATGAGGGGCTCCATTCATTATGGGAGAGATATAGGGAGGGTAAGAGGGAGGTATGAGGGGCTCCATTCATTATGGGAGAGGTATAGGGAGGGTAAGAGGGAGGTATGAGGGGCTCCATTCATTATGGGAGAGGTATAGGGAGGGTAAGAGGGAGGTATGAGGGGCTCCATTCATTATGGGAGAGATATAGGGAGGGTAAGAGGGAGGTATGAGGGGCTCCATTCATTATGGGAGAGGTATAGGGAGGGTAAGAGGGAGGTATGAGGGGCTCCATTCATTATGGGAGAGATATAGGGAGGGTAAGAGGGAGGTATGAGGGGCTCCATTCATTATGGGAGAGGTATAGGGAGGGTAAGAGGGAGGTATGAGGGGCTCCATTCATTATGGGAGAGATATAGGGAGGGTAAGAGGGAGGTATGAGGTGCTCCATTCATTCGTGATAGTAATGTGAAGAAGATCAAAGTTTTAGTTTTGCCAATAACACCAGCTACGCATATTATTTTTATTTTATTTATTTTTATTTATTTGTTTTTCGGAGATTGAGAGTCGAGGTGGCAATGCCGCATTTCGCACAACACTATGTAATAAAGACTTGTCATGAATCAAGGACACCTTCTGGTCATGGATTATGCTCACTGATTACATTTCTCCGTCTACTCTTTTAAGGGGCAGGTATTTTTTTGGCTGACCCATCCTCCCTCATGCTTAGCCCCATTAATTCTGAGATTTTAAGACGTTAAGCTCCTTAGCTTGGCGATTTAAAAACTTTTCACCCCATTTTGTCGACAATTGTAAGACCTTTCGTGCAATTTAGGTGTCGATTTTTTCCTGGCGAGCGATAGTGGGCTTGTAATTTTAAGAAGAACCAGCCTTCGTCAGGGACAATTTACTACCGAAAAATGTACAAATTTATGTTGAAGGAGGGTCCAGGGGCTGTTTTTCTAAGCTTGATGGAGGTCTAGCGAGCAAACTAAGAAATAAATTAATACATAAATCAATAGACCAAAAAAACAGCCATGGTCCTCTTGAAATACTCATATTCATTAACAAGATTTTGTAACTCTATAAGTAAGTGGCAATTTCCGCTGTAAAATAATGAACGAAATTTATAGATACAAAATATGTCTAAAACTACTGACTTTTCAGAAATATCCAGCAGAAAAGTTCCTGGAAACCTTTGATGAGGGTTCCAATGGTCGTTATCCGGGGCTGACGGGCCTGGTAGTGGCTGTGGTAATTGTTGTGGTGGTAGTGGTGTTGGTATTACCATTGTTGTTGGTAATAGGGTAGTTATATTAGTGGTCAATGTGATGCAGGTGATTGTTGTAGTTGTGGTTATGATGGTTGGGTTTGTTATTGTTGTTGGTAATAGGGTAGTTATATTAGTGGTCAATGTGATGCAGGTGATTGTTGTAGTGGTGGTGGTGGTTATGATGGTTGGGGTTGTTATTGTTGTTGGTAATAGGGTAGTTATATTAGTGGTCAATGTGATGCAGGTGATTGTTGTAGTGGTGGTGGTAGTTATGATGGTTGGGGTTGTTATTGTTGTTGGTAATAGGGTAGTTATATTAGTGGTCAATGTGATGCAGGTGATTGTTGTAGTGGTGGTGGTGGTTATGATGGTTGGGGTTGTTATTGTTGTTGGTAATAGGGTAGTTATATTAGTGGTCAATGTGATGCAGGTGATTGTTGTAGTGGTGGTGGTGGTTATGATGGTTGGGGTTGTTATTGTTGTTGGTAAGAGGGTAGTTATATTAGTGGTCAATGTGATGCAGGTGATTGTTGTAGTTGTGGTTATGATGGATGGGTTTGTTATTGTTGTTGGTAATAGGGTAGTTATATTAGTGGTCAATGTGATGCAGGTGATTGTTGTAGTGGTGGTGGTGGTTATGATGGTTGGGGTTGTTATTGTTGTTGGTAATAGGGTAGTTATATTAGTGGTCAATGTGATGCAGGTGATTGTTGTAGTTGTGGTTATGATGGATGGGTTTGTTATTGTTGTTGGTAATAGGGTAGTTATATTAGTGGTTAATGTGATGCAGGTGATTGTTGTAGTGGTAGTTATGATGGTTGGGGTTGTTATTGTTGTTGGTAAGAGGGTAGTTATATTAGTGGTCAATGTGATGCAGGTGATTGTTGTAGTTGTGGTTATGATGGATGGGTTTGTTATTGTTGTTGGTAATAGGGTAGTTATATTAGTGGTCAATGTGATGCAGGTGATTGTTGTAGTTGTGGTTATGATGGTTGGGTTTGTTATTGTTGTTGGTAATAGGGTAGTTATATTAGTGGTCAATGTGATGCAGGTGATTGTTGTAGTGGTGGTGGTGGTTATGATGGTTGGGGTTGTTATTGTTGTTGGTAATAGGGTAGTTATATTAGAGGTCAATGTGATGCAGGTGATTATGGTGGTGGTGTTGATTTTACTTGTGGTTAAGTATGATAGCAGTAGCATACACACTCTTGTCCTGGATCAACTGCCTGCGGATTTACTAACAATTAAGGCGGTGTGCAAGTTACAGTGGCACTAATCATGTTGAAGACAATTTGTCACGAATCCTTCGTTGCCTTCCATAATGTATTTTTTCAGTTACTACACTCCTCGGCAGGATCAATATATGTATATATTTGCTAAATGCATATGTGTTCTTGTTCACCTTCTCTTAATTAACAGGTCAAAATACATTTACCTTAGGTTTTATGATAATACACACACACACACACATTTACATTATATATGCTGTATACATATATATATATATATATATATATATATATATATATATATATATATATATATATATATATATATATATATATACTGTATACTGTATACTGTATATACACATTAATGATGCAGAGACAATGAGAAACAAAAGTAATTATTATTAAGAAAACACATACTAATTACTGTTGGTTATAAATATTAAGGTGTTGTTTGCGTTTACAACATCACAAGGAAGTGTACGGTATGGTAGTTGGTGACGCACAGTGTCTCGAGTATTGCGAATTGAAGAGAAGCCCAACCACTCATGTTTTCAGCCTGTCTAGTCATATGAGCTGTATATTGTTAATAATCTACCAAAGTAAAGTCCAAAGAGCTCCAACAAGTCGGCAATGCTCAAAATATATTCATATAAGAAAGTAAAATTAAAACTTAATTAAAAGATCTGTCAAACAACTGCAATGCGTGGCTGCAACAAACCACCAGACAAGACCACAATACACCGTGAGTTTTGAGTCAAGTGTTGCACCTAAAAAAAATCAACATTACAGAAGAATCATTACTGGAACAAAATTCTAAAATATAATACAATACAATATCTGAAGGAAAACGTTTTCTAGATATAATGGTAATAGGAATTTGAATCTTCAGAGCACTCAGTTACATATACCAAGTAAGCTTTAAAGCTCAGACGCAATATTAAAGACATGACCATTTACCACTAGTTATAGTTAAGTAACGCTTGATTACACGTCAAAATACAGAACATACCTGTAAGGATATTATTCACGACGACTCGTGACCAGCATCCAAATAAGGTTACCTATGATATATAAAATAGATTCACAAGTACCAAGACTCATTCTGAAAACTAGAGGAACGATATTAGATGTATCACTGAATTCAACAATACATTTTACCAATACACAATATTTTGTGTGGCTACAATTGGAATAATAGAGGTCTACACACATTTGGTATCATATAAGCCGAGGACCCCGTAAGTATAGGGGTCACATTTGCCGAACCCCGGCAAACCGAAAAACTGACACGCTTAATTACAATCCTAAAAATACAGATAATTAGGAGAGACAAGAGATCACTGCATCTTTATCAGAGAAAGAAAGAAACTCTCATTCGAATCATTTACTGTAAAAAGGACTAAATTAATGAATATTGGTTTTCATTTCAAAAGTCCTATAAACGAAATAATTACAAGCGAGTGACGGAAGCAATTATGGGGCATGGTCACTGCTGAATATTTCTGTTTTTAATTTTTGAATAATGTTGACAAGATATCGGCTGTTTTAGTTAGATACAATTATGTTGCAGAACCATCTGATTTACACGGGGATTAAATTGGCGAAGCATTACCAAAGAAATAAACTTTGATAGAAAATTACAATTTCTGAGGCTGAATGACGCCAGTTAAAACCTTTCTTAAGGTGAAGATCATATACAGGCTCAGATACATAATATCATTATTGTTTTACCTAGTCTACTGAAGTCTAGTGACCTGCTTAGACCTGGCTTTACCACTCAACTTAGTCTTGATGACTTGTCTGGACACACTTCTACAGTATTAATAATATTAATTAGGGCAAAATTATTGCTTCCACAGGGCAAGTTACTTGCACGAATTTGTCCCAGTTCCAATGTTTACTATCATGAATAATGATATGCCAGTATTTACAAGGCATAATAAATAATTGACGAGCATAAGAGATGTTAGACAAGATCACATTAGTTTGGTCTGAAATACCTAGGAGATGAAGTGCAGCAGCAAAAACATCAGACAACACCTAGATCCAAGCAATGACCAGCGGTCAGTGATGAGCCTCGGGAAACAGTTATCAGCAAGTTGTGTGTGTAAGCATAATAACAGGGAGCAGGAGGCTAGGAATCCTCCTTCACTTGTAAAATACTCCAAACCAACGAGATAGATAAAGGGGCGAGGGAATGCGAAAGTGGCACCGGACCCTAAGAATTGAAACTTTAAATGTTGTTTCTGTTCGGGCACTGTCTCGAGGCGGCCACCCCAAGAGGTGTGTGACTGAGTATATACATATATACATACATAATAACAGGGTAATATACGTTAAACTATTGCTTTATGGGATGGTAGTTGTTTATCCTATATTAAACGAACAGCCATACTGTGTATGTTGTTTATGGTCACACCACTGTTTATGTTGTTTATGGTCACACCACTGTGTATGTTGTTTATGGTCACACCCCTATGTATGTTGTTTATGGTCACACCACTAATAATGTCTTCTACTGTGTATGTTGTTTATGGTCACACCACTAATAATGTCTTCTACTGTGTATGTTGTTTATGGTCACACCACTGTGTATGTTGTTTATGGTCACACCACTGTGTATGTTGTTTATGGTCACACCACTAATAATGTCTTCTACTGTGTATGTTGTTTATGGTCACACCACTGTGTATGTTGTTTATGGTCACACCACTGTGTATGTTGTTTATGGTCACACCACTAATAATGTCTTCTACTGTGTATGTTGTTTATGGTCACACCACTAATAATGTCTTCTACTGTGTATGTTGTTTATGGTCACACCACTAATAATGTCTTCTACTGTGTATGTTGTTTATGGTCACACCACTGTGTATGTTGTTTATGGTCACACCACTGTGTATGTTGTTTATGGTCACACCACTAATAATGTCTTCTACTGTGTATGTTGTTTATGGTCACACCACTAATAATGTCTTCTTTAAGGCAAACCTGTGCCCCATGAATATTTTGTCCTCTCACTTAAACATTAGGCTACCATAGTGCGGTGGGAATATGAACATGATTAGATAAATATCCAGTATTCGAGAATGGATAATACGTTGTAGGCGTGTGCATAAACCTTTAACCGTCTTGGTGATGTAATGGTTAAGGTGTCTAAAAACCTGTGTGTGATAACCCAGGTTCGAATCCCGGTGGCTCACATATATGCTTTCATTAATTTCATTGGAGGTGTTTGGTGGTGTGGTGAAATTAATAAAAAAAGGAATATATTACTTTTAATTAAGATATCGGTAATTCGCTGTGAAAGCACTTATTAATATGGTTACATGCCTGATGTAAGTTGGTTTACCATTGTGAATAATTGCAAAAAATACATGTAAGATACTAGTTAACTCAGTTTATTATTCTTATAATGACCATACAAAGGGATCAAATAAATAGTTCGTGTTTCAAGGATTGTGTGGGTCTATTCCAGGGAACTATCAATAATTTAGATTCACATAGCGGTACACTTATTACCAACTGTACACATGTATTATACTTTAGTGATTCATTAGTGATGAAGTGTTTGCAATTTCCGAAATATGTGTTTCAAGTAGAACAGTTTGTTTATATTTCTGAGTTTCAACATCAATCTATTGTTAAACTTTTTCAGCTCAGCCTTTCAGAAACGGGTGCATGTGGATATATATCGTATCATATTGTGACCTATTGTTAGCCAAACTGTGTATACTTATCAATCACAATACTGTACACGTTTGGATACCTACCTTTGGTCTTTTTTATTTATACTATCTTTAGAAACAGGACGAAAAATTATCTGGTGATAATAATATTTATCTATAATTATTGACGGATATGGTTCCAATGGTATAGTGTTGTGATGGTTGTGGGTGCCTGTAGCGATATCGTGATGGTTTTTGTGCCTGTAGCGATACTACTGTACTACCAAGGCATGAGGTTAGTTTGCTATTATACAAAATACGTTTGAGTTGCTACATTCAGATGGTGTTTTGTATCCATACTATCGTTCATCCACCAGTATTACTTGGTTCTCCCGATATGTCCTAGAACTAACATTGAAATCTTATTAGATTATACACATATTATATTCTGATCTTGAATAACCATGCGGTTGGTAGTGAGCGTCTTGCCTGGGGCTTTACTGCTTGCTGAATATAAACGTACTGTGAGGTTCATGGTATATGTAGCCATTGTCGAACAAAGTAATGCACATGTGTACCGATGGTTTGCATATATCTGTCGGCTACAGTGCTTGAAACAATAATTCATGTAGCTCTGCGAGAGTATGGAGTCTTTTAATCGAAAACCAACGACCTGTCCCTCACACAAGTTGAGATTGGGGAGGAACAGAGGTAGAATTACCAAAATCCTTCTTTTAACCCCCGTGGTGGTATAGGTGACTGGACCTCCTGCCTGTATGGTTCGAATCAGACCCCTAGCAGTTGTATTTGTCATCAAATAAACAACTTGTCTTGCTTAGGGGAGCCAGATATCGATTAAAAGACTGTCTGTCCCCCACACAAGTTGAGGTTGGGGAGGAACAGAGATAGAAATACCAAAATTCTTCTTTTAACCTTCGTAGTGGTATAGATGACTGAACCTCCTGCCTGCATGCTTCGAACCCTAGCCCTAGCAATTTTATTTGTCATCAAATAAACAACTTGCCCAGCCTAGGGGGAGCCGGATGTCGATTAAAAGACGTTCTGTCCCCTACACGAGTTGAGATTGATGAGGAACAGAGTTAGAAGAACCAAAATCAATTGTTTTGCCTCCATAGGGGTATGGGTGACTGGACCTCCTGCCTGTATAACCAAAATCGATTTGTTTGCCTCCAAGGTGGTATAGGTGACTGGATCTCCTGCCTGTATGGTTCGAATCCTAACCCTAGCAGTTTTGTGTCATCAAATAAACCATATACAGTATCCGTTCATTGTCTCTTAAAAAAAAAAAAAATATATATATATATATATATATATATATATATAATTATATAATTATATATATTTTTTTTTTTTTTTTTTTTTTTTTTTTTTCTATATTCCAACTTACTTACTCTCGGGCATAGGCTGAGAGCCTTAACATTCACCGCTTTATAATGAGCAGTGAAGCCCGTGAGGTCTTGTTCCAGTCTAGGGCGTGAGACATGTGAAGCACGTAGAGTACAACGAGCACCTGCCATCTTGCCTTCACATGAGGCACGGTGCTCACTCATGGCCCGAAACGACCCCATCTCTGAAGCCACCTCGTTCCCGTGCTTCACTGTCTCATCCCCTACACTCGGACTCTCACACTTACACACACACAACGCCACCTGTTGAGCAGATAACTCACCAGTATGTACAGTATATATATATATATATATATATATATATATATATATTATTATTTGTTTATATACTGTATATATATACATATATATATATATACTGTATATATATACCTTATACTAATCAAACTTAGTAGTTTTTCTTGGTATGAAAGTCTCGGAAGCAATCACCCAAGCATAGCCCAACTTTGCACTCATGGCATTGGGTGGTGATCTTGGGCTGGGTCCTGGACCACCTCCTGGCGTTTGTGCAGACGAAGCATTTCACCTGCCTACGCCGACTACCAACGAACTCTGTGTGGATTGAAGACCAGCCTGGATTCGGTCAGGGAGATGCTGGCCTCGCCAGCCCACATGACTGATAGTGGGCTCGCCATACTTCTCCAGGAGCTGAAAAGAAATGCACATTATACACAAACTCCCGAAACTTGAATTTCTTGTTCGGTACAATGTTCTTTTTCACCAGCCACATATTGTAGGCATTGAGCATTGTGATGTCAACTAAGTGAAGGAATCATTTGTGGTACCACTTCACAGTCTTCCTCAAACACTCAACGCCAGCAAGTTGGCAATTGGATTTGTCCACCAGGCGCATGCTCTTAGTGTAGTTCACTACCATGTCAGGTTTTTCAATAAGTTTCTTTGTACGGTAGTGGACTTTTCCCGGGTTCATCTGTTCACCTGTGTGGACTTTGGAATTATTATGTTACCTCCACCAACCGACGTCTCGTTTGTCCTTCCACTTGATGGCCACCCCTTTCCCGGACTTTTCCAGCATCTTAAACTTCCCTAGCCCTCTTCGTCGCCTTCTTCGCTCACGTCTTTCGTGGTGTTCTTGGCCAAAGGTCGTCTTCTGAAGGTGTGTCACTGGAGAAGGGATCAAGTGGAATTTGGCGAACAAATAACTTAGGCATGAGCTTCCTTGTGCTTCTGACAGTCCCACTTGATCCTGTTTTGTTGTCATGGAGAAACTGGCAGAGAGCAGGGGAAGTATACCAATTGTTGGTGTACAATGTGGGCCCCTTGCCCATGTAAGATTTCATAATTTTCTTTACGATGGCTCCTGACAAGCCCAAAGGGTCATTGGCACTGACTCTTGGCACGTCTATATCAGTGCCTGTATAGACGATCATGTCAATCATTATGCCGGTCTCACAAGACGAACAACTTTATACCTAACCTGTGCCTCTTCAAGGGGATATACTGTTTGAAAACAAGACGACCTTTGAACAGAACGAGTGACTCATGAATCACCAAGTTGTGGAAGGGGTAAAAGTATTTCTTATACCTCGCCATCAACATGTTGAACACATCCCGAACTTTCCATATTCTATCATCCTGGTTAGCATTTTCATTGTCTGAGAAGTGCATGAATTTCAACAGCAACATAAATCTATCATGGGACATATACTTATTGAAAATTGGGGTAGCGATGAGGGAGTCATGTTTCAAGTAGTGTTGAAGCACATGCTTCTTAACAAGAGGCATGAGGATCAACAGCGCAAAGGTCATGAATTCTGTGACAGTCATATCTACCCAGGCTTGTATTCTCGCCCTTGGAGAAATCACGTCTATTCTGACCTTCACCCCGCTATAGTAGGCTTTGGTTTGGGCCACAATATGCGTCATTATCTGCAAAGTCGAAGAATGCAAGGAAGAAATCCATTTCGCTTGCATCATCACCACAGGGCCAATCTGCAGTTGAACCAGATTGACTTGCATCAAACTGGTGCAAATCTGGTACAAAATCGGCACCGTCGGACCATGCAAACGTATGAATGTTGGCAGCTCGGATCGGTACATCGTCGTCATCCTCGTCAACGCCACCTTCAGACAGCTCACTATCGTGGTCACGGTAGAGGATGTCCTCGTCGTCCTCCTCTGAAGACGAACGCCCCTCCTCATGATCCACTTCTGGTTCCGAATCACTGTCACTGTCGACACCCCACCCATATTCCCTTGCATCGTCAAAATCCTGAGAGTCTTCATCGTCCTGGTCAGGAAATAGCATGGTGTTGTATTTTGATGGAGTCAGGGGTTTCGCCCCTTGCGGATGATACATTTCTGATGAGTGATAATGAATGGGAGTTGCAGGGTCTGGTAAATGAGTTTGGAACAGTGTGCGAAAAACGGAATTTGAAGGTAAATACGGGGAAGAGCAAGGTTATGGTCTTAGAAAGGGGTGAAGTCACAGAGTGTGAGGTGAAGCTGAACGGTCAGGCTATGGAGATCGTCAACTCTTTTAAGTATCTGGGCAGTGTGTTGAGTAAAGATGGGACTATGGATGAAGAGGTGCGGGAGAGGGTACAACAGGGGAAGAGGGTTGTAGGAACGCTAAAAGCAGTAACAAGAAATAGGGTGCTCAGTATGGAAGTGAAGAAGTCCTTGCATGACAGTGTGGTAATCCCGACACTGACTTACGGAAGCGAAGCATGGACGTTGGTTGAGAGACTCAGACCAAGAGTGAGAGCAGTGGAAATGAATTACTTAAGGAGTGCGTGCGGAGTTACATGGAGGGATAGACAGACTAATGAGGAAGTAAGAAGGAGGTGTGGTGTGGAGGTAGATGTGCTGGCAAGTGTGAAAAGGAACAACTTGAGATGGTTCGGCCATATGGAACGTATGGAAAGCGAGAGAATGACTAAGAGGGTGTACGAGAGCGAGGTGGAGGGACAGAGGGGGAGAGGTAGACCGAATATGAGGTGGAAGGATGGAGTGAGGAACTACATGAACGAAGGCGGTGCTGGTTGGGGGGAGGGGCGTCGACTGACTGGGGACAGAGGTGCATGGGGGCGGTTCGTTCGTGGCCACCCCTTCGGGGATCACGGCGTCAGGCAATAGATAGATAGATAGATAGGGGTTTCGCCTTCCTGACTCATAGGTGTTTTGTGGGCAGTGGTGGAAGGACAGACAGGGGTGGAAAGGCCGGCAGGGGCGGAAGAGCCGGCAAGGGCAGGTGAGGTAGAGGCGGCGGAGGCAGACAGTATTTCATTCCCTTTCGCCTTGACCTTCACTTTCCTCCCACTTGCAGCAGCAGGGGCAGCAGTAGGGCAGGGGCAGGGGCAGGGTCAGGTGCGGCTGGTTGTGGCACGGTGGTGGTAGAGGCACGAGGTATTTTCTTGGTATTTTTATATTGTGAAGCCTTGCCCTTCCATTTCCTCCAAGAGTCCCCCGCACCTCCTGCGTCCCTAGGGCGGCCTCCTGTTGCAGCAAAAGGCCCAGCTATAGAGGCTTCGTGGGTGGTGGTAGTGGTATTGGTGGTAGTAGCCTGGGTTGTGGTGATGGTGTCGGCAAAAGTCAGTGACCTCTGTATAAGTGCACTGCCAGTTGCACGTGCCTTACATGCCTTTTTTTCATGCGGGCACCTCGTCCTCGGAGCTACTCTCATAAAAATATAGGTGTGAGGGCTTTCTGGCAGCCACTCTCTGCCTTCCGAGGCCGCTGACACCGCCTAAAGGAGGGCTGGTTGTGTCATCAGGGCGTGCGGGAGAGGGTCATAGAGGCTCCATGACACGTGCTTGGTAAGCACGACGGGAGTGTGTTGTGGTGGTATCGAGAGTTACCATGCACTACTACTCACTCACCAATTTGTAGCCGCCTGGCTGAATGCCTTCGGTTTTTGCATGCTTTTAAATACCTGGCTCTTTAGAGGACCTTCGCCTTTGTCCAATACAGACTCTTTTGAGGACGCTCGTCTTTGCCGTGTTAATGTTCATCAATATATAGTGTTTTGATATAATTACAAACCTCAGAAAATAAATGTTTTCCCCATTTTCCAATGAACTTAACACCTTAAGAGCGGCCTATGCGGTTTATTTATGTGTACCGCCCAGCGGGGTGTTTTTAGCCAAAATAGGGCTGTTTACGTGATCATTTTCATGCCTAAATAAGACCCAGAACGTAAAACAAGTATCTATCCCTGAAAGGGCATAAACAGAGCTTTCGAATGACACCATAACGATCCTTGTATGATGGATAGTTTTCTTGCAATAACCGTGCAACGCGAGTGCAAAAAGCAGGTAATTCGGTACTTTCGGTACATAATTGAGTATGTAGCGAGTGAGAGAGGGAGGAGGGAGCTGAGATTTGTGTCAGTAGGTTCGCCGCGGTGGTCTGGAGCAGTCATACGCTCGCTAGTCTCCTGCCACCACTTGTCTCTCTCTCTCAGCCACATTACGTGCTGAAATTGCCACTCGACCTATGTCGAGCGCCGCCACATAGTCCAGCTTTATTTAACTCGACTTAAGTGGTGAGCCGCTTTTTAAGGGTTAAGACACGCCGCTCGTTAGTGGGGAGGGAAAATAACACGCCGCTCGTTAGTGGGGAGGGAAAATGAGGAGTTAAATGCGTGGATCGCCGATAATGGCGTATTTTAGCAAAACTTGGCTCGGTTTTTAAGGTTTTTTCGAAAGTCCCTTGAAGATAGTGCCCTCAGGCCTCTGCTTTTTTTTTTTAAATTTTTACTGCTGACTTGGGTTTTGGTCTTGAAAATATACCATTTTCCTATGTCGATGAAACAATTGTATTTTCTTCCATTCCATTACCTAATACTTGCAGCTTCCATAATCAAGGACTTGATTATGATTACTTCTTGGTGTCAACCTCGGCATATGTAATTTGATGTTAATAAAGCAGATCCTGTACATTGGCTCTTCCTCATCCTTGTTTGAATATTGCTGGTGAACTAATTGAGGCTATGACAGGTTTGCATTTGCTGGAAGTTGCTCTCAATTTTAAGCTGATACTTTCGAGAAGCATATTCGCTCCTTGTCTTCCGTACTTGCTCAAAAGACTGGTTTGCTTTGCAAGTGTTATAAAACATTTGCTTATGACACCACTGTAATCAAACCCTTTTATGCATTTATGTTGCAACGGTTTGAGTATTGCTCTCCTGTTTGGATGTCAGTTGAGAATTGTTATCTATATTTGGTAGACAAAGATCTTAATGGGAAATTTCCACTTGAGGATTTTTTTCTGGACCCCTTTCTCCCTCATGTTTAGCACCATTGCTTTTGAGATTATAAGATGTTTTCCCCATTATTTTGTCGATTTTAAATACTTTCACCCCATTTCTGTCAATTATAAGACTTTTTGTGCCATTTAAGTGTCAATATTTTCCTGGCGAGCGAAAGTGAGGCTGTAATTTACGAAGAACCGGCCTTTGGCCGGGATTTTTTTTTTTATCAGAAAATGTACACATTTATCTTGAAAGGGGGTCTAGGCAGTGTAATTTTGAGATAGGTCTAGGGAACAAACTAAAAACCTCCCCTTAATTCAAAAACATTCGTGCTACCTGCTCTATCTCTGGATTTGAATCTTCCGCGTCAAGTTGGTGCCCATAGCAATTTAATCAAAATTGTTAATAATATTCAACAACCTTTTTATAGTGTTTTACCAGAAATTTGTATCCTGCAGGTGTAACGAGATTTACTGTGAATCTTAACGATTTTGCCATGAATCATGTGAATGTTTCTACGACTTTGTTTTCTACAGTAGGTGCTTTATTCCATCATTGATTGGCTTGTGGAATCATTTGCCCACTTAGATTATACAACCAAATAAGGGCTATACTTAAAGTTTAAATGTTTTGTTTTTTATTGCAGACATTTGTTTTCTTTACCTATTTCTTAGTATGAGTATTTCAATTGAATATCTGAATCTCTCCCTGGCTATCTAACTAGGCCCGTTTCATTTTGTCTTAGTTGCTGTTGCTTCTTTCCAGCATGCTTGGGTATTTTGTGCGGATTCACCGTTGTACCTGGACCCTACCGGGAGGCTTCGGTAATAATTATAACAACATCTCACAGGTTCTTCCTAAGCTTACTAAATTCGTCAAACGATAGCTGAATGTAAGGAAGAATTAGGGTATGTAGTAACTACACAATCAAAGATAATATTTAAGGTCAATGTAAACTTTGTACTCCTAAATAAATATTTCTATGTGAACTTTATTATGAGTTAAATAATTTGTGTGAGGACATTATTGATAGACTATTATTATTTGGCCACATCAAGATAATGGTTGACAAAAGCATGTTAGAAGTAAGAAGTGAAAGGTAGAACAACTGATGTAATACTGAAAACGTACTGAGACAAATTTCAGAAGAATGAGCTCCGAGTATCAGAGCTTGACGGAGATGCAGAAGAGGACTTTGTAGCATGGAGAGCGACCATCAGGTGACCAAGGCCTAACCATACAAACCATGGAACTGCATTTTCAACCAATACTGATACACTATATGGAGATAAAGGGTAACTGCATAATCAAGCATTCATCCAGAGATTGGTGTTTAATAACACGGCCACAACTAACTCACCGTTGCTTAACCCTTTCGTGGACGGGAAGATGCACCTGCGTCTTCCTAGGATACTTAAGCCTTTGTGGGGAGTTTAGAAACTTTTAGTTTAGTGTTTCCAACTCTTATAGTTGTCTTCGACCGAGTTTATTGGCAAAAACAATTTTGGAGAGCTAATTATGAGAGAAGGAGAATTGTATTTATGAATACTAAGCAGCATTTTAGAAGCCTGAAAGGGTTAACAGAACGATGCAGACTAACGAAACCTAATCTAACCTAATCATAGCTCTATCTGGGTATTATTTAGCTATTTCAATCCATGTTTTGGTTGTAACCATTTAGGAGTGTGCCAGGTTTGTCTGCTTCTCAAATGGTGTACCACCCTTGGTGCCGCTAGAAGAGTGGCGAACACATCAAAAGGTAAAGGTACCCACAACTGAAACAAAAACAGGAAGGATTGTATTATTGTTGAGATACTGTGAACATGAGTGGCTGATGTGAGGCGGCAGCGAGGGGGTGAGGGAGTGAAGGTGACATAAGATACTGTGAACATGAGTGGCTGATGTGAGGCGGCAGCGAGGGGGTGAGGGAGTGAAGGTGACATAGAAGCTTGGAAATGTCAAGTGTTGTGCTTCACTGGGGGACTATTTTATATGTATAGTTTCACAGCCAATCATGGCTCAGCTACTGTGATATACCCTGATTAATGTTGGATTTGTGGTGATCAATCATCACCTGGCAGAGGGTATGAACAAAAGCTTTGAAAATAAATTAACTTTATTTACTTTACTTAAACTTCATATAAGCTAACCTAACAGGATATAGCTCTGGTTATCCATGACCTAAATCATTATCCTTGCCTGTATCGAACGTAACTTATATTTACCTAAATTTATCTAACTTTAACGTAGCTTTCACCATACCAATTTTCAAGCTAATCTTGGATGTCTGTAAAATACCCATAAACGTATTAGGCAACGATAATTAGGCAACTTCATATGAAGACTTAAATCATCGAGTGTGGGTGAAATATCCAGATGACCTGATTTGTGGATGATACAACAGAATGCTTGCTATATGAGACAAGAGGAGAAAAAGAATAATCAGGTATAAATGGATCTTTGTGAAGTCCTAGTCTGTCTGTGATTTTCAGAATATGTTCGACAATGGTTCCCTATAAATTAAAATTACGTGTAATAGGGGGGTGTATTCTCAATTAGAGAGTATCATACCACTATATGTACCCCTTAAATTGTATTGCGATTTTGGATACTAACTATGTTTTAACAAGTCCATTTTCTTTATACTGAAATACTTAGGTGTTTTTGGAGCCGATCATACCGTTCTAATGACCATCCCTCTATCCATTGGGGACAATGGAGATTAGTCACAACAATACCAATGGATACATATTTGGATACACATTTGATAGTCCCTCATTGAATCGAGGACTAACTAACAAATCCAATTCAAAATCCTCTACGTAGGGTACGTAGTACCCGCCTTGCAACACAATCTCTCCCCTACTCTGTGCAACTCTCCATCCCAAGAGTGAAACGCTATTCTCAGACTTTCTTCTATTCAACTGCTGAGCTCTGGAACTCTCTCCCAGAATCATTCTTTCCCTCTTCCTATGACTTAAATTGCTTCAAACTCGGTGTGTCCAAGCATGTTAGCTCGAACGTCCCTTGATTTCGGCCCTGTCACTCTTGAAATCTGGGAGAGGCACTCGCTGCAGGTAGTTATGCCTTTTGTCTCCCTCATTCACATAGAAAAAGAAAATTTTTTTTTTTTTTTTGCTAAGGGATAAATCTTCTAACATAGCTAAATTCCATAAACGATATACTTCAGGATTGGACGCTAGCTATTATCCGGACAATGTTATTTACTATACATATATCAAGATTAGTATACCTCACAAATACACGTGAGCTACTAAATGGTTAATAATCCCAGGTGGACTCGAACCACTGACAGTCAGGACGAATGCCCATGCTTTAATCCACTACACATGGCGTAGTGTATTAACGCATGAACACTCTTCCTTACTGTCGGTGCTGCGATTCTGGCTGGGAGTATAATATATATCTATATATATCTATATATATTTAGATAAATAGATAGATAGATATACAGTATATATGTGTTCTTATTATACCCGTTACGTCACTGACCTAGTGTTGGTAGAAGTTTGCTTTGCGTCTGCGTCTTATTTTCATGTTGTAAACCTTATTATATAAACTTCTTTCTTCACGGCACGGCTGAGATTAGCTACGAGAGAGAGATATAGAGATGTATGGTGTGTGTGTATGTGCGTGTGTTATAATGAGCTTCAATGAACAGTTAATATCCCATTGACTCTGTGCTCCAGTTCTTGGAAATATTCTACATTCAATTATATAGACTGCAAAGTGCAACAAAATCACCACAATGTGTAATATGATTGAAAAGCAATTATTTACAATTGTGTAGAGAGTTTTTTCTAGGTAGAGTAACCAAAATATGTGAAAGAATTTGCATTTATAAATTGTCTTTACCAACTACATAATGTTTGTTTTCTTATGTTAACGTTACACTAGTATTACATATTCCTGTGAAAGGAACATGATTTAGTAATAAGATTAAAATTGTCTTTTCTATCTATCTATCTATTGCCTGACGCCGTGATCCCCGAAGGGGTGACCACGAACGAACCGCCCCCATGCACCTCTGTCCCCAGTCAGTCCACGCCCCTCCCCCCAACCAGCACCGCCTTCGTTCATATACTTCCTCACTCCATCCTTCCACCTCTCTTTCGGTCTACTTCTCCCTCTCTGTCCCTCCACCTCGCTCTCGTACACCCTCTTAGTCATTCTCTCGCTTTCCATGCGTTCCATATGGCCGAACCATCTCAAGTTGTTCCTTTTCACACTTTCCAGCACATCTACCTCCACACCACACCTACTTCTTACTTCCTCATTAGTCTGTTTATCCCTCCATGTAACTCCCCACGCACTTCTTAAGTAATTCATTTCCACTGCTCTCACTCTTGGTCTGAGTCTCTCAACCAACGTCCATGCTTCGCTTCCGTAAGTCAGTGTCGGGATTACCACACTGTCATGCAAGGACTTCTTCACTTCCATACTGACCACCCTATTTCTTGTTACTGCTTTCAGCGTTCCTACAACCCTCTTCCCCTGTTGTACCCTCTCCCGCACTTCTTCATCCATAGTCCCATCTTTACCCAACACGCTGCCCAGATACTTAAAAGAGTTGACGATCTCCATAGCCTGACCGTTCAGCTTTACCTCACACTCTGTGACTTCACCCCTTTCGAAGACCATAACCTTGCTCTTCCCCGCATTTACCTTCAAATTCCTTTTTTCGCACACTGTTCCAAACTCAATTACCAGACCTTGCAACTCCCATTCATTATCACTCATCAGAACTGTATCATCCGCAAACAGCAATATAGGTAGCTTCCACTCAATTCCCTCCCTTTTCAGCGATACACCAACATCCACTGCTCTTGATAGTATTTCTTTCATGACTCCATCTATATATACAGTAAACAACCACAGGGACATCACACACCCCTGTTTCAAACCAACATTCAGGTCAAAGAACTCGCTCTGCTCACTCTCCACACGTACTGCCGCCTTTGCACCCTCATACGTGCTCTTCACTGCTTTCAACAACTTGCCATCTACTCCGTATATTCTAAGTATTTTCCACAAACCTTCTCTATCCACTCTGTCATAGGCCTTCTCCAAGTCCATTGTCTTTTAAAAGAGGTAAATATTGTTTTATTTTACTCCCCTGACATATAGGAAGAAGTCTAGGTCACTAATCAAAATTCCCAAATATTTTTCTATGCCAATATTTGTGTTGCTATTTCTATTAGCGAATATTATATCTTTACATGTGTTCAGCCGATATGCATAACTTTTCTCCATTGAAGGTTTTGCAAAATGTAGCTTGCCTCTAAACATTCAAGATCTACGACAGTCTATTCTAGATATATAAATCATGTTTTCAGCGTTGCTTGCAAATAATTTACAACATAGACCAACATCAATTTGTTGACATACAGATAAACCTATCATATACTGTACACCAGTCAACTAAAGACAACTCTTTTCGTACTCTAGAAGTGACGAGAAACCAATTCAATGTATCCAGTGAACAGTAATTACCAACACTTTTGAGAGAGAGAGAGAGAGAGAGAGAGAGAGAGAGAGAGAGAGAGAGAGAGAGAGAGAGAGAGAGAGAATTCAGTTAGACTAAAGAGAGCCTGAAAAATATTAGACAAGGGGAGGCGGAAGGAAGATAAGTAGCTGGGGGGAAGAAATATGCCGTGTCTTTCTGGGCATTACCGTGAACAGATAATTATGCAAGCCCAACATTTTTTAACACTAAATCCAATAAGTAGACATATTAACACATTTTGTTGATTATACATACTCGTGTTGCGCAAGTTATGTTGAAATTCGTATAGGAATCCTGCTCTCTGGTCGGCAGGCAGAGTGAAATGTCGTAGTGTTTGTATTTCTTCTATTTTCACTCCTACATAAATAATTATAATACAAATACCAATAACAACAGTAATAAATATTATTATATTACTAACTAGGAGGGGTACCCGGCGTTGCCCGGGTTTAAATTATACTACCATAATCACCATCATCTATCACTACTACCACAATCATCACAATACTACTACTACCATAATCACCGGCTTCGACCTCCCTGTGCCTCATTAAACGGCGACCTCGATTTCGGCCGCTAAATGACCTCCGGTTTTGGATCTGACTTCATCGGTACCCCCATTTTGGGGAGCTGCGAACAACTTTCGTTCCATACACCTTTCCGATCGGAGGCCTCCTTCTGCCCCAAACGGCCATTTTTTCGCATTTTTTTCGCTCCCGTATACTACATAAGTTCTGCCGAAAATTTTATTAAACAAAAGTGTCTCTGATTTCCACTAAACTCGCCTAAAACCATCTCCATAGCCAGGGCTTTCCAACGGTGCCCCACACTCCCACCTGGCACCAAAACTGTGGGAGGAGTTTAGTAACAAAGGTCGGGTAACTGACAAACAGACAGACACACATTGACCTTTATTTATTAAGATATAAATAATTATGATTAAACACATACCAATAATAATAATAATAATAATAATAATAATACTTTAACTAATGACACTAACAACACGAACAGCGTAATATTATGGGGAATAGACTGTACAATGTTATGGTGATAGATGAGGTGCGTGAGAGAGATAATATAGGCTGGGTGATTGGCAGGTCATTAACTAAAATATTCATGACCTCAATTTGACTTATGATAATTAAATCTGCATGGATGGACAATAACATACAAACATTAATTAGGCCACTGATTGCATTTCACGGATATATATATATATATATATATTTATTTATTTTTTCTATGCGAGTGAGGAAGACAAAGGTAAAAGTGCCTGTAGCGAGTGCCTCACCCAGAGTTGAAAGATTGACAGGGCCAAAATCAAGGAACTTTCGAGCCAAAATGCCTGTACACACGGAGTTTGAAGCAATTTAAGTCATAGGAAGAGGGAAAAAATGCTTCTGGGAGAGAGTTCCAGAGCTCAGCTGTTGAATAGAAGAAGAATTGGGAGTATCGTTTCTCTCTTGAGTTAGAGAGTTGCACAGAGTAGGGGTGGGATTGTGTTGCAAGATAGGTACTACGTACCCTACGTAGAGGAGTTGGTATACACTGGGAGAGCTCTTTGGAACAATTATTATTGTAGTAGCGATATAATAGCAAGAGAGAGAGATGCAACATTGCGGCGAAGAGCGAGAGGTTGCAGAGAGTTGTTGAGTGGACGGGAGTTAATGGCACGAAAGGATTTCTTTTCTACTTTGTCTACATGTGCGGTGTGTGAGAATCCTCCCCACACATTTGAACAATACTCAATACTCGAGGATGCACTGTGCCCCTGTACAGAGCAAGAAACTGTGCAGAGGTAAATAACCCCTTGTAAAAATTGTATATGTATTGTATGTAATCTTTAAGAGGGGTTTAACCCATGTATAATTGTTAAATATCAATAACGTTTTACCTATATTACATTTTTACAGTACTGCTCCCATACCCAATATGTTAATATTTTTCATTATTTTGTTTTCATCATTTACTGATTAATGGCCATTAAAATATCGAAAACCATATCGTCCGGAGAATATTTATGGGAAGTCCACCATATATTTCGATATCGATACTAATAAAAAGCGGTGATAAATATAGAGAGCAGGGTATTTTCTAGTGTTATCACCTATTATCCGTCCAGTGACTTGTAAAGCTTTCTAAAAACTACTATATATACTGTATAATCATCCCCTGGAATGGTATTGTTAGCCTTACATTTGATTCCTGCACTAGTATGCTTTGTCCTCAATTATTTTCTACCCAATATTATCATATATATGACACTATGCACATACTACCCCATGAATGAAGCACTGTCCTTCTTCCTTTCAATCCATCACCATAATATTATTATTCACCATCACTCCACCCAGTCTTCACCAGTCATCACTCACTCCACCTCTTCGTCATCCTTCTCTCTCCACCATGCCATTTTTATTCTGCCTATCGTTCAAAACTAAGCTCCTCGTCCCCACTCATTTCACATATCCTTTTATTCCAATTGTATTACACTCACCAACCAAGATTCTATTTATGACATACTCATCCATAGCTCTAAACTCGTCCAAAAATAAGCTCCCTTTCCTTCTAGATTCATATTTATTGCATCATCAACTCTCCTTCCTCATTCATTTCGCACATCCTCTCACAACACAGTTAATACTCTCACCAACCAAGATTCTACCCATGACAAACACATCCATAGCCATAAACTCCTCATTCCACACATTATCCAATATACTGTAGCTCCATCGTTTCAGACTGATGTTCCATAAATGTTGGTAATATTTCATCTTCCATCCTTCTCTCTCTCTCGCTCTCTCTCTCTCTCTCTCTCTCTCTCTCTCTCTCTCTCTCTCTCTCTCTCTCTCTCTCTCTCTCTCTCTCTCTCTCTCTTTCCTCAAACAACTGCATTAATGGAGTCAGCGACGTTATCAGTCCACACCAGCTCTGAATGAGAGTTGATCAGAGTGATAACAAATGTGACAGAGAGAGAAAGAGAGAGAGAGAGAGAGAGAGAGAGAGAGAGAGAGAGAGAGAGAGAGAGAGAGAGAGAGAGAGAGAGAGAGAGAGAGAGAGAGAGAGAGAGAGAGAGAGAGCTAGAGCTAGAGAGAACGAGAGCGAGATAGAGAGAGAGACTGCAGAAACAAAAAGAATAAGTGGAAAACACATTTATTATTCAACATTTTGTGAACCCATGTACGCACATATTATAATATAGACGGTATGAGAATAACATAGGTAGAACATGTGGACAACGGGCATATCATGAACATTTTGATCCTAGGTAGAGTACATACAGTCGTTGGAAAAACTTCTTTACTACCCCATTTGTGGTATGGAAATAAAGCTGGTATAATCACATTTCGAATAAACATATTTTTCATGTTATTACAAACTGTTGAGTGAAATAATTTTTAAATAACATTTATAAACTGTTCCCAGCAATATGTCATACTTGCATAATGAAAATCACCGGCTGGTAAGGAACTTTAGCCGACTACTGTACATACTGCTGCGACACCAACAATATGGCATCGATCTGCCTGGCAGGAGTTGCAATAGAAATATATATCGTTGTATGTTTGAAAACTTTTAACACTTACCTTTCGTAGTTAAGGAGTTAAGGACATCTGTTTAGTTCCGTAGAATTGTGCTTCAGGCTGAAGTTTTAACACTCAACGAGCGGCTAGGTCGGTAAATCCTACTACCTGCCAAGCGGGTGGTTTTACCCTAAACAAGCTTATTTCCGTGCTCTTTTTCATGCATAAAGAAGAGCCAGAGCATAATACAATTATGTATCCCTGAAAGGGCGTTAATTGAGCTTTCCAATGACACCTGAACCATCCTTCTACGATCATTGGTTGTCTTGCAACGATCGTGCAACCGAAGGGCAAAATCGCTAAAATACGGTAATTTTGTTACATAATTACGTGTGTAGCGAGGGAGGGAGGGTGGATGTGTGTGTAGTATATGTCAGTAGGCCCACGGCAACCGTGGCGAGCGGTCATGAGGCAACCTATGCTCCTCCCGTCGCTCGTCTCTCTCTTAGAGCCAATATTGCGCCAAAATTGCACACAGACTTAAGTCGGGCCCCGCCACATAGTCCTTTCTTCTCCATACGGACTTAAGTCGGGCCCCGCTAAAGAAGGGTTAAAGGGAGGCATCCCTTCTAACAATAAAAGGTCACAGAACTCAAGACAAACTATTTATTACAGTGAATTAGAGACTGGGTCACGAACAGACAGCAACGAGTTGTGATTGATGGTTTTGAAGCTGGCTGCCAAGATTCCATTAATGTTGTGTCTGAGGGCTCAGTGCTGGATCCAGTCCTGTTCTTGGTATACACAAATAATATTGATGAATATCCCACGTGTAACATCTTTAAATTGGCTAACAATACAGAAATAGCAACTAAAGTAAAAACAACACAAAAACACAGGAACTACAGCAACAATTAAGTATACTATAGTCGGTTTTATTTCAGCTGATGGTAAATTGAATCATTTAGCAACTAATTTATCGATACTTAATGGGAAAATATGTAACTACTACGTTTCTGTGATATAATAATGCCAAGTTTTCATAATTAACAACATCATTAGCTACAAAATCTTCGAAATAACAGTAAAATAGATGGGAACATGGCAATTTACCATCAGCTGGATAACAATAGACTATAGTAAGCTGGTGTAAACAATGATAAATGGCCTTCAAAATCTAAAGTGTCAAGTTCTACAATAATGTCATATTGCAAGCAAAAATAAACATGAGCATTACAACATGAATGGATCCAACTTAATAGTGTGACAAAAGTAAAATATCTGGGTGTTCTAGCATCTAAGGATTTAAAGGGCAAGTCTCCATTGTTCGGAAGTGTTCAACAAGGTAAATACTGTTGTTGGTATAGTTGGAAGCTCATTCTAATAAAACAAATATAATATACAATTCTACCATTATAACCCGAGGAATGCGCCATATATGTTTTTGAAAGTGCCGTGCATGTGAAATAATTTCCTTCGATTCTGACATAATGTAATATATTTACCATATAGAGCAATATTACTGCTACATGTGCATATATTTGACTTGTATAATGAACATGTAAACATTGAAGATCAGAAAATAGATGTAAACAGCAAATATCCAGTCAAAAAACTTATATTTGTAACAGTGGAGGATTGAGTCATGTAACATACACAAATCCCCCCCTCTCCAAGGTCTCATGAGACAATAGTGGATATATGGCTGCCTCCCATGCATATTAGAGGGTGGGAGGAAGTGGATGGAGGGACGGAGATTGATGACTCTATAATTATTACTGGTAAAAACAGGAGAAATATAAAACACGGAAAAATTAGGATAATTGAGGAGGTGTGAAGTGGAGGGAGAAAAAGGGGGGGGGGGAGGGTAACCAAAATATTAGGGGAGGGCAAGAGGTGGTGGTAGGAATACATACTACCTCATTAAAAAATATATATATTTTACCGGTAATGTTTGTTTTTTTTTCCCTGTGTCACTTCAATTTTTTTTTTTAGCACAGTTTATACACATTTCGAGTATTCAGTTTTCATTTAATTGATTTATAAAGTGTCGCACAAAATGCGTAGCCATGCATTTAGGGACAGCCTTCCTGAAAACACCATTTGAGTGTCCATGCGTGAGAGAATTAAGGTACATTTAAATTTGTGTAAGACCAGCTTACTAGTATATTTGTCTTTCCGGAGTTGTTGTATGTCTACTGCAGTATTTGCTTTACTTAATAATCTTGGTGTTCATAATATTAAATATTAATATTCACCAAAACAATACATGATGAACAGGCTAGAGCATAAATGGCGACGCACACATTTGAATAAGTATCAAATGCATACAAGATAATGCAATGCTTTATTATAGCTCAAATGCTCCAAAACTTGGCATTAAAGGTTAAACAATGTGAATTAGTGTAACTTTACATATGTTCATGATGAACTCCAATGTAATTTGCGGCAAAAGTGGACATATAATTTGTATGACTACAAAACATGTAAAATATCTATTGTATCTGATGAAATCTATTAATATAAATTATTTGTGAAAATATATTAAGTGAAGAGAGCCCACCATGCAATAGGTTTGTTAATGGTTGCATATAATTATGATTGGTTATGATGTCGAGCATATCTATCTGTTTGTAATATATTTATTAATTAAATCATTTCAAAAAATTTAATATATGTAATATCATTTAATATAATTTAATCGAATGAGTATGGAAAATGTGCAAACTAGCATGGGAGAAAGGGAGAGCACCTGATGATTGGAAGACAGGTATAATAGTCCCCCTATATAAGGGTGAAGGGGAAAGAGGAGTGTGTGTTAACCACCGAGGAAACTGAGATGACGGGGTTGTAAGCAACCAAGTTAGCAACCCGCTCATATGCACTCATAAACCAAGAAGAGACTCAACCAACCAGAGCCAGGATAGCTAACATAAAGGAGAGGAAAAGAACGAAGCGAAGGGCACATATCTGGACCGAGAAAGAAACAACGCAGTCCATCATAATTAATCCACGTTCTCCATGGGATCAGCAAACAAAACAGTCTACCCACATATATCAACGCCCTCTACTGGGACCTACAGGAAATGCAGGGCCCCTTATCGAGCATGGCCTATTTCCGGGCCAATCACAAGGGCCCTAATGAGGAAGAGTTTATGCTAATACCTCATCAACATCCAATGTCATATTTCAACAGATGTGACCAAATGAACCACCTCTGCAGTGCAGAAAATCACCTATATCAACAATAGATGATAAATAGAGAGTAACGAAAGCCTTGCATGCAACGCTGAAAATCACGGAAAAGACAAATACATGCAAAACATTTATCCTGCACCCATGCAAGTTTTCTAAAATATGAGTGTAATCTTAAGAAATAAAGAATAACTATATCCATGCATTCCTATGTTAATTATATTTCTAAGGCAATTATTAACTTCACAATAATTAAAAGATCGAAATCCCCATGTCCCTACTATTCCAAAATTAATTTAATTAGACTCAAATTATCATCCGAATATAGCTAGCCTGACCGAAATATATGATCGATAGGCAAACACGAGGCAATACCTTCCACTAGCTAAGCTTTTAGTGGGTATCTACCAGTGTCGAATTTACTTCCGAATAGAGCTAGCTATTTTCCTTATAAAAAGTTCAACAAGAGTGGCGATCCAGAGGTGTGTGAGAAAAACTAGAAGTGACCGTCTCTAGCTGTTTGTGAGAGAGGCAGTTCCCTTTGGTGTCCAATCGAAGGAGGAGCTACGAGTCCTATGTCGTCCAGATTCCCTCTCATGAATATTACTTCTCCTCTACACCCATACCCTAAGTGTCTCTGTGTTACTATGTTTTGAGAATTATTGTGAAGGTAATATAAAATATGCGAGTGTTCAAAATAATATTATCATAGAGGCCTTTTTCCGGACTTTCCTTGACCTAATTTGTTCGCATATTACGAGAACCTAACTTCCACCTGTGCAGTTTAGTTATATATATAAAGTTTGTGACGTAACCAATTTAAGTTCAACGACAAGAAGATATATATTTTAACATACGTTACATACTCTATATTATCCGTAATACTTAGAGAACGCTCCCAGATTATATTCAGTTGTGTTATTATTGATTGCTTGTCCAAGTTCGAAGGTAAGTGTGTAACGAGAGCAATTTTCCTTTTTAACATTTAAGCTCAAACTCCAGACAGTTCTTCGTCCAATTTTCATAAAGAGATCACTTAGAGTACAAAGTCGCCATTATTAAAAGTAAAAACCCGTTCCGTTGAGATTGAATTAATCTATGTTCAAGATTCCTAATCTATAAATCTATATTAGTTCTCGTGAATAATCCGATCCATTATGTTACCTGGTTTATGATATACTTTCACAACCAAGTTTAGGATTTCTAATTATACATTCCTGTATTCATCAGCCTTTATTCGGCTATTTATAAAACACTACGTTGTCTGTGTCTTGATAGTATTCTATACTTCACTAACCTGTTTTCGGGTTATTCATAGTCGCTACTTCGTTCTGCGTCTATATGTTATCTTATAATTCATCAGCCCTCATTTCGGCTATTATCTGTCACTACTTCGTTCTGTGTCTGATTTTATTTACAGTAGTTTGTTAATTTATTCAAATTCACTGCTCAGATAGCAATTGTTTCGCTATATTGATTCACTACGTGTTTTGTGAATTTGATTTCCTCCTTGACTGTGATTCTAGCTCATTTATGATTGAATTTATTTTTTGTGTATCGTGTGAGAGATTATTCACAATTATTCATTTGTAGTTAAATTGTAAATTTAATTATCTTATCACCAAGAGTAAAGTGAATTTCATATCTTTTGTTACTGATTTAACATTGCACTAAATCCAGTTTTTATTCAACCTGACCGCAGTACCTTTGACCTTAACCTCTCGCGAGGAAGCTTTGACCGCCTACCTCGCCTGGCGACCTATTTGTATTTCGAACCACGCTTACCCGTGCGTACCTGAGTAGATGATCTTAGATGCACACATTACTTAATTATTATTCCTCTCGATATACATTGACCCTTATATGTATTGTCATCATATATTATGTGTTTATCTTGTATAATTGTATATTTCATGTTTGATGCTTTGTAAGTGACATAATTATTCACGAAGGAGTACAATTTAGTTAACTCTTTCCAAGTCACCTTTGATTCAACATTGGACCCATACTCTATAGTTGGGATCCGGATGTGCCATTTCCATGTACCACTGTTTATATAATAAAAACTAGTGTAATTACACTGTGTGTTTATTGTGTTTGGAGCGTGATTGAGTAACCTAGAAAGATCATTATTATTGCTAGTTGTGTTCCTGTCGAGCAGGATTTGACTCTAAGTATCCTAAACAAGGAGCTTTATAGAATGAACTAGCAGGGGTACCCGGCGTTGCCCGGGTAATCACCATAATCACCATCACTACTACCACCACTACTACTACCATAATCACCATCATCAATCAGTACTACCACAATCATTACAATACTACTACTACCATAATCACCGGCCTCGACCTCCCTGTGCCTCATTAAACGGCGACCTCGATATCGGCCGCTAAATGACCTTCGATTTTGGATCTGACCTCCTCCGTACCTACATTTTGGGGGGCTGCGAACAACTTTCGTTCCATACACCTTTTCGATCGGAGGCCTCCTTCTGCCCCAAACGGCCATTTGTCCGTTTTCGCGCCCATTTTCTCCGTCCCTTTCACCCTGGGAATTTTATTTGTTCACTAAAACCTGCCTAGGGACCCCCCTTACTATGCATACCAAATATGAACGCTCTAGCTTAAAAAATGTGGCCATGCATAGAGAACAGACACACACACACACACACACACACACACACACTCACACAGACAATCGTAAATATTATATAGATAATTAAGCGAGTTGGATTACAACGACGCATAACATAAGCGTAGTAGGGAAGGTGTACAGTAGGGTAGTGATTGAGAGAGTGAGAGCGAGAACGGAGAAATGGATAGGTGACGAGCAGGGCGGTTTTAGGAAGGGAAGAGGATGTGTAGATCAGATGTTTACCCTGAATTGTGTTGTGGAGAAATATCTGGAGAAGCAACAAAAGCTGTATGTTGCCTTTATGGACTTGGAGAAGGCCTATGACAAAGTGGATAGAGAAGGTATGTGGAAAGTACTTAGAATATACGGAGTAGATGGCAAGTTGCTGAAAGCAGTGAAGAGTATGTATGAGGGTGCAAAGGCGGCAGTACGTGTGGAGAATGAGCAGAGCAAGTTCTTTGACCTGAATGTTGGGTTGAAACAGGGGTGTGTGATGTCCCCGTGGTTGTTTACTGTATATATGGATGGAGTCATGAAAATAATACAAGGAAGAGCAGTGGATGTTGGTGTATCGCTGATAAGGGAGGGAGATGAGTGGAAGCTACCTGTACTGCTGTTTGCTGATGATACAGTTCTGATGTGCGATAATGAATGGGAGTTGCAGGGTCTGGTAAATATGTTTGGAACAGTGTGCGAAAAATGGAATCTGAAGGTAAATGCGGGGAAGAGCAAGGTTATGGTCTTCGAAAGGGGAGAAGCCACAGAGTGTGAGGTGAAGTTGAACGGTCAGGCTATGGCGATTGTCAGCTCATTTAAGTATCTGGGCAGTGTGTTAAGTAAAGATGGGACTATGGATGAAGAAGTGGGGGAGAGGGTGCAACAGGGGAAGAGGGTTGTAGGAATGCTGAAAGCAGTAACAAGAAATAGGGTGGTCAGTATGGAAGTGAAGAAGTCCTTGCATGACAGTGTGGTAATCCCGACACTGACTTACGGAAGCGATGCATGGATGTTGGTTGAGAGAATCAGACAAAGAGTGAGAGGGGTGGAAATTAGTTACTTAAGAAGTGCGTGCGGAGTTACATGGAGGGATAGACAGATGAATGAGGAAGTAAGAAGTAGGTGTGGTGTGGAGGTAGATGTGCTGGAAAGTGTGAAAAGTACACCTTGAGATGGTGGGAAGCGAGAGAATGACTAGGAAGGTGTACGAGAGCGAGGTGGAGGGACAGAGAGGGAGAGGTAAACCGAAAGAGAGGTGGAAGGATGTAGTGAGGAAGTATATGGATGAAGGTGGTGCTGCATGGGAGGAGGGGCGTCGACTGACTGGGGCGGTTCGCTCGTGGTCACCCCTTCGGGGATCGCGGCGTCAGGCAATAGATAGATAGATAGATAGAATATCATATAATTAAATATTATCCTTTCTTATACTTTCTGAGAGTTCATGCCTTGTTGTACATGCTCATAATTATTGACATTTTTTATCATTAATATACGCAAAGATATATCATTATAAATCAACTATTATCAGTTTATCGTCAATAATCATAGAACAAACTCAGATATAGTAAATATTAATCCTATTAAAATATAGTTTAAGTTATCCAAATAATAATGTAGCATGGGCACAACATTCATAACAAAATATAATAATGGAAAATACGAAATAAAAGGGAGAGGGTAATGGAAGGGTTAGGAGGGGGAGGGAGATATATTTATAGGAGGGTTAAAGTGAAAGAGAGTATGGCAGGGGAGGGAGGGAGAGGGGAAGGAGGGGACAATGAGAGAGGGTGAGAATGGGGATTGAGGAGACGGGAGGGCTGGTAGATGAGGGGGTACTGAGGGTAAGGGAGATAGGATGTAAACACTGAACACTCTTCAGAATGTATAATTTGTACAACATAGCCCAACGCAATCACTGTATTAATGTTGTCACATTCTCCACAAATTAGTATGCACATACACAATAATCTTTACTACTGTTTCCAATTACTAGAATCATATATTGAAATTTAAAATATCTTCGAACTGCTAATTGTGAATAGCAGTGCAGTGGAAACATTAGTGTTCCTATTATAAAATTTGATAAGCCAAGTTTGAATATGTTTGGGCTAATATGCATCACCTTACACATCTTCAAATGTAATGGCACCTGCAATGTCTTCTAACATTCATGCAGCCTGTTAGCATCTATGAGAGGTGTTCAATCCATTTTGGGACTGCTTAGGTATACTCAAAGATTAATGTGCAAACTTGGAAATTACACCCAGAAAGCTAGGATAGATGCCATTAACATTATAATAAGGAGCAGTGGGCCGAAGACCGATCCCTGTGAAATCCAGAAGTGACAAGAGGCCATTCATAAGAAACTCAATTGTTCTCATCACGATGTTGCATACAGTGTGTATACTGAATGCCTAATTTTAACTAAAATAGTACACATAAACAGTGTTAGTAAGTTTAATTATAAATGCATCACATACACGATTAAATCACATATTCAACATATCTTTTTGTTACAGTTGATACCTCAGATTATATAATGTATCTCCTAATCAACTTTCTATAACTTACCTACCTATATACTGATCTATATTGCCGCCCAGCAAAGAGGTACTATGTTACAATAAATGTATTTTCTCCGATTCTGCTAGGAAGAGGTCTGTGTTTCGCTGAGTTGAGTTTAGTCGTCTCCAGAACTTTAGATGCACTACTCCTCCTAAACGCCTGCCTCCACGACATTGAACACCAAGACCAAAGTCGTTCGCATAACCAAAATGAACAAGGAGAATTTCAAGAATCAACGCTCATAAGAACTAATCTGTGAGGGCAGGACAATGCATATCTAACATAAGAGGAAAAAAGAATGTACCCACAACCAAGTAACATCTAACTTCCCCTTATGTTACAGAAACGGAACATTCGTTTCTACCACACCAAATGGTCAGGGTTGTGACTTCTTACCAAAGTCACCCGCACCGACCTAGCCTTAAATCTTACCTAAGAAACCAATTGTAGGTGACCGAACGACCAACGCCAGACAGAGTGATTCAGTTCCAGACTAATCAGGGAAAGAAAGGCCAGGTAAGTCTACAGCATAGCCGAGACCGGGCGAAAAGATCTTCTCATTTCCGCCGAGTGTTCGTTCTCTGCACCATACTTCAAACGGGTTTATTGGATAGTGACGGAACAACTCTAGTAACCGCGGGCTTGCCGGGTTACTTGAGTCGCTCTGCCTGGATAAGGCTTGTTCATCAAGATTTACCAGGCTGTCCAGAAAAGAACCAGCTTTTCTATCCAATAAACACGAATTCGGCCCTATCTTGTCCCAACCTAAAGGTATTACAAATTCTACACAGCTCCAAAACTTCAAGGAAAGCACCCTAAAGATAAATCACATAGGGAGGACCTGTTAAGACCTAGAGGCATGTTGAATCAGGACCAGACTGATTACACTCTATGCTCAAGGGGTCCAGACCCCTAGCATTAAGAGTAACCCCAACATGCAAAATTTATGGTACAGTTGGTCAAGGATGAAAGTATACAGTTTTCCGTCTGCTATAGCCACACATGGTGTACACAACTGTATACTTTCATCCTTGACCAACTGTACATGCATATTAAATATCATAACAATAATAATAAGCATCCTAGCCATAAACAGTTACCTACAAGGAGGCTTAGAATGAACTAACCAGGGGCAGGCAGGCGTCAAACGAGATGAACCGACTAAGCACACTTACCTGCCTAGTTAGACTAGGCTCTCCTTCCCCCATCACGAAAAACAGGAACGTAGGCGAAAAGCGTAATGACCGAGAGCCAAATCCCTTACTAAGTATGAACATTTGAAACGCACAAGGTCCTCTACGAAGAGAAAAAAAAACTAAACCCACCCATAATGGGCAGCCGAAAAGTGGGCCCCAAATAATAAAACCTCTAAAAGAAGCCTTATCCCTATATATACTAGCTAATAGACATAAACATAAAGGGGGATAAGAAAAACACAGCAAAACATTGGTAGCCTAGCCTTATACTCAGCGTAGGTCTACCGAGCACATGTTGAACACAAAACACCCATCGAAAAAACTCCTAGGGGATCCCGAAGGACATAAAAATGAAACACGACCTATCTAGCCTGAAAAACTACCCTAGCTCATCACAGACAAGTACAAATGAGCAAAAGACTCACAAGTCCGGATGGTAAGCCTAGGAGCGGAGAGGCAGGATAGCATCTGAGATAGCTTGGGGAATCTTCTACGAACATCAGACTGACGGGAAGCACAGTGCTGGTTAGATCTGGTTTATTATTTTTACTATTATTTTATCTTATTTTTCACTAGTTTTATCAGTAGTGGCATCCGTATTATACATAGACGTGTCCGTGAGTATTTTGAGCGTTTGCTCACGATAATATGGATTTTCTGCTCCTAGGCACGTCATTTGAATGGCGAGCCATGAGTTCAAAGAGAGCCATAACTTTAGTAAGGCATTTCGTCAATGATGGAGGGGCCACTAATAAATATAGAATGGGGGAACCGTGAGTTTGAAAGTGTCGGTACTGTATGTATGCTTCCTCCTTATTGTGGACAGCACTAGAACAAGCATGAGTAAACCAAGATTTTGTGCATTGGATTGGGAGAGAGATAATGAAATGTATGCCTCAATGCCCGAGATGATCACTTCAGTAATGTGCTCGGCACTCTCCACGGGTCCTAGGTCATGGAAGCAAAAATAATTCGAAGGAAAATTAGAGAAGTATTTTAGAAAGTATTTATCTTGACTATTGACTAATTTTACTTATATTAGCGTAACTACTTATACTGTAGAGCTCGCCACAGTTTGATAATGTATAATATACCACATCATCTTTTCGCTTGATGAAGAACAAACAATGATTGTTTCAGTATGTTGTAATAAGCCCAACAACATGCTAGGATATATTCTAGATGACAGCTTGCAGCCCCACCACCTGCTACCATGGCTCGAACTGTCATAACTGGTCAAAAATATCGCAATCCAGCCACTATGCCAAACCTTAACATCTCAGGAACAGTTAAGTGGTATAATGTCAAACGTGGCTACGGATTCATAACAAGAGCTGACAACAATATAGATATATTTGCACACCATAAGTCTATATCAAAATACAACCCCAAGTATTTTCCATCACTAGGGGAAGGCGAGACTGTGATCTTCAGTGTTAAACCTGGAAGGAAAGGACCAGAAGCCCATCAAATTACTGGTCCTGGAGGGGTTTCAGTGAAAGGATCACATCTTGCTCGACAAAAACGCTGGGAGAAAACACACAAGACCCAAAACCACAAGGAAACTGACACTATGGCCAAAATATACGCTTGTGTTCAAGCTGCCACAGCTATTGCCGGCCATAACAAAGTTCACCTCTGTCAGATCATTCCCAAACTACTCCAGCACAATGGCTTGCCATCAATCTCCATCCCTCCAGAAGTCTTGGAATTTAGAAGAACGCGGCAGAAACCAAGAAGGAGACGAGAACACCAACCCAACATCATTGAAGAAGACAACTACTCCATCAACTTAGAAGATGATGAAGAGGAGGACAACGCCGAAGAAGACAATGATGACTCCTCCATCATCCTCGAAGATCTCGAAGAGGAAGATAATGCAGAACAAGATGATGAAGAATATGAAGAAGAAGTGGAAGAAGAACGTTCACACCAAACTCCTGAGAATACTCCTTCCCTCCCTCCTCCAGTTCTAACACCACAAGTTGTGAAGAAGAAACCTGCCAGTGATACAACAACCATCAAACCAACAACCAGGAAACAACCAAACACATACAGCGAATATGCAGAATTTCTTGCAGATCTCCAAAAATTACCACTTGCTATGATGAAGAAAAAATTTCCTGAATCAGACATAGAACGAGCATCAACACCTACAGGGATAGATACTTATACTTCACTAATGGAACAGCAAAGGCAAATGGAGACAAATGGATATGTGATGACAACATGTGGATTGAAGCTAATCCTTTAGGAGTAATTATCTTACAAATTAGTTATACATCCCTCAGAATTTACCTTACAAATTAGTAATACTAAATAAATAAATAAACATCCCTTTAACAACAGCAAGGGGGACGGCCCACTAACTTTTCTCTTCCACTGTATTTCATCTTTCCTACTTTCTCTTCCCCCCACCCACTCTGTGGTGCCTCTCTTCACCCCCCTACCTTAAAAAAAAAAAAAAAAAAAGTATATATATTCTCTAGATATTGCCAGTGAACCAACATTGAATGGACATCTCCAAACTCAAGACAAATGGTGATAAAATGTCCCTTACTTTGGTGCCGTGTGTATTTGTGTGTGTGAAAGAAGGCTATTAATCCTCAATTCGCGGCGACCTTTATATGACGGGACAGAGAAAATTTGCCTATCCTGTGGCACCCGTCATATGACGAGCACCATTTTGATGCTATTATTAGCGATGAGAGGGACCAGGCTGGCTCCAACCGCTTGCCACGGCCTCGTGGCGTACACTGAAGTCCAACACACACCTCTCTCACTCATGTGCTCTCTCTCATACACCAACAACAGCAAAAATGCCATTAATTTACCGATTCTGTCCTTCGGTTGCACGATCGTTACACAATAACCAGATGTTGTACAAGGATGATTCAGGTGTCATTGGAAAGCTCTATCATTGTCCTTTCACTTATATATATATATATAATTGTATTACACTCTGGCTCTTACTTATGCATGAAAAAGAGCATGGAATGAAAGTAATTTTCGGTAAATATAGCTGCCTGGCGCTACGGTGATATACACACGACACCCTGCTCTTTGAGAGTTAAAGATATAACAACCTTCATATTGTTCAATAATTGATGGTAATATACTTTATTTAAAATGTAAGTACACTATACTTAATAAATTTAGGAAAGATACCAGTTGAATAATCAATATATATATATTATTATTTCATTGTTAGCTCTTTCTTAATGAAGCCATATTTGATGCCAGATTGGCTGGGTTTATAATTGTGGCTCGATATTTTAGCTTCGTTTTACAGATCATAGCACATAGAGAGCCTAAAGAACCATTAGTCCTAAATGGCTGTATGAGTAAAATGTTCACATACATGCATGGGTACTGTGTATATTAGGAAATCCTAACACTGCTCCCCCCCCCCCCCCGCTCTCTCTCTCTCTCTCTCTCTCTCTCTCTCTCTCTCTCTCTCTCTCTCTCTCTCTCTCTCTCTCTCTCTCTCTCTCTCTCTCTCTCTCTCTTTCTCTCATATTATGTCAATAATCCCCCTTGTCTCAATCATTCCCCGTTGCCTTGATATAAATCAGGGACAGATTAATTAATTAACCATAAGCGGCTTCAGTGTGGTCCTGTTACCATGTTGTTTCGCCCTTAAATGACATCGTTCATTATAGAAAGTTTGCTTGGTAAACACTTTAACTTCTGGTAGATCTGAGACTATACTATAGGTAGCGCCAGCGAACTTGACAATAATCTTGACCCTTTAAACTTCTTATAACTCGAGATTAATAGCAGCAATCGAGCTGTCGTTTCTATCATTTGGGAAGAGTCCACCAGGAAATAGGTGTGAATATATACAGCCACTTTGCTCTATGCTCTTTTGAGTTACAAAGAGGTCAGTGATCAAGATTGTTGTCAAGTTCGTTGGCGTTACCTATAATCAAGTTAAATTATTGTTATTATAAAAATGCAATAACATAAAGGTAAGGCTAAGATGAGGTTATTATAAAGATATGATTACATAAAGATGGTGATTGGTTGTGTGTTTTGATTGGTAGCGAGGTCGATCCTTTGAAATCTCTGCCCAATGAATTGTTCTTTCCTTTCACATAAACATTACGCTATTCAGTGTATAGTTGGGTATGCATACATGATTATATTAATATCCAGTATTCGTTAAATGGATATCAATCGTAGACATATACTTAACCTTTAACCCTTTGTTTTCCGAAATGTGATGATCCTTCGCATGATCAAATGTGTTCACTTGTCCTATAAAGGGTTAACTGTCTTAGTGGTGTAATGGTTAGAGTGTTTAATAATCTGTATGTGGTATCCCAGGTTCGAATCCCAGAAGGATCACATGATTAATTTCATTGGGATGGATTGGGCAGTGACATTGATTAATTAAATTTATGTTGTGGTTGAAGAAATAAAGTTATGTATGGATAAAATACAATCTGATATTGGATGGCACTATATGCAAGAGAAATGGCTATAATACTAGTGTGTATAAAGGGATTTATTCCTTGACAGGGTGGATTGGAAGGGTTTAACAGGAATTACGTTAGCTTTGTCTTGAGTTCCAACTTAATAGCATATTGTATTTGTTTGATATGCCAATCAACCACAACATATATTCGATATATATATTTGCGTCCATTTAGTCTAATTATACTGTCTTTTCCAGCATCTGGTTATCACTCATATACTGTTATAATCTGCAGTATACTCTGACTAACACTATCGTTAATAATTATCCTAACATAATTATAACCTAAGATAATTCCTGATTTGGGAATGAATATAATGTGTTCAATTGTACCCTACATGCCTGTATTATGTTCAGTTGTACCCTACATGCCTGTATTATGTTCAGTTGTACCCTACATGCCTGTATTATGTTCAGTTGTACCCTACATGCCTGTATTATGTTCAGTTGTACCCTACATGCCTGTATTATGTTCAGTTGTACCCTACATGCCTGTATTATGTTCAGTTGTACCCTACATGCCTGTATTATGTTCAGTTGTACCCTACATGCCTGTATTATGTTCAGTTGTACCCTACATGCCTGTATTATGTTCAGTTGTACCCTACATGCCTGTATTATGTTCAGTTGTACCCTACATGCCTGTATTATGTTCAGTTGTACCCTACATGCCTGTATTATGTTCTACTCGTCTATGTTCAACATTACTCTACCTTGATCTTCCATACTAAGATATATTTTACTTTCCTATTCTATAGTTGTTCTATATCACTGTACCACATTATGCTATGCTTTGTAATTTACGATTTTCTGTAGCCCCGCTTATTCGTTCAGTGTATTTCTTGAATTGTACTTAAGCTCAGTACAGCAACAGTGTTGTACTATTCGCGGCAGTACTCTTTTTTTTATGTTCACATATAAAACTCTATATTGCAGGCTCGCTATCGCACGCCAAGAATAAAAACGACACCTAAATTGGACGAAAGCTCTTAATATTGACCAAGAAATGAGGCAAATGTCTTAAAATAACCAAACTAATTGAGCGAACGTCTTAAAATCACAAACCTAATGGGGCTAAGCATGAGGGAGAAGGGAGGGGAGGCCAGACAAATCAACCCTCTTCCCTATATGTGTTGGTAGCTATACATTCACTGCCTGCAGATATGTTGCATGTTGAGCCCCTTCTGTACCGCCGACGTCTTTTCATTATATTTTAGTTATATTTAGACGATTTTTTGCAGCTTATGAAGGATTGTGGGAGTACAATTGGTTAAGTAAGATAGGTCGAAGCCTTTTTATTACTGGAGACCTTTTTTAAACTGAATACAATCGTCTAACATTAGCCAGAGTAAAGTTAAAAGGACGGAACCGGTACTGAAGGGTTAATGATTTTCCTCTGATTCATGAGAATAATCTGCTGAGTGCGAGATCTTGGAATTAATCATGGGATCACGGTAGAAAATCAACCCCTTCAGCACCATGACGCCTTTTTACCTTTGATTCTGGCTAATATTAGACGAATATATGTAATTTAAGAAGGACCTATGTTATACAGAGGGTTTATTGAGATCGTATTTACAATTAGAGTCCTAGAGGTAGATTATAAGCTAAAGAAAATCGTCTAATGGTAACCAAAATATGTTGAAAAGTACGTCATCATGCTGAAGGGATTAAAATGTTACTTCCATCTCGTCGTTCGCTATATTTAAGTTTGTATTACTTCTTTCTGAAATACTGTTTATGCATTGTTTTTAAATTCCGTCTCTCTCTCTCTCTCTCTCTCTCTCTCTCTCTCTCTCTCTCTCTCTCTCTCTCTCTCTCTCTCTTTCAGTAATCAGGCAGCCCCACTAAAAAAGAGTGATATTGTTATTTTCTGGAGTCCAAAAATAGACCTCTCTGGCGCTCCTTGTGTGGGAAGACTACTTGGATATTATGGTAGAATAGCGTTTACTTGGTGATATCATGTTATGTTATGATGGTAGTATGATTAGTTTTCTTTCTGACCGTTTCATAGCTGCAGTTGTGAGCAGCCGTCGCTCACTTCCTCCACCTATGTTCCTCAGGGTTCTGTCCAGTCTCCAGTTCTCTATCCAATATTCATTAAATATCTCCTCAACTATATCTCTAGTTCCATCCACTCATATGCTATTGATTCTAACTTACACTATTCAACTACATGTTCGCAACAACCCAGTATGCAATCACTCCAAAAAGTAACATGACGGCCATAGGACGTCTATCTTCTGATCTATCAATTATTTATGATTGGGGCAGAACAAACCTTGTTACTTCCAATGCCTTCAAGACCCAATGTTTCCCTCTATCTACCTGTCACAATCCTCCACAAGACTATCAATAACTCTATACCCTTCATCTTCTCTCAATATTATTGTTGTATCTTTTTCATCTAGCCTTTCTTGGAAAGATCATATTACCACTCTTGCTAAAACAGCTTCCCAGAAGTTAAGTATGCTCAACCGTCTCTGTGGGTTCTTCACCCACGCACAGCTCCTTGCTCCGTATAGGGGCACAGTAAGCCAACTAATTGAGTTTTGTTTGCATGTGTGGGGAGGTTCTACCAATACCACACTTCTCGAAAGAGGAGAGTCAAAAGCATTTTGCCTCATCAACTCATTTCCTCTTACTAGTCCCTACAATTTCTTCCACACGCTGCACTCTTGCATCTCTTTCACTATTCTATTGCTATTATAAAAATCAGGATTCTTCAGAGCTTTCTCAGTGCATACCCTTCCTTGCAGCAAGTGCGAGGCACCCGCCTTTCAACACAGTCCTACTCCTATTTTGTCCAACTCCAATTCAAGAATTAGCAAATTTTCTCAGTGTAGCATGTATTCTAACACTCAAGAACAACCAACCTCCCAAAACACCAGTCACACATTATACAGTGATACACAAGTGAACTTTGACATAACACCAGAACACTCGCCACCCTATCAGCAACCCCCACACGTTGCTACACCCTCCCACCCTCCACCAAGATTAAAGCTCATGAACACCTCCGTCCTCCCACACTCCCACCCACAACCAAACCTAAATATGTACCTTTTCCCAACATGTTCGGTGAGAAAAACACCTTTGCCTAACCTAAACCTCTAACTGACCGTCCTAACGAAAGGAGAATTTCTTTCAAAATGCAGAGAAATATGCCACAAACGAGTGACCACCTCAATATTGGCTACTCAAACCCCACTAGGACCCAAGAGGTTAGTTATGCTAGTAGCTGGGATATTCATTGGGATGAACAGGCATATCACAAATATGAGAATGCTGGTAGACAGGCACCCCTATTTTCACATTCTAACAGACACAACCCCCCAAAACCCCAGACAATCCCGAAACCCCAATCCCCAACAGAAGCTAAACCCCAAAATCTCCCACAGGGAAACTTGGGTTATGAGCATTTTGTGCTCAGCATACACGATCGTGATGCCTTCCCATCTTTGCTGAAACCCACCTAAGCCGAAGACTTGTCCTAGAGATAATTCATCAGAATCTTCCAAGGATAATCACTGACCAGGAAACTTTATGTATCGCCAATGAACTTGACATTAATCTTGACCCCTTAACTTCTTATAACTCGAAATTAATGATAGCAATTGGGCTGTCGTTTCTATCATTTGGGAAGAGTCCATCAGGATATAGTTGTGGATATATACTGCCTGTTTACTCTAGGCCCTTTTGAGTTACAGAGAGTTCAGGGATCAAGATTATTGTCAAGTTCGCTGGCGCTACCTATAGTTACTCCATTTACACAGTACTCGCTGATGTACAATCGCACTAAGAAGTCATGACTCGCTTTTTCTAATGATCGGACAATAGTCCCCAAATCTGGCTACCGCTGGCAACTCCACAGCCCGTCAAAGCCCGGTCTTTTCCAAATTTAAAACTATAGGTCTCTGGATAATCCCAATAGTTGGCCTACTGACAAAATTAACCTATTTATGCTTTCTAAACTATATTTATGTTGTAGTTTGAATAAATATAAGTAAAGTTTGCTTTAAATTTCATTATAGAATAATGAAAGTATTTAATTTCCATGCTCTGGCATCCCACAACCTGGAGGCCCACGGCCCTGCTGCTGCCCTTCAAGACGCAAGGCAGTCACTGTCAGGATGTGAGGGAGAGTTCATCTCTTCTGCTTTTATATCCACCTTTGTCCTTACTACTTGCCTTTCCATCTTCTCTTCCTATATTGGAGTCCCAATGGGTTATTATATAAGTCAAATTTCATCGTCTGTCTATACAAATTACAAGCTGTTCTCGAGTATTCAAACTTTCTCACAACATATACTGGAGATGGCTCGGTATTTCAAGCAGAATGTCGTATCACTTAGAGAATTAAATGTCGAAAAAATACTGTTATATGTTTATTTACGTGATTTATTGACACTCATGGTTTGAATATAACTTTTAACAGTTTATTTTAACATTATGAGATACTTTTCTCCCAGTATTGTTGGTTTAAAAAGTAATACATGCATTAAGAGACTTCCTCCATATATTAATCCTGAATCTAGTGAGGGAATTACTACGAGTTTCACAATAATTTGTTTGGCTTAGTCTCAACTTTCGTATTATATGGTTTCCTATCACATAATGATATAAATATATTGCAACAACACTTATATATCATGTTTTTGGCAGTTGTTCCTTAAATACAGTTCTCCCCGGTGTGTAATAACTGTATTATAGTAGAACCTCAATTGTTGCCAGATAGCACTTTCTGAACGAAAGGTACTGGAATTTGAGACATGACTTCTTAGCACGATTGCACAAGGATAAATTGCTTGCAGAGGATATTGCAATGAACAGTCGAAGATAGACATACACAAGGGTGACACTGCCACTGGCTGCCTTTTAAACCTTGATAAGGCTATGCAATGTACTTTTTATGAACAGCTCAAACAGATATTCATCAAGACATTCGGTATAAGAAGTTCAGGATATCTCACCTCAATACACAACTTTGCCAAGGCTCTCAAAGAATACCCTAACACCTCTAACACCTCTGTGGACAAAATTGTCTTTAAAGCTTCCACTCTTGCCAAGAATATGAAACATGAATTAAGGTGTATGTCATGGACCCATAAGATACAGTCACAGGAGTACATGACTATTGATCAGGTTTCCAATGTATTTGGTTACATGATCATAGCCAAAGTACTCCCTCAGAGCATTGACGGATTTGTACATGACTCACCATTATGTTCTGGACCACCACCTTCTACTCTTATTATTATTTATGTAATATTTGTGACCTTTTCTCTAACTTCCACTCTATGGAACACCACCTCTCCTCTGCCAACCCTGATCTTCTCTTTCTCACTGAGACACAGTTGTCTGGGACTACTGACAGAAAACCCTTCTCTGTATCTTCCTACTATCTCTATCCCAGTTTCAAGCCAAATGTTGCATCTATGTACACAACAATCTTGCTTTCTCTCGTGTTCCCGACTTAGATTCTTCTGCATTCTCAACTCTCTGGCTAAGGCTTTCTTGTCACTCTCAAACTTAATATTTCTGCGCTGTTTATCTCTCCCCTAATTCTATTGACTATCCAAAATTCTTTAACTATCTAACTTCTAAAGTGGAATACATGCTATCCATCTCTCCTTTTGCAGAAATCTCCATCTTAGGAGATTTCAATGTTCACCACCACCAATGGCTCTCCTCTGTTTCTACTGACCAACCTGGTGAACAAGCCTACATCTTTTCTATATATAACGGCCTAGAGCAGTTAGTCGAGCAACCCACCCGTAACCCGAGTCACTTTGGAGATCGGCCCAACATTCTTGACTTTCTTCTAACCTCAAACCTTTCTGCTTATACTGTAAATCTTTTCTCTCCTTTGAGCTCCTCCGACAATAAACTAAAATCTGTCACCTGTCCTATCTCTCCGGTACGGCCACCCGTTCCTCCCAACCGGCAGCACTCGTGGCACTATGGCGCTGCCGATTGGGAGGCTCTTCAGCAGTACTGCTTTGATTTCCCATGGAATTACTTTTGCATCCATGGCCGGGGACCCTCGAAAAGTGCTGAACGCATTACTAAGGTAATCCTTTCGGGCATGGAAGCATACATTCTATTTTCTTACTCTCAGTCAAATGCAAAAGTTTCATGTTTACTCACACTTGTTCTACTGCTGTCCACAACAAGGAGGAAGCATTCAAACGATATCGACACCTTAAAACTCAAGAATCTCATTCTTCCTATGTTTCTGCCTGGAATCAAGCCAAATCTGTTCTTCGACTTGCCAAACACTGTTTCATCAATAATAAAAACTCTGAATTATCCAACTCTAGCTCTTCCCAAGCTTTCTGGCATCTACCCCAAAACCTCTACAGCAATTTGTCTTCCTCATCTTTCCCTCCCCTTTTCCACTCTGATGGCACAACCATCACTTCTTCCTCTGACAAAGCTGACCTCTTCACTCAAACATTTGCTAGAAACTCCACCTTGGATGATTCCAGTGCTATTGCTTCCTTTCCACCCCCCCTCTCTTCTACTTATGCCTAATATCCTAATCTCTTCTAAGGATGTATTTTCCACCCTCTCTGGGCTTAATACTAAGAAGGCGTACGGTCTGGATGGTGTTCCTCCTGTTGTACTCAAAAACTGTGCTTCTGTGCTTACTCCCTGCCTAGGCAAACTCTTTCTTTTCTGTCTCTCCTCTAACGTCTTCCTTTCTTGCTGGAAGTTTGCTCTCATTCAACCTGTCCCAAAGAAGGGAGACCGCTCTCAATCCTTCAACTATCATACAATCGCTCTCATCTCTTGTATCTCTAAAGTTTTTAAAAGTATTCTTGCTTCCAAATTTCTTAAGCATTTCTCTTCTCATAATCTCTCAGATTGCCAGTATGGCTTCCTTAATGGTCGCTCTACTGGTAATCTTCTTTCATATCTTACTAACTCTTGGTCATCCTCCTTTCGGGACTTCGGTGAGACCTTTTCTATTACACTAGACATACCGAATGCCTTCGATAGAGTCTGGCACAAATCTTTAATTTCTAAACTACCCTCCTTCGGTTTCTATCCCTCCATCTGTGCCTTTGTCTCTAATTTCCTTTCCGGCCGTTCCATAGCTGCGATTGTGAACAGCCATCGCTCACTTCCTCATCATATCAACTCTGGTGTTCCTCAGGGCTCTGTCCTATCTCCCATTCTCTTTCTAATTTACATAAATGATCTTCTCAACTGTACCTTCAGTCCCATCCATTCATACGCAGATGACTCAACCTTACACTACTCATTTAGTTTTTCAGAATGCCCTAGCCAGCAATCCCTCAAAAACAAACGGAATAAACCCATACAACAACACTTATCTGCTCATCTAACTACCATTTGCAATTGGGGCAGAGAGAATGTTGTAGCCTTTAATGCTTACCAAACCCAATTTAACCATCTTACTACCCGTCGTGAACTCTCAGAGGACTATCCCTTATACTTAAAAAAAATAAAAAATAAATCATTCCTTCATCTTCTCTCAGTATTCTTGGTGTCTCATTCTCTTCTGCTCCCTCTCGGAAGGACCATATTAAAAATCTTGCTAAGGCAGCCTCCCAGAAGCTGGGTGTGCTCAACCGCCTCAAGGGGTTCTTTACCCCAGCACAGCTTCTTGCTCTGTACAGGAGTACAGTGCATCCTCGTATTAAGTATTGATCGCATGTGTGGGGAGGAGGATCCTCTCACACCACAATCCTAGACAAAGTAGACAGGAAAGCCTATCCTATCATTAACTCCTGTCCACTCACCAACTCTCTGCAATTTCTCTCTCTTTGTGGCAATGTTGCATCTCTCACTATTCTATCACTACTACAATAATCAGTGTTCCTCAGAGCTCTCTCAGTGTATACCACCTCCTCTACGTAGGGTACTGTTTTGCCGGGCTATAGTAATTACAGCTCGTGATATAGTCTTTACTAAAATCCAGGTATGGACTTATAGACCGTAAATAAACTCAACAGGAACTCCCCAAACACGTTCTTAATATCACAATAAGTATTCAACTAGGTACTACAGAACTCAATGACAACACACAGGAGAGTTATACACACAAGTTTATTCAAAAGCATTGAAATATATCTTCATATGTAGGCTTGGTTTATATATAGATAATTCGGGCTATAATATTACCTTAATAATTATGGGAATTATAAGGTAATAGGCGAATGTATATTAGCAGAATAAACCAAGATGAGATCAATATTAATTCAGTGTTGGTAATAAACAAACAGAAAATATGCAATTTAATAAACACGTGACCTTTAGTATCAATCCTTAATAATAATAATGATGCGGGTCGAGTGTCTTACGTGAATGAAACAACAATTAAAGTAAATATTAATACTCTCGATATAAGAGAGAATGAAGGAGTTGAGAATAAAAACAAACACTCAAGTAGGGAGCGAGAGGTACTAGGTGGGGCGCACGCGCTTGAACTTGGTTTAGGCTCTTCAGGTAAACGCAATGTTACGCTGGCCAGCTTGCCAGAATGTACTTGTACTCGCTAGCGCTCGCCAGGGCAGTGAAATGGGCTATAATAATCGTAGAACGATGTTCTTTCTTTCTTAGTATTCATGTTGTCACAGACAGATCAGTGGTGGTCTTTATTCTTGTCTGTGACACTTGGAAGTATTTTATATCATTGATAGAGTTATAAGATATGTAGTGTGAATTGCAAGGAGAGAGAGCGAGGGAAGCAGCGAGGTGGTAGTATGTGCATGTGTATGTACGTGTGCATTCCTCGTTTGGGCGGGGCCACCCGCTCGTGATTGGCCGGCGGACCTGGCGTGTCATATGACGCCTGCTCTTCATGACGTAGTGGCCTGTGATTGGAGGCCGCTGTTTTAGCTCGGTGGTGGGGGGCTCCTTCCCGTGTGTCTCCTCAGAGCTTGGTATGTTGTGCTTGGTCCTAGACGTCCCTTGCATTCTGTCCCCAATCTAACCCTCTTTACTGCTTTTTCTCTCTCTGAACTCCTTCTTTCCAATACTTCTCATCTTTATTCATTTATCCATCCCTTCTGGTTCTGCATACGACTTCCATAGTCGGCCAGCTGTAGTACCAGCACCAGTTCTCACATATATGTTTTGCACTAGCTTTAGGGATTATTAGAGTCATAGTCACATGGTATCATAGTATTGGGCGCAACTAACTATTGGGTTGTTCTTTCCTACTATTTAATGCTAGACAGTGGAGGGTATCTTTGGTCGTTGTCTGAGTTATGTATATGGCAAGTCAGAGCCTGTACGACTTCGACGGAGCTAGGTAGCCTGTAACTCTTGTGCATCTTTTTCCTTTGCGAGCGTAGCAGTATACAAGCGAAGGGCTTTTGCCTACTCTTGCTTGTATGCTTGCTACCTCATTTTGTTGACCTTTGTGGAGCGCCAGGGTAAGACCAGATACTTGAGATCTGGACTTACCAAGAGAGCCTCCTAGTCACTTAACGTAACATAAGGGAAATCTGTTCAGGGGAGACAGTAGGCTACGAGCATGCTTGCGCTCTGCCTAGGTTCCTTGTACCTTTTATGCCACTGCTAGACTTTATTAGTAAGAAAGACAGCATTGTGTTTATTAACTTTAACTGCGTATGCTTTAGGAATTATTCACGTATTATTTTAGCCTAGGTTGATGCATAGTGCACAACCCAGTTTGGCTGTTAGGTTGGCTAAGGAAGTATTGTTTTTGAGTGGCTGCTATTAGTGCTGTCACAGAGTTGTTGCACTCCCTTGTTTTATATATATGTATCCTACTTGTTGGTGTAATTAAGATACACGCTTTGGTGTCCTGCCCCTGCATTATTTATGTTCTATATTCGACGAGCATCTTAGAGCATCAGACGTTTTCAGAAGATTCCATATCTGTTTGCTGTAGGACTAGACTTCCAGTGTTTTCATAGAGCATTGAAGAGTTTAGTGTTGAGTTCAGACTCACACTAAAGTTATCGTAAGCATATACTCCTTTATTAAATCTTGTCATAAGTTTATTTAAGCATTGTTATTACTTGAGAGCATTTTATTAACGTAAGTACTCCTGTTGTGAGTAGGCTTTGCCGTCACCGGAAAGCCTTTGTAGAAGTACACTTAACCCAGTTAATTGATACCCCGTTATCCAGTAGATTAACTCTGGAGAGTGTAAGTGTTTTGTTCACCGGCTTAATAGTTCGATGGTTTGGAATTAGCGTACCGTTGTTGTAGATATAGCCTATCTTCTAGTCCAATATTAATTGCCCTTGTTTATTTCGTAGTGCCGGTCGTAACAAATGGCGACCTTAGTCCAGTATATAGTGAACTGAATTTTGCATTTTTTTTTTTTGAGAAATCTTATTGCCATTTGGGGTTGAATTTATTTCTCGCAGTGTTGGCAGTGGACATTGTTTTGAGGATATATGGAACTTGTTGGAGTTTATTGGTGACCTAGTATTGAACTCAAAAACATCTTCGAATATTTTTTTGTGAATAAAGCTACGCGAGAGTTTGGCTACTTTTGTCATGACTTGGGATTTTTTTTTTTTTGACTCCATCATGTCACTGGACAGGTCTGAGCATAGTGAGGGCACACTGCGAGAGACAGGCAAGGAGGTGGAGAAGGTGGAGTTAGTTAACGGCGTTCGGGTGGTGAACAATGAGGAGGATGCTCGGAGGTTTTTGGAGGAGCCTGTGTCGGCGGACCGGGTGTCGGGGCTGGACCGGTACGGACTGCAGTGTATAGCCACGGTCTTAGGGTTTTCTGGTACTAGCGGTTTGTCGAGAAGTGAGCTGGTTACCTGTGTGCTGGGTGAGGTGCATGGGGGTTCGGGTGGAGCGGGAGCTGGGGCACCTTAGTCCCAGCCCCCATTCCACTCAACTACTATCATGGAGCCCCCTCGGATTCCGGAGCCGGGTACGTTCCCGCAGGCCGATGTTCGCTGGCGGTTGGGTATGCCTCTGGTGACTCACGGGGTGGGTCCCCGGTAGTAGCACCCCCTCGTCAGGGTTTGTCTTCCGAGATGTTGTTTCAGCTCGAACTCGCCAAACTTGAGCAGCAGGAGCGACAGCAGGAGCGACAGCGGAAGCATGAGGCTGAGCTCGAGCAGCGGAAGCATGAGGCTGAGCTCGAGCAGCGAAAGCATGAGGCTGAGCTCAGGCAGCAGTAGCTGCAGCGAGAGGCTGAGCTCTAGTATGAGTCTGCAAGGTATTGTGCCGATGTTGACCTAGAGAAAACTTGTGTAGAGGTGACGGGGAACCGTTTCGTCCAGGGGGTTCGACCCCATGACCAGTCCCTGTCGCATCTACTAAAGCTGGTTCCAGTTTTTGATGAGTTAGGAGTTACATAATTCTTTCTCCGTTTTGAGAAAAAGTGCCGGGAGCGCCAATGGCCCAAGGAGAAGTGGGTAGCCCTTGTTTCGTCACGATTGACGGGGAAAGCACTCAAGGCGTACGATGCTTTGCCCCTAGATTCCTGCGTGAATTATGAGGCGTTGAAAGAGGCTGTCCTGAGGGCGTATGAGTTGCAGCCAGAGACCTATAGGCTGAAGTTTAGGGCGGTTCCTAAGAGAAAGGAGAGTACTTTCCAGGAACACGCTAGAGAGCTGTCAGATGCATTTGAGAATTGGTTAAGGTCGGAGAAGGCAACTACTTTTGATGCAGTGAAGCAATTAGTGTTGTTAGAACAATTTTTCAAATGTACTGGCAGTGACTTGACTCTTAACCTGAAAGAAAAGCAACCTAAAACTCTGCAGGAGGCGGCTGAGCTGGCTGACCTCAGGTTGTCATTGATACGTGGGTGCGGGTCTGAACAGAGAGCTGAGGCAGGTAACAAGGGGCGTACCACTCCACCCCCCCGAATTAATGACACAACTAATTACCCATTTAAGAGTACTGGTGCCAATTTTTATCCCAAGTCAAAACCCTTCCCGTTAAAGAAAGGCCAGGGCCCTTACCCACCTCAGGGGAGGTCCAAGAGCGAAGTGGAGTGTTTCAAGTGTCATAAGAAGGGGCATATTGCGCGCTCATGTCCGAGCACACCGCCTACAGCAATGGTGTCACTAGTGAGCATCATCGGTGTGTCTTTGAGGTCTTCCGCGTTTGCCCGGGGTAAACAGTCGGTTGCGAAGTCACAGTCGGTGCAGAAGCAGCAGGAGGGCTCGTCACCCGTCCGAGATGTTTTTTGTGGTCATAGGGGGCACGGCACTGTGAGGTGGGCTGGTGTGGAGCATAGGCTTGAGTTGCTGCGTGATACGGGCGCTTGCCAGACACTTATTAAGAATTTCACTGGCAAGCCTATTAACGCGGCTCGGGTTGTGGTAACCACCACAACCCGAGCCGCGTTAATAGGCTCAATGCTACGCGGTCTTACCCGCTGGTCAGAGTGGAGCTTGAGGTGGACGGTGTGCCACGGGAGTTGGATGTGGGTGTTGTGGAGAAATTGCCAGTTGAGGGGGTCGACCTCCTTCTCGGTAACGACTTTGCGGTGCCTATTTCCGAGGTTCCACCCTTAGTCGTTGCCGAGAGGGCGGCCGACACGAGTAGGGAGGGGCAAGAGGGGCTCGAGAGGTGCCAGACGCAGCAGATGGCGTGTGCTGTCACCAGATCTCAGTCCGCTCAGGTGTCACAGCCTAGTACCCAAGTTTCAGACCAGCGGAGAAAGGGTCGGAAGGAGAAAGTCAAGGCTGGTGGTCGGGTTGAGAGTTTGGACCCAGCGACACTCCTTGGTGACTCGGTACGTGCACCAATTTTGAGCTCCGGAGTGGCCCCAGAACCTGTCCCCCCTAGTGACATGGTAGGGCGTGATGGCACTCCGCGACAGAGTAGTTCCCAGGTGCAACTAGAAGATCTTAGTCTTGAGAGTTGTGGGAACGGGGCTATTGAACTCGATGAGGACGGGGAAGCATGTCATGTGAACCTGTTGAAGGAGTTTGTGAGGCGCCCACCTGAGCAGCCTACTGTCCCTGTGTTGGTCTGCAGCGGCCAAGGTGGAGAAAGAGAGGGGGGCAGTGAGGCACAGGTGGTGGAAAGTTGGGATTGTCATGTCTCGGCGGATCAGTGGACGGGGAACACGAGTCAGGTGGCTGTGGAAGCGCTTGAGCACCTGCCTGAGCAACAGTGTGCAGCGATCCAGCACCTGCTCGGTTCATACCCCACTGTTTGTGCCGAGCACCGAGGCCTCACAACTCATGCGGTGCACGATGTTCCGCTGGCAGGTCACTTGGGTGTGAGTAAACCGTTGGCCTCGTTGTTTAAGTTGTTCAAGGTGGGCGACGAGGCTTTGGCATGGTTGTCAGGTCAGGGTCGACCCATGGCTGCTAAGGTTGGTGGTCAGTATCAGGCCATTAAGCATATTGGTGAGGTTAACTATGGAGTAGATACGCCCGATCGTCGCATAGCCTCCCAATGCTGCCCTAGTAAAATGCAACAGCCCTACCATATCCCGACTGTATCTGGCCGTGGCGCTGAAGGCGGTGACGCTGCGCAGGCAGATGTAGTCGCAAGGAATGCGGGGGTGCGCATGTACGATATCGGCGGGGAAGCATTAGCACTTATGAACTGTGGGAGTGACTGCACAGGTGGTACAGATTGTCCCTCTCATGACCTGACTGTTTTAGGGACAGAGGTGGAGAAGGAGGGAGGCTATAGTTTAGAAACTGCGGTCCCGGCTGGGTTGTGGGAGGGCAATGAGCATGTTGTTCTTCGAGATAAGTTGCAACCTCTTGTTCCTAAGCGCCAAGAGAAGTTGCTTACTAGGCTGTGGCAGTACGTCCGCATGGTTGTTGATTCTCCAGGCCTGATGTACGGGGTGGCACCCGACATAGAGGCTGGAGACAGTGCAAAGCTCAAATTGGCTCCCTACTGTATAAATCCTGCTCAACAGCCTGTCGTGAAAGCAGAGCTAGACTTCATGTTGGAGAAGGGTCTGAGGGATAAAGGATATCGTGAGTGGTCGTTGCCAGTGACTTTGCAACCTGCGTTGAGTGGCAAGATCCGTGTTTGTGTTGATTGCAAGAGTGTTGGTGATTTATCCCTGACAGACGCCTATCCATTACCCAGAGTTGACGACCCCATAGACCGCATCGGGGCTGCCTCGTTTATCACTAAGGTGGAAATAGTGAAAGGTTATTGGCAGGCCCCGTTGCCGGAGAGTGCGAAGAGAAGTGCCAGTCTTGTGATGGACTGTGCAGTTTATCAGTGTCAGGTGTGGTTTTGCTGCCGGAACACAAGTTAGATGTGTGGCATGTTAAGGGCACTGATAATGTTCTGGCTGATTGTTTGTCACGGGAGGGTAAGTTTTAAGGAGAACCCTCGCCGTTCAGTCAGTGTTTGTTTGAGTTTGGAGAAAAATTAGGCTTGCCCCTGTAGTGCAATACTGCCAAAAACACTATTAAAATAATATAAAAACCTCACATGAAAACTCTTTCTTTTTGATAGTATATAAGTGCAGTATGTTACAGCAAGAATCTAAGATACTCTAAGTTTTTGTCTTAGTAGGCTAGGCTGGGTGAAGCTTGCTCCTTGAGCGTAATATTGTTAAGTGTTACTATTATTTTTGGGGAAGTGTTGTGTAGATTTTTGTTTATATAATGAAGTGTTTTATGTTTGTGATTGTGCCTTGTTTTCACAACTTGGGGGAGTAGCTGGGTGATGTGGGGTTGGTGGGCATTCTGTCTGGTCAGATGTGGCGTTTACCTGAGGTCAAAACGTCCCACATCTTGGGCGGGGTGCTACGCTGGCCAGCTTGCCAGAATGAACTCGTACTCGCTAGCGCTCGCCAGGGCAGTGAAATGGGCTATAATAATCGTAGAACGATGTTCTTTCTTTCTTAGTATTCATGTTGTCACAGACAGATCAGTGTTTGTCTTTATTCTTGTCTGTGACACTTGGAAGTATTTTATATCATTGATAGAGTTATAAGATATGTAGTGTGAATTGCAAGGAGAGAGAGCGAGGGAAGCAGCGAGGTGGTAGTATGTGCGTGTGTATGTACGTGTGCATTACTCGTTTGGGCGGGCCACCCGCTCGTGATTGGCCGGCGGACCTGGCGTGTCATATGACGCCTGCTCTTCATAACGTAGTGGTCTGTGATTGGAGGCCGCTGTTTTAGCTCGGTGGTGGGGGGCTCCTTCCCGCGTATCTCCTCAGAGCTTGGTATCTTGTGCTAGGTCCTAGACGTCCCTTGCATTCTGTCCCCAATCTAGCCCTCTTTACTGCTTTTTCTCTCTCTGAACTCCTTCTTTCCAATACTTCTCATCTTTATTCATTTATCCATCCCTTCTGGTTCTGCATACGACTTCCATAGTCGGCCAGTCGTATTACCAGCACCAGTTCTCACATATATGTTTTGCACTAGCTTTAGGGATTATTAGAGTCATAGTCACATGGTATCATAGTATTGGGTGCTTCTAATTATTGGGTTGTTCTTTCCTACTATTTAATGCTAGACAGTGGAGGGTATCTTTGGTCGTTGTCTGAGTTATGTATATGGCAAGTCAGAGCCTGTACGACTTCGACGGAGCTAGGTAGCCTGTAACCCTTGTGCATATTTTTCCTTTGCGAGTGTAGCAGTATACAAGCGAAGGGCTTTTGCCTACTCTTGCTTGTATGCTTGCTACCTCATTTTGTTGACCTTTGTGGAGCACCAGGGTAAGACCAGATACTTGAGATCTGGACATACCAAGAGAGCCTCCTAGTCACTTAACGTAACATAAGGGAAATCTGTTCAGGGGAGACAGTAGGCTACGAGCATGCTTGCGCTCTGCCTAGGTTCCTTGTACCTTTTATGCCACTGCTAGACTTTATTAGTAAGAAAGACAGCATTGTGTTTATTAACTTTAACTGCGTATGCTTTAGGAATTATTCACGTATTATTTTAGCCTAGGTTGATGCATACTGCACAACCCAGTTTGGCTGTTACGTTGGCTAAGGAAGTACTGTTTTTGAGTGGCTGTTATTAGTGCTGTCACAGAGTTGTTGCACTCCCTTGTTTTATATATATGTATCCTACTTGTTGGTGTATTTAAGATACACGCTTTGGTGTCCTGCCCCTTCATTATTTCTGTTCTATATTCGACGAGCATCTTAGAGCATCAGACGTTTTCAGAAGATTCCATATCTGTTTGCTGTAGGACTAGACTTCCAGTGTTTTCATAGAGCATTGAAGAGCTTAGTGTTGAGTTCAGACTCACACTAAAGTTAACGTAAGCATATACTCCTTTATTAAATCTTGTCATAAGTTTATTTAAGCATTGTTATTACTTGAGAGCATTTTATTAACGTAAGTACTCCTGTTGTGAGTAGGCTTTGCCGTCACCGGAAAGCCTTTGTAGAAGTACACTTAACCCAGTTAATTGATACCCCGTTATCCAGTAGATTAACTCTGGAGGGTGTAAGTGTTTTGTTCACCGGCTTAATAGTTCGAGGGTTTGGAATTAGCATACCTACCGTTGTTGCAAATATAGCCTCTCTTCTAGTCCAATATTAAGTGCCCTTGTTTATTTCGTAGTGCCGGTCGTAACAGCAACCTTTAATCAGCTAGCGTGTCAGGTCAAGAACTTTACTGCGCGGTTGGAAAATACAATTCTTGTTTGTGTAAATATAAACTTATTCTCAGAGATATTACAATGAAACTGGGGGAAGGATATTGCTTATTTATTTTCACAATTCACTATGTGTGTAACTCAAATTAGGTAATTTATTTTTTTAACTGTATTTTCACTTCAATCGAACGTATGCAATAATTACGAACTCGGTCGAGGAATTCAGATTTAAATTATTTAATATAATTATAACTGAATTAAAGAAGAATAAACACTTACTGGATATAAAGACAAAGTCTAATCAATCAAAGGCAATTCATTAGTAGATGTCCTGGCAACTCTTGTAATGGTAATATCGTAAGGAATAAATTAACAAGATATTAATTATGTTAATAGTGACGCACAAGACGAAGTTGTGCTATGAAAATACTCAGAAGAGTATTAACCCACTGAGTGGGGTGCTAGTTTATAATAAATGTACCACCAGGGACCGGCAGGTTTTGATTTTTTTTTTCTCCAGAAACAATAGGGAATGGGTTAGGAATGAAGGAAAAACCACAAAAAACCGATCCCCTAGGTCAAAAAGGGGTCCTACGGTGCGCCCGAAAGTCGAATTTACAGGAGGGGAAAATTGAAGGCAAAAACACCCCAAAACAGGTTTTTGCGCGCTCACACGCACGCGGTTGGACTTTGAGAGTTTTCAACCATCGGCATGGTTGCATGGGATACTTACACAGTTGCCATACAAATCTGAGCCCTCTAGGTCCCATAGGACCGGAGTAATTAACATTGACGACACATTGTCGTCGCTGGGGTTTAGCGTTACATACATTGCCGACGACACGTTGTCGTCGCTGGTACTCAGAGGGTTAACAAGATATCTGAACGGGTTAACAGAGTCTTATGAAAAATTCACCTTGACAAGTGGTGTATTCGAGATGATGAAAAATGTAGATAACAGACTCTATGCAATACTAGAATTCCTAGGTTATAAGAATCAAAATGATCTACATCAATATTCGCATGAACGATAATACTAGTTCACACAATAATCACAACAACGATTGAGTAATCGTATGAGAGATGGGGGGGACTTGGAAAGTATATAACTGGGGGAATGATAAGTTTTACACTGGAATAAATTAAATATGAAATTGGGCGTAGGTTCTAGGTACTTAATTATGAATTAAGAAGGGGAATCAAGACACGAAATACACGTCGACCTCAACTTACAACATACATAACAGAATACATATACAGTATTAGGAAAATCTGTGAGTACGTGGCGTGAAAAATGAAGAAACACAAGTATATAGCGTATGCGTAGGACGTTCTAGAGGATATTTGAACAGGACTAATATAGGATCTTGAACTTAGACAAGAATTACTATTAATTTCAGAAGGATTAACAGGTACGCACTTACAAGATCTTGGGCACAGATCTGTTTATAATCACACGCTTGCACGATTCACATATTTTAACCTATACCTCGACAACAATAATCACAACTTCAAGATACACAGAGACAATTAGGGTAAGTTTGGAGGGTAGTGAGAGCACAGGTCTGGTCGACGTAGAGTGTAGGTTCTAGGGCAGCACCTCAGGAGGGTAGGGTGTCACTCGAGCAGTACTTCAGGTTCCCGACGTCAGACGGCGCCACAGGTCGAGCATTTTCTCTAGCAGGGTGCAGGGCTGGGGCAAGCTTTAGCTGTGGTTAGCTGTCCTGTCCTTTTCAGGCTAAGTACATTACCACAGTGGAGGTTTGCATACTTTCCTCCTAAATCTGTGAAGCAATATCTAACTTAATTCTTGACTCTCGTTTATACAGTCTCGTGGCAATAGGGGTATTGTGAATTCGTTGTGATGGAGTTGTGAGGTTAAATACTAATAGTAGACATGGCTGGGTAATATATATAGGTGTACTTACAGTATATACTAAGTAACATATTTATATCATACAAAGCATTTATTTATCTTATTCTGGGAGAATTCTTACTTCTTAGGATTACATCATCCTCGAGACTCTTAGACATATTGATGTATTGCTGGCCTATTAGGGCTTCCTGTCTGGAGGTTGTTGGATCTACTGGACCGGCATAACTGGTACTCCTGCTCAGGTCCATTTATACCTGTAAGCTTCTGGTCGCTGGTGTTTAACTTGCATAAACATTGCTTCATCATATTGTAGATCTGGTGAAGGAAGGAATGATGTCCTGTCAATGGCTGGTGTCGTTTGACGGCAGGGCTGTGTTTGGCTGGTGCAGTTTCCCATGCTCATAACTGCTGCTTGGCGTGAAAGAAAATGAGGGGCTCTGGGTGATAGGGGTGGCTCCTGCATTTTCTCAGTTCTTCGTTGTTTCCTGGTGATGGGTTTGGCTGGTGGGCCCAGCTGCAGACTGGCAATTCTGCAACTGGTTGTTGCATTTGGTGGTAGCAACCCCGTCATTTCACCACTATCGGCGAGGAAAAAGTCGCGACCTCGCGCTTGAAGAATGTATGATCGGGTGGTGGTGGTGTTCCTGACGGGTGTCAGGTTTTGCAGGGTGAGCAACCATAATGTGGTAGGGACGTCCATAGGTTTGGTGACGTCCATGACCAGGTTTAGATGTAGCGGTTCCTCAGCATGAGCAGCTAGTTGTAGGATTGGTTGGGGGTTTTGACAGGTGTTTGGCTTGATGCCATTAAAAATGGACACACTGTTGACTTTCATGGTTGGTGGTGTCATTGAATGTGTAGCTGCAGTAGTGGTTGGCGGTGATACTGAAGGTGGGGCTGCAGTAGGAGGTGTCCTTGGAGCAGGTCTGGTCACTGTGGGTTGGCGAGGAGTAGTGACTGTGACAGGAATGGCTGGTGATGAGTGTTTGGAGGTAGGCGGGGCTGGACTAGGTAGGGGTGACCTCACATTAGGTGGTGTGGTTATCAGTGGGGCTGGCAAGGTAGGTCTTGGGTGATCTCGCCGGATGTACGTTGGTTTGAAGGAAGGCGCCCATCGTTGAGGGGGCACCATACGTCGACCAGATCTGGTGCATGTAGGGTTAGATTGAGTAGGAATTAGTGAAGGACGAGAAACATGGGATTGAGGGGAAGGTGAAGAAGCAGAGCTAGAAGAATGCGATGGTTTATTTGTTATGTTATGTCTGGGACTGGGGAAGGTCGTGAGGTAGAAGATGACTTAGGATTGGCCCTAGGAAGTAATGGAAGAGGCCGTGTAACTGGTTTGATTTTGGATTGGGATCCGGAAGGAATAAGAGATTTTAGTTTAGATGCGTAAGAGGGGGGACCGGAAGGATTAGGAACAAGGGGGGTAGGTAAAGAAGGAGGTACAGTAGTGGGAGGGTGAGGGGCGGAAGTGACAGGTGGAGTAATGAGATTAGGGATGTTGGTAATTATAGGAGTTGTAGGTAGAGTAACCGAGGATTCTGAAATGTTAGGTATACTGATAGATGGTGAGGCTTGCACAGGTAATGGGCGTGGTTGATGACCAACTTGAGAAGGAAGGATTGAAGGAGCAGAGACAGTGCGTGTAGGTGGAACAGGTATGGGTGTGTACACAGGATGAGGTGAGCGGGCCTGTACTAGGGGGGTGGGCATGTGAGTTAAAGCGTTCAAATCTGGAAGGGTTCTTTGTTTGTGGGTGGGTGTCACAGGTAGAGTGAGGTCAGGTAAGGTAGGTTCTGTGGATCCTAAATTCTGGTTATTAGTTGCAGGCAATATGTCATTCTGAATGGGGTCAGCAAGCATAACTATATGCTCATTAATAGGCTGAAATCTACGGACATGCCTGTTACGATATGTGCGCGACTCACCAAAATATTTAATGATATCCTGGTAGCAGTTCGGAACAGATAAGATCTCGAAAGGCCCTTTAAACCTGGGTCTGAGCTTGGATGGTACTGGTAGGTGGGCAACCATAACTAGATCACCAATACAGTGGGGGCTGGCTTTGGGAGTTTCATCAAGTTGCAGATCTTGCACATACTGGATTTGTCGTAGTCGATTTTTGAGATGAACTAGAGACTGGTCAAAGTTCGAGGAGGGCTCATACGGGGCAGCTAGATGACGAAGGGGAAGGAGCAATGGTGCCACTCCAAATACTCGCTCATGAGGTGATATTCCGTCTTCTCAAGGGCAGGTGTTGATTCCCCATTGCACAATGCAGACTTGGCTGGACCAATCTTTTGAATCCATTTGTTGCAAACAGGTTCGGATTTGGTTGGCTATTGTTCTGTGGCTTCTCTCGCAGATGGAATTCCCTTGGGGCCAATAGGGAGAGGAATGACTGATCTTAAAACCACACATCATTGATAACTGTGACCATAATATTATGTGGCTGGTAAATTCTGGGGCACTGTCAGAATGGATTGCTTCTGGTAATCCAAAATAAGGGAAGACATGTTGAATCAGTGCTTCAGCTACTGCAATGGCTGAATTATCTTTTGCTGGACACGCAATGACATACTTGGAGTATGTGTCCACAAAAGTGATGATATATTTGAAACCGTGACTATTTTCTAAAGCGCCCATCACGTCTACTGCAAGCAATTGCCAAGGTTTGGAAGCAGTTAATTTCCCGGATGGCCCAGCTGTGCGGGTTCTGTCCTTTCCCAATGCACATGCTTTGCATGACTCAGTGATGCGTTTGGCGGTGATGTACGGTGATGGGGTCCAGTAAACTTGTTGGAAGGTGGAGATGAGTTTCCTTTGGGCAAGATGGATCCCATTATCCATATGGATGGACTGCATCATGGCTAAAGCAGCTTGAGGGGTAATAACTATTTTACCCTCCAAGGTGAAAAGATTATCACCTCGCCTGGTTAGTTGGTTGAACATTTTTCTTGGCATCCAGTCTGGCTTTTGTTGTTGTTGATAAGCTTGTAGAAGGTCCTGTTGACTGTTGCTTGAAGCGTCTTGGTGATGGATTGCGAGGATGGTGTGTGTTGGCTCGTCGTGGTGAAGTGCAGGCTCAGATGGTGATAAAGGGAGACGAGAAAGTGCATCAGCATTAGTATGCAACTTTCCGGGTCGGTATGCAATCTCTATGTCAAACTCCTCTAGAGATTCCCTCCACCTGACTGTCATCGCATTTTTTGTATCTGACTTCCGCAGCCATTGAAGGGCGTGGTGGTCAGTGATGACGGTGACCTTGACTCCTGCCAGGTAAGCTTTGAAATATTGTAGTGCCCAAATAATGCCGAGACATTCTCGTTTTGTCACTGGTTAATTTATCTCAGCCGGGTTAAGGGTGTGGCTGGCACATGCAATTATATGTTCTTTGCCGTCCCTGGTTTGTCCTTATACGGCTCCAATGCCAAACTGTGACACGTCAGTGTACAACCGGAATGGCTGGGTGTAGTCGGGAAAGGAGACCACTGGAGAGGCAACTAACTTGGTCTTGAGATCATTGAAGGCTTGAAGTCGTAAATCGGTCCATAAGAAGGGCTCTTCTTTTCTCGTAAGGTCATGGAGAGGTTTGGCGATGGTGGCAAAGTTTTTCACGAATCTCCTGTAATATGAAGCTAAGCCAAGAAAAGCATGTACACCTTTTATATTAATGGGAGGGGTGATCTTGCTAATTGCTTCAAGCTTACTTGGGTCAGGTTCAATTCCTTGCTCGGAGACAATGTGGCCAAGAAAATTTACCTCAGTTTTGGCTAGAGTCCACTTGGCAGGTTTAAGCTTCAGGTTAGCATCTCTGATTTGTTGAAATACTTGTTGGAGTCTTTGTAGGTGTTCTGTCCAGGTCTTACCGAACACAATGATGTCATCAAGGTAAGCTAGGCAAGTTTCCCAGGTTTATTCTTGTAGCACCGATTCCATCAGTCTTGAGAACGTAGCTGGACCATTACATAAACCAAAAGGTAACACAGTAAACTCATACAGGCGTCCTTGGCTGGTAGAAAATGCTTTGTTTTTTGTTGATGTTCTGGCAAGACAGGTACTTGCCAGTAGCCAGCTTGCAAATCTAGAGTTGTGAACCATTTTGCTCCAAGTAATGAGGCGAGAGAGTCATCAATCCTGGGAAGAGGTGTCGCGTCTTTGAAGGTGACGTCATTGAGTTGCCGGTAGTCAATGCAAAACCGGGTTGAACCGTCCTTTTTACAGACCAGGACTACCGGAGAAGACCAAGGGCTGGTGGAAGATTTTACAACTCCTGTGGCAAGCATATCTTGGACTTGCTTTTCTTCTTCTTCGCGTTGAATTGGGTTTTTCCTCCTAATTGGTTGCTTGATGGGGTGTCCCACGGTGTGAATGGGGTGATGCAACATGTTCATTTCCCCCATATCTCGACTAGAGGTAGCAAAGATATCTTGATAGGAAATTAGGAGGTTTCTGAGGTCAGTTTGTTGGATAGAAGTGAGGGTGGAGGGTATGTCAGGCAGGGGGTTTTCATAGGGGGGTGAGGATTCAGAGGGAACAGAGAATTCGTCTGAATACATTTCTAGGTCGCCAATTGCTAGGCCCTTGGGCAGAGTGATAGGTTTATCTGATATATTGGCAATTTTGATGCAATTCATCTGATGTGGTAGCAAGCAAGGAGCGGTTAGGCATACCCCATTGAAAGGACTTTGGAGGTGTGGGGTCACAAGGACATTTCCTTGAAGGTTAGGTACTAAGGGGAGGTGTGGTGGAGTGGTCATGCCACTGGATTGGTAATCCAATGGACCCGGGTTCAAATCCCGATATGTCAATGGGAAGATATTATTGGGATTGAATTTGTGCTGTACCTAGTATCAGTGCATTACCACAAAGCCCACCGAAATGCCAAAAAATACCCTCGTTGTTCCCTGATTAAATAACACTGTATGAATATTTCCATATTCAAAATATGTTACAGGGGGACAATGCCTAGTAAGTTCACTGCTCAATAGGTGGCATTCTGAGAGTGAGGGTCTGAGTCTGGAGGGTGAGACGGTGAAGCACTTGAGCGAAGCAACCGGCCGCTTCAGAGATGGAGCTGCTTCGAGCCATGATGGATGCTTCGCATGGCTCACTCCCCAGACTGGAACAAGACCTCACAGGCTTCACCGTGTTGGGCGGTGGAAAGTAAAGGCTCTCAGCCTATGCCCGAGAGGGAGTAGTTGGAATATAGAAAAAAAAAAAAAAAAAAAAATGGTACCCATTTCTCGTGATGGGGGGGAACTGTACTGGAGGAGGCAATTATAGCTTGGGCAATTATATGTGGTTGCAGAGGGGCACTATCTAGAGTACTTTGGGGGGCAGTAGTGACAGGTAAAGATATCTGGAAAGTTGGGGATTTTATCTGCTTCAAATTGCCCTTAGCAGGATTTCTTTTTTTTTTAGGTTTGGAAGGTGGGTCATAGGTTGAGGTTCGGTGCCTACAATTTATGGAGGCACCTAAAGCAATCAACAAGTCGAAACCTAAATATCCATCATATTTAGACTCACTGGGATGGTATATCACGAAAGAGTGATGAACTCCGTGATTGGGATGAGGGGTGTTAACATAAAACGGGAGGGTCTGACCAAGGTTAGAGATAACTTGATCATTGGCACTAATTAATATTATGGAGGAAGATTGGATTTGTCCAAAAACATGTTTATGCTTCTGGAAAAATGGAAGGAATAAGCAAGAACGGGAAGCCCCTGTATCAATGAGGAGTCGAACGTTCACCCCATTCAGCGTGATTTTGTGGTACACCGAAACTCCGTCATCCGATGTCCCATTATGAGCCCCCGCCATTGTTACAACTATTTGTTTGGGGAGGGCAGCATAAAAATCCAAGGACCTGGCTGGATAATTTCAGGCTGATATGTCTCTAGTTCTCCTTCTGCTTCTCCTTCCTCGATCCCGGCTGTCCCATCTTCAGTAATGGTGGAGATCTGCCTTGGTTTAATCCATGGGATTTGTGCCCACCAACTTGGAGTCTTTGTCCTCTTTCTTCTCAGCTCATTAAATGATCTCTTGAGGGACCAGATCATGCAGGATCCGGAGCAGGGTTTCCAGTCCGCTGGCCGGATCCGGGCCCAGTCCTCAGCTTTGTCTGCTGGCCGAGGAGCTACTGGGCGACTGCTGATCGTAGGGTTCGTAGAGGGATGGGTAGTGGCTCTACTTATGGCAGCAATTTTGTTAGCTGGCTCTTTGGATTTTTTCAAGGCCATGATCCTTCTGATCACAGGCAGGTCCGTATCATAGTTGGTGGGTTCGACTATGGAGAAATGGTCGGCCACGGGGTCAGGCAGGATTCTCACCAAAATCTTGAAAATGGTCTTCTTCCTCTGGGCGGTCGTTTCATCCGTGTCAATGCAACCTGGTGTAATTTTTCCACAGTCTCATCCAAGTCTTCGGTAAATTTGATGGCATGGAACTGTTTATCCGCAATTGTCTGTCCCAGAACTGGATTTATTGCGGTTCTTACATACACTTCGAACTGCGCCCAGGTTAATCCAGGCATATTGTCGTGCACATACCCCGACACTTTAGTTGCATATTTCCCTAATTTCAACACAATGGTATGGATCTTGGAATTGTCTTCGTTCCCAAACATAATGTCTAGGATCGTTTTGACTATTTCCAGGAAGGTATAGATGTCATAATCCTCAGGCTTGAATGCCGGGATATCAAGAGATCTAGTAGCTGCCTTGATGAATAATGTACATACACTAGTTGAATACAGAAAATAAATGTTTAGATAAGAACACTCGTGTTGGTAGCTGTATTGAGACACCACTGCCACCAGTGTTTTGCCGGGCTATAGTAATTAGAGCTTGTGATATAGTCTTTACTAAAATCCAGGCATGGACTTATAGACCGTAAATAAACTCAACAGGAACTCCCCAAACACGTTCTTAATATCACAATAAGTATTCAACTAGGTACTACAGAACTCAATGACAACACACAGGGGAGTTATACACACAAGTGTATTCAAAAGCATAGAAATATATCTTCATATGTAGGCTTGGTTTATATATAGATAATTCGGGTTATATTATTAACTAAATAATTATGGAAATTATAAGGTAATAGGCGTGTGTATATTAGCAGAATAAACCAAAATGAGATCAATATTAATTCAGTGTTGGTAATAAACAAATAGGAAATATGCAATTAAATAAACACGTGACCTATAGTATCAACCCTTAATAATAATAATGATGCAGGTCGAGTGTCTTACGTGAATGAAACAACAATAAAGTAAATATTAATACTCTCGATATAAGAGAGAATGAAGGAGTTGAGAATAAAAACAAACACTCAAGTAGGGAGCGAGAGGTACTAGGTGGGGCGCGCGCGCATGAGCTTGGTTTAGGCTCTTCAGGTAAACGCGACCTTTAATCAGCTAGCGTGTCAGGTCAAGAACTTTACTGCACGGTTGGAAAATACAATTCTGGTTTGTGTAAATATGAACTTATTCTCAGAGATATTACAATGAAACTGGGGGAAGTATATTGCTTATTTATTTTCACAATTCACTATGTGTGTAACTCAAATTAGGTAATTTATTATTTGAACTGTATTTTCACTTCAATCGAACGTATGCAATAATTACGAACTCGGTCGAGGAATTCAGATTTAAAGTATTTAATATAATTATAACTGAATTAAAGAAAAATAAACACTAACTGGATATAAAGACAAAGTCTAATTAATCAAAGGCGACTAATTAGTAGATGTCCTGGCAACGCTTGTAATGGTAATAGCGTAAGGAATAAATTAACAAGATATTAATTATGTTAATAGTGACGCACAAGACGAAGTTGTACTATGAAAATACTCAGAAGGGTATTAACAAGATATTTGAACGGGTTAACAGAGTCTTATGAAAAATTCACCTTGACAAGTGGTGTATTCGAGATGATGGAAAATTTAGATAACAGACTCTATGCAATGCTAGAATTCCTAGGTCATAAGAATCAAAATTATCTACATCAATATTCGCATGAACGATAATACTAGTTCATACAATAATCACAACAACGATTGAGTAATCGTATGAGAGATGGGGGGGACTTGGAAGGTATATAACTGGGGGAATGATAAGTTTTACACTGGAATAAATTAAATATGAAATTGGGCGTAGGTTCTAGGTACTTGGTTATAAATTAAGAAGGGGAATCAAGACACGAAATACACGTCGACCTCAACTTACAACATACATAACAGAATACATATATTAAGAAAATCTGTGAGTATGTTGCGTGAAAAATGAAGGAACACAAGTATATAACGTATGCGTAGGACGTTCTAGAGGATATTTGAACAGGACTAATATAGGATCTTGAACACAGGGCTTAGACAAGAATTACTATTAATTTCAGAAGGATTAACAGGTACGCACTTACAAGATCTTGGGCACAGATCTGTTTATAATCGCACGATTCACATATTTTAACCTATACCTCGACAACAATAATCACAACTTCAATATATACAGAGACAATTAGGGTAAGTTTGGAGGGTAGTGAGAGCACAGGGCTGGTCGACGTAGAGCGTAGGTTCTAGCGCAGCACCTCAGGAGGGTAGGGTGTCACTCAAGCAGTACTTCAGGTTCCCGACGTCAGAGGGCACCACAGGTCGAGCATTTTCACTAGCAGGGTGCAGGGTACAGGGCAAGCTTTAGCTGTGGTTAGTTGTCCTGTCCTTTTCAGGCTAAGTACAGTACCGCAGTGGAGGTTTGCATACTTTTCTCCTAAATCTTTAAAGCAATATCTGACTTAATTCTTGACTCTCGTCTATACAGCCTCGTGGCAATAGGGGTATTGTGAATTCGTTGTGACAGAGTTGTGAGGTTAAATACTAATAGTAGCCATGGCTGGGTAATATATATAGGTGTACTTATATACTAGGTAACATATTGATATCATACAAAGCATTTATTTATCCTATTCTGGGAGAATTCTTACTTCTTAGGATTACATCATCCTCCAGACTCTTAGACATATTGATGTATTGCTGGCCTATTAGGGCTTCCTGTTTGGAGGTTGTTCGATCTACCGGACCGGCATAACTGGTATTCCTGCTCAGGTCCATTTATATCTGTAAGCTTCTGGTCGCTGGTGTTTAACTTGCATAAACATTGCTTCATCATAGTGTAGATCTGGTGAAGGAAGGAATGCTGTCCTGTCAATGGCTGGTGTCGTTTGAAGGCAGGGCTGTGGTTGGCTGGTGCAGTTTCCCATGCTCATAACTGCTGCTTGGCGTGAAAGAAAATGAGGGGCTCTGGGTGATACAGGTGGCTCCTGCATTTTCTCACTTCTTCGTTGTTTCCTGGTGATGGGTTTGGCTGGTGGGCCCAGCAATTCTGCAATTCTGTAACTGGTTTTTGCATTTGGTGGTAGCAACCCTGTCATTTCAGGTATGTAGTACCCGTCTTGCAACACAATCCCACCCCTACTCTGTGCAACTCTCCAACTCAAGAGTGAAACGATACTCACAATTATTCTTCTATTCAACAGCTGAGCTCTGGAACTCTCTCCCAGAATCAGTCTTTCCCTCTTCCTATAATTTATACTGCTTCAAATTCTGTGTTTTCAAATTTTGGTTCGAACGTCCTTGATTTTGGTCCTGTCACTTTTTCAACTCTGGTGGAGGCACTCGTCACTGGCAGTTCTGCCTTTTATTTCCCTCACTCACATAAAACACACAAAAAACTCACACTCTCTCTTCACACCTGATGACATCATACTAGACTTTGCTGATGCAATTCAGGATACATGTAAGGAGACAGCTCAGGATAGTAAGGCAGAATTTGTTGCTAAAGCTAAACCCAATAACTCCAACACCACTGTAGCCGCTGTCAAACCCAAAACACCTGAGGCCCAAGGGAAACCAAGCAACAACAGCAGTAAACATTACTACTCTGTCAACAAACAGCATGGTAAAGACACAAAACCTCACAACGGGTACCACAACACAAAACATGACAACCAAAGGCACAACCAAGACATAACTGCGGTAACAAGAACCACACTAGTAGAGAATGTTTCATCAAGGAAAGGGAAGAATGTGAGATAGCTGATAATAGAGACTTTTATTGCAGATGCTGTAAGAAAGAGGGCTACTGGACAAAGTTCTGCTCAGATGTCAAAAATCTTTGAGAGATATTAAGAGGAAAAACACAAAACAATGGTAAGACAAACACCAAAACAAATGCTAGCAACAACACTACTGCCAGCAACACCAACAGTCAAACCAACACTAGTCCCGCCACATCAAATTCGGGAGAAAACTAGGTGCCCAGAGAAGTATCACTATACTAAATCACTCCTCTGGGCTAACAAATATATCCTGCCAAACACCTAAACGTAAAACTGTCAAAACTAGCAGTGTAAATGAAAGTGCACTCATGTTGCCTTCCAAATGTGGTATTCATGATATAAGAGGTATTCCTTGAAACAGGTTCTCCGATAAACCTACTAAGCCTAGCAAAATTCAAAAGCTTAAAAGACTTGAACCTCGAAGAATCTCACCCAGATATCGAGAATAAGTCTGTAAGTGGATAACAACTAGAAACCTTATCTAAGGTTACCCTTCCCATAGAATGCACAGAAGAGGACACAGCTAATCTGCCCTTCTATGTAATCTCTGAGCTCCCAGCAAACACTGATATGCTTCTCGGGTTAGAAGCTATGTCACAAGTGAAAATTATTATCCTACCACATATGATAAAGTTCTTATTGAGTATTTTTTTAATTTTTATTTTTTTATTTATTTTTTTTGCCAGACGCTGTAATTCCCGAGAAGGCGTTTGTCACAAATTTCTAGGTCAAGTTGCCCAGGCTTGACATCTACCAATAACATTTTGACAGAGATGATTCGATCCGCCGACCCTTTGATCAGCAAGCAAAGCTCTACTGACTATGCCACGGCTGGGGATTTACTAGGAGAAAATAAGGACTGCGTACGAAAAACCCAGGAAAACAGCTCTATTTACCATGTTAACCCGTACTCTACCGTAGGATGCAGTAATAAACGTCCTCCCCAGACCCAACCAATGTGGCCAAAATGGCAGGTGAGACCACCTTTCCACCTCAAGAGATGAGGCAAGACTGGCTCTCTTACCCTTCAGTGGGTCTTATATAAGCTGAGAAGTGTTGCCATAACGAGAGCAGTGCTCAAACGGTCATGGTACCTGGTACAGCCTTGTACAGGCAGTTACAGGGAAAGTACATTACTGACGGCGATTCGCTGTCGCTGGGACTGGGGAGTTAATTATCTACTGACGGCGATTCACCGTCGCTGCTATTGGAGGGGTTAAGCCCCACAAAAGTAGGATAGAGTTTAAAGTAAATCCAAACTCACTTCAACGCCCACTACACAGTGTGTACAGTAAAAATCAGAAGTGATGAAGCCATAGCACGGCTATCTTCTGATCTCTCAACTACTTTCGATTGGGGCAGAGAGAGTCTTGATGCTTAAAGGCTTCCAAAACCCAAGTTCTCCATTTACCTACCCGTCACAATCTTCCTTACTCTTCAACAATACGCAAATCAACCCTTCACCATTTCTCAGTATTCTTAGTTTTTGCTTTTCTTCTGACCAATCTTAGAAACATCATATTAACACTATTGCTGTAATAGCTTCCTAGAAGTTAGGTGTGCTAAACCTTCCCTGTGAGTTCTTAACCTCTGCAATGCTTCCTGCTCTGAACAAAGTAACAATGCGCCCATGTATTGAGTATTGTTCGCATGTGTGGGGAGGTTCCACCCATACTGCACTTCTCGAAAGGGTAGAGTCAAAAGCATTTTGTCTCATCAATTCACCTCCTCTTACTAATTCTCTACAATCTCTTTCTACATGTCGCAATGTTGCATCTCTTTCACTCTTTTACCGATATTACAGTAATGAATGTTCTTCAGAGCTGTCTTAGTTTATAACTCCTTACAGAGAGCAGGTTGCATCCGCCTTTCAACATATTCCCTATTCCCACACATATTCTGTCCAAATCGCTAACCCAAAAGTGAATCGATTTTCAGGCTTATTTCTACTCAACAAGTAAGCTCTGCAACTCTCTCCCTCAATCTGTCTTTCCCTCATCCTATGACTTAATCTGCTTCAAGATCCGTATGTCCAATCTTCTTGACTCAAACATACATTGAATGTGGCTCGCTTTCACTCATTCAACTTTTGGAGGGATGCTTGTTACAGGCAGCTTTACTTTTGGTCTCCTTCATCTATCTATCTATCTATTGCCTGACGCCGTGATCCCCGAAGGGGTGGCCACGAACGAACCGCCCCCATGGACCTCTGTCCCCAGTCAGTTGACGCCCCTCCCCCCAACCAGCACCGCCCTCGTTCATGTACTTCTTCACTCCATCCTTCCACCTCATATTTGGTCTACCTCTCCCTCTCTGTCCCTCCACCTCACTCTCGTACACCCTCTTAGTCATTCTCTCGCTTTCCATACGTTCCATATGGCCGAACCATCTCAAGTTGTTCCTTTTCACACTTTCCAGCACATCTACCTCCACACCACACCTCCTTCTTACTTCCTCATTAGTCTGTCTATCCCTCCATGTAACTCCGCACGCACTCCTTAAGTAATTAATTTCCACTACACTCAACTTAATAAATAAATAAATATATGCCTTATACATTCAGTGAAGAAAGTTAACCAAATAAGTAAATATATTTGTAGTATTTAAGTATCAAGTATAATCTCTTTTAGCCATCATTGAGAGAATTATTACTTGTACACAAGGATGTGAGTATGCTCACATGACGTATTAACTCTCGTGAGACAAAAGGTTTCTTGTTTACATCACCGTAGCGCCAGGCGAGTGTAATTGCCGAAAATAACCTCCATGCACTTTTCCATGCATAAGCCAGAGCCAGAATGTAATACAATTATATATCCGTGAAAGAACAATGCCAGAGCTTTCCAATGACACCTGAATCATCCCTGTACGACATCTGGTTATCTTGCAACGATCGTGTAACAGAAGGGCAAAATCTGTAATAGTGGCAATATTGGCTGTTTATGCTGTGTGAGAGACTGCACATAAGTGAGACAGCCGTATGTCAGGCTTCAGTGTGCGCCCGGAGTGGTTGGAGCCCGCCTATGCTCCCTTCAACACTTGGCCTCTCTCTCAGTGCTCATAATAGCCTCATAATGGCGTCCATCATATGACAGACACCGTACAGATGGCCAATTTCCTCTCTCCCGTCATATGACGATCACCGCGAGTTAAGGGTTAAGTATTCACCCATATAAATTATTGACTTTTTTTAGCTTTAAGCGTCGGGAATCTTATATAGCATTGTATTTTCTTGCAAGTACAATATAAATTCAAAATAGTATATGTATACTATGAACTGTGAGTTTACAAAAAGAAAGTGTACATACTACAGTAACCACACCAGAATTCGAGCCAAGATCGCTAGGATTCAGAGCTACGCTTTTATACAGCAACACATTGGCGTTAGGAAACCTAATCCCTTCTGTACCGGCGACGTATTTTGTATTTGAAATCAGCTACATTTAGACGATTTTATGAAGCATAGGAAGAATATATGGTAGCTAAATGTATTTTTTGAGAGTCTATAGCCTAATTATTAGTAGACGTACATCCTAAGCTGGATACAATCCTTTAATAGTTGCCAGAATACAATGAAAAGGATGTCACGGGTACTAAATGTATGTATTACACAATCAGCGAATATCCAACCATTCAGCTCTCCTACAGTAACCCTAACATCAACCCTGCCGGAAGCGTAAGCATTGGTATATACTGTACAGTATTGGCTATTATTTTCAGGGGGGTGACCTGATGTTTGTCTTTATCTGGGTTGTATCCATTCGGCCTCATTCAGCCTACTGTTTTAAGACGTTTATCATCATCCATGTGTCAATGTATACCTGACGAGCGATAGCAAGACTATATATTTTGGATAATGAGTTAGAGAGCTGGCTAAGTTTGTACATTTTTCGATAGAAAATTGTGTCCGGTGAAGCCGGATTTCTCCATAAAATGCTGGCTCGCTATCGCTCGCCAGGAATAAAATCGACACCTGGATGGGGATAAATGTCTTAAAACAGTAGGCTAAATGGGGCCGAATTAATACAACCAAGAACAAAAAAAGCAGGTCACCCCCCTTAAGTATGATAGAAAGAGAGAGAGAGAGAGAGAGTGTGTATGAAAGTATGTGTTGAAGCCTGAGGTCAAGGAGCTATTTATTATTCAGCATGCAGCATGTTGTTGTTGTTGTTGTTGTTGTTGTTTGGGGGACTGGGTGTTATGTTTCCTTCCAAGAATATGATATTTCCAGGGTGCGTGAGAATGTGTGTATGTATGTGTGTTTTTTATGTATGTTGTTTGTGTATGTTTACGTGGTGGAGTATGTGTGTGCCTATTTACGTGGTGGAGTATGTGTGTGCCTATTTACATCTATCCATTTATATTTATGTAAATATTAAATTGTATTCATCTACCTATCTGTTTATTTATTTGTATAGGTACTCTCTCTCTCTTCTCTCTCTCTCTCTCTCTCTCTCTATATATATATATATATATATATATATATATATATATATATATATATATATATATATATCAGTAGTAGGTTGGCCGCTACGGTACCGGATCTTGAGAATAAATAAGATGACGAGAGCAAACATCTACTCCATGTTCATAGTTTATTGATTAAGCTGTTGACAATATTTCGAACAATTATTTTATATTACTTGTTCGGGTATATGAAGTTAGGATTATGTAATATTCATGTAAATCTTGTATTGTTTTTAATTGTTAACTTATATTTCTAGCAGTTTTAAGTAAAGTATTATGTAGAATTGTCACATTAAAAATGTTTGACTAGATCCATGTACTCAATACAAAGTGTTAACAGATATGTTTGTTTTTTAGGATCGTTGGTGTTTCACCTGATGATGAACAAAGAATTGTTCGAAATATGATCAAAAGCTAATCAATAAATTATGAAAATGGAGTTGATGTTTGCTCTCGGCATCCTATATATATATATATATATATATATATATATATATATATATATACCGGTATATATATATATATATATATATATATATATATATATATATATAAAAATAATATATATATATATTTATATACGGTGAGGCAAACTGTACTGGAAATCGTGCATGCCTGCTCGGTGTTGCTAAATTACTCTACTCAAATTTGCGAGTTCCCAAGGCTTGACAGATGTGACTAATGTGAAAACTCCATGGATTTGGTCCATCCTATTACACGTACAAATGGCCTGCTATTACAGTAGTCAGGGTCATATTTACATCCCCGTACTTCACTGGTGGGAAATGTTTTGTTGTGTGAGGTCTCGTGTTTTTATAGGTTGGTCGAGCATCAGTCATATTACGGGATCCACTACTCACAGAGGGAGCAACGGACAAGCTACACACACACACACACACACACACACACTTCGTAAATCGTAAATCACTTAGAGGAAAATAACATACTTAAAGATACTCAACACGGCTTTCGTAAAAAACGTTCCTGTTTAACAAACCTCTTAGACTTCTTCCACGATATCCTCAACCTCTACGATGAGAGTAAAGCTGTAGATATTATATACCTTGATTTTCAAAAGGCCTTTGACAAAGTTCCCCACAAACGTTTACTGCTAAAACTAAAAGCGCATGGAATACATGACGGTGTGTTGAAATGGATAGAAAATTGGCTCAGCAACAGAAAGCAAAGGGTAGTCATAAACGGTAAGGCATCTAAATGGACCAATGTAAGTAGCGGGGTACCCCAGGGATCGGTACTAGGACCAATTCTCTTTCTAATTTACATCAACGACATAGATGAGGGTCTCACCTGCACAATCTCAAAATTTGCTGACGATACAAAAATTACAAATAGCGTACTCTCAAAAGAACAAGTTGACGATATGCAACACAATCTAGATAAATTGTCATGTTGGGCCCAAATTTGGCAAATGAGTTTCAATGCGGATAAATGTAAAGTACTACATGTCGGATACCTAAATGAGAAAGCAAACTATTCGATGAATGGCACTCAGCTTAAGAATGTAAACAGAGAAACTGATCTGGGAGTAACAATATCGAGTAACCTAAAACCGAGTCAACAATGTTCAGAAGTTGTTAAGAAGGCAAACAAAATAATTGGCTTTATAGGCAGGTCATTTGAGCATAAATCCAAAGAAGTTATCCTAACCCTTTACAATTCCTTAGTCCGCCCTCTTCTGGAATACTGCGTTCAATCCTGGTGCCCTTATTACCAAAAAGATATAAACAAGCTAGAACGAGTTCAACGTAGAGTTACCAAAATGATACCTAGCCTAAAGAACAAACCATACGAAGAGCGTCTTAGAGAATTAAATCTATTTCCTTTAACCCAGCGCAGATTAAGAGGCGACTTAATTCAAGTGTTCAAAATCATCAAAGGCATCGACAATATGAACTGTAGTAAGTACTTCACTATCGACCAATCTAATTACACGCGGGGAAACGGTTGCAAAATTATTGGTAAATCTTTTAACTCGCACGAATCTAAGAATTTCTTCTTCAATCGAGTTGTCAACTTGTGGAATGGGCTTCCCCGAGACGTTATAGACTGCAGCACCGTTGATTCATTTAAATTCCGCCTAGACAAATATCTCGCATCAAACCCGCGACTGACTGCGTTTGTAAATGAATAACTTTATCCTCCCCTCAGTTACTAACCCATATGTCCCCTACTAACTTCCTAGTCCTGCCACGTTAGTGGCAGGGCAGTAGTTCCCTTTCCAATGTTCCCTTACCCACTCTAAACCACTGTTTGGACACTTGATCCTCAGTGTTTTGGAGGACAAGCAGCCTAGAAGAGTCACTAGATCTGTTGTTGCTTGATTTCCTTTGTACTCCTTTGTACTTGCTTATGGTAGTCCATCGTAGTCCGATGATGACGTTCCCTTCCTGCATTCATCTGTTGTGAGTTCTACGATGACTGTAGAGTCCTATCCGTGATGCACATATCCTGCCACAGTCTGGGCACTGGTAGTCCGGGTTAGGAGGTGCTGGTTGTTCCCGGTGTGCATGTCTCCGGGCCCTCTTCTCCTGCTGGCGGTGTTTCCTCTGACGTTCCAGTTCCTTCGCTCCTTGCTGGCAGTGTGAGCGCCATAGTGGTCTATCTGATGCTAAGTTTTCAAGTGCAGTTGGTTGTATATTGCACCTTTTCAGTATTTTCTTTATACTGACTTTGTATCTTAATTTTGGTCCTCCAGCTGCTCTGCGGCCTTCATGCAGCTGTCCATATAGTATTTTATGAGGTAGTCTCTCCTCTGGCATACGGATGACATGCCCAACCCATCTGAGTTGTTGTTTGATGATAAGGGTCTCAATACTTGTGTTGTTGGCTCTTTCAAGTATTGTTATATGAGGAACACGGTCCTGCCAGGTCATACTCATAATCTTTCGGAGGCATCTGATGTGGAAAGCCTCCAGGGGTCGTATATGGCGTCTATATGTCGTCCATGTCTCACAACCATAGAGCAAAGTGGTTAAACACACAGCATTATATACAGCCACTTTGGTACAAAGAGTCAGGTGATTATTTTGGAAAACTCTCTCTTGTAGGCGGCCAAAAGATGCTGCAGCTTGTCTCAGTCGGTGTTGTACCTCATCGTCAATACTGGCCGTTTCAGACAGGAAGCTTCCCAGATACTTGAAGGAAGAAACTTGTGCTATCTCCTCTCCTGCTAATCTGAACACTGGCTGCACAGGTGGTATCTGAGCTGACCACTGAGAAATTATTTGTGTTTTCTGGATGTTAACTGACAGGCACACACACGCACGCACGCACGCACGCACGCACACACACACACACACACACACACACACACACACACACACACACTGCAGTATATTAAGATTATCTTTAGCAAGCGTGAAATTGAACTGCCCTCACCATAATTATTATGTCATGATATATTACTTACAAGGCTTACATAACGAAATATGTAACCGATTGTGTTATGTTTTGATATGTTACTGTGTTATGGCTATGATGAATAGTTACTCATGTTGACTTCTTTCATGAACAAAATCCAGTGATAATTAATGCTATTTTGGACAGGAAAAGACAAAACTAGCATTAGTTTGCGATCTTGTATTACCCTTCTTTTCTGCCGGACTTTGTACAGTATTCGTTGTCGTACTCTGGCCTTGTGCTTAACCGTATTAATCCATCGAGGAAAATACAAGATGCTATACATGTTAGTACTCAGTTGGTTAACCATTTACTGAATTAAAATACAGTAGCTATTACCTGTTAATGCCATGAAGCACATACATACATACACAAGGATTATATGCGTAGCTATTATCTCTGTACAGTTAAGTATTTATGTATTATATTACTCCTATTCGCTTTAGGGTTAACTATATATTCTATTTTTATGAATATATTATATGAATGGATATCAGATCGAATTAAGGTCGGTTAAATGAATAGAACGACTGACAGCCAGAAATACAGAGAGTCTGGGAGAAGTGAGGGAGAACTAATTATTATAATTAATTTACATCTGTTATGCAGAGATTCAAAAGGGAAGACAGCCAAGAAGTCCCCACTAGCACTACACCTAGCCCCATTACCTGATACACCGACTTCCACCACACATATATAGCTGTAATCCAGACAGCTAACGCTGTGCCCCCTCCAGCCCTGTTTTCTAAAAACAAGTACAGCCAAACATGAAGCTCATGATGTCAGAGCTCTGTCCATCCCAACTACTCATCGTACAACTGCCAACATATGGTACCTGCCCGTACACCTACTACCTGGTAAGGTAAATTACCTAAGAGAGCCGGCCCAGAGGAAAAAGACACATGAGCCTCCCTAACACCACCATTAAGGCTCCTTCTACTCCCAGGGACTCCAAGACCAGGATGAACAAGAAGATGAGCAAGGAGCAGGAGCAAGAGTTGTTCGGCAAGCTCACCCCCTATCCTAAACTTAACCATGCTTGTTTGGGAGTTCTCACCCTCAGCAACCCTTGGGAGGTAGCAGCGACTAACCTCAGCAACCCTTGGTCAGCTGCGACCTCATTCAGAAACCCATCTGTGGACCACCGAGAGTTCAGCAAACCTGGCTCTCCGTCAGTGGTCGGCAAACTCTGCACAAAGACTAAGCCAAACCCTCATTTGGCAACCCTTGTGAGGTACTTAGAGAGTTCAGTATACTCACATGTGACTCTGCTTGATCTAGATTCGATTCCAGCTAAGGTGGACATATTTAGTGAGTTTGGTAGTACGTCCTAGCGTGTTTCACATGCTCGCACCCAGTGGAAGAACAACTTGCTGACGTATACAGACTAATAACACAAAACAAAGCCACTCCAACAGCTTCTCTTTCCAACACTCCTTCTTCCCTCTCAGCAGTCTGTGGAAAGTAGATACGAGGAGCCGTTGTAAAGGCTTATCCCTCAATATCTTTACCTGTCCTAACCTGATACCGAGCAGAGGTCCCCAGCAAAGATGCCCGACAACAATAAGACATTTTTATACACTCATATTATTATTTATGTATGTATTGTAACCACCATTTCAACATCTATCTTTAACACCTTAAGAGCGGCCTATGCGGTTTATTTATATGTACCGCCCAGCGGGGTGTTTTTAGCCAAAATAGGGCTGTTTACGTGATCATTTTCATGCCTAAATAAGACCCAGAACGTAAAACAAGTACCTATCCCTGAAAGGGCATAAACAGAGCTTTCGAATGACACCATAACGATCCTTTTATGATGGCTAGTTTTCTTGCAATAACCGTGCAACGCGAGTGCAAAAAGCATGTAATTCGGAACTTTCCCCATATAATTCAGTATGTAGCGAGTGAGAGAGGGAGGAGGGAGCTGAGATTCGTGTCAGTAGGTTCGCCGCGGTGGTCTGGAGCAGTCATACGCTCGCTAGTCTCCTGCCACCACTTGTCTCTCTCTCTCAGCAACATTACGTGCTGAAATTGCCACTCGACCTATGTCGAGCGCCGCCACATAGTCCAGCTTTATTAAATACGACTTATGTGGTGAGCCGCTATTTAAGGGTTAATGTACGTTATACACCAAAGCCCATGTATCTGTTCTAATCTTATAGTCTCCATGCTTATTATCTGAAACTCCAATATGTTGGGTTGCAAGTATTCTTTCTGTAGACACAAACATTAAATATGTATAAAAAACGTGCCAGTGTGCATATGGCCTCCATACCTAGGTGACGAGTAGTGACACTAGGCACCTCAAATTTTAGCAAGACACATAATCTCCCAGAGACATCAGTTACCCAGCAGCCATGGAGGAGAGATGTACTGCTCTGTCCGGCAATGGACATGAGAGGGGAGAGGTGAGGGAATGAGGATGACAGTAGTTGGGGAGACTGCGAGAAGGAAATCAGTTGTGGTTTGGAGGATGACTCACTATTCCTGCAACACCACCGCCACGTGCCATGCTGGGGTGCAAGCACAAATTCATGGCATGCTTCTCCTGCACAATGTGCACTCCCTTTCATTCCAATGCCAGCTCTAGAGCACCACACAACTGCCCAAGCACCCTTCAGAAGCACTACATGCGAGGGCGAGGGGAAGCAGGACGACACACACCACAGCCTCTCATCTCTTCCTCTCTCCTCCTCCTCCTTCTACCATAAAGCCTTCTCACACCGCATAGTGTTACCCTTCTCTTTCACATATTTCTGCTCTATATCAAACTGCAATCCCATTCCTATATATTCAGAACATCCTCCCCTACATAATAATACTCGGCAACATATGTACCTTGGAAAAACATTATAATGACACTAAAGATGTGCTATAAAGCAAATATGCATATAAGCAGAGCTTTAGGGATATGCTTATGCGGGCCAACCACACAACTTCTGGCCACTGATACAGGAATACCAGATTGTCTATGGTGATTAAATTTACAGGGTAGATGCAGACATCCATTTAAAAGACATTGATGGTATTGTCATTCAATTCTGCAATTCCTATCTAAAACGTGAATCTGACGCATAGGGGATACGCCTTTCCATACCAATAACCGCAGTTTAGAGGTTAAGGAATGCACATCCATGGATACGTTTATGCAGCCAAGGACAATTAGTGCCTGGTTGGTATTTTAATCCTCAACAGAGGGTGACCGTCATATGATGGGAGAAAGAATATTGGCCACCCCTGCGGTGCCCTTCATATTTTTGAGGACGTTATGAGCTATGATAGAGAGACCGTGCATTGGGAGGATGATAGCTGGGCTCGGACCGCTCGCTACCACCTTGAGGCCGCCACTAACACATACTATGTCTCATCCCTACCTCCTTATCTCGCGCAACAAGGAAAAAAACAGGAAAAATACCTTATTTTAGGGTATTTTCACCTCCGGTTACACGATCGTTGCAAGATAATCCGTGGTCGTAAAAGGATGATTCAGGTGTCATTTGAAATCTCTATTATCGCCCTTTCACAGATATATAATTGTGTTACGCTCTGGCTCTTGCTTATGCATGAAAAAGAGCATGGAATGAAGCTCGTTTTCAGCAGTACGGTCATTTAAACAAGAATGAACAGCTTATCTTATGAAGGCAGGTATCTTGTATCTACATTTTAGCGTAATGTATGGATACACTAAGTCACATACCCCATAGCTTGGTTAGGGCAATAGCACCTAGAAATCGCTTGACTAACAAAGTGTTTTCTAGATATTTAGATATCAAACTAACTAACTAGAGTGGTGACTGGTATAAAGAAGGGGTGGGGGGGTGGGGGGAGGGTATTCGGATCACATAGGATAATATATTTCAACCAAGCTGGGGGGACATTATAAGCCTTTGACACTTACTATGACCTTGACACTTCAAAATAACTATTGCAATCGAATTGTAACACCAAACTCTGTTGTATTACATGGAACAACGATATTCTTAGGTCTTCTGGTGTAGATTTTATGCATGATTATACTATAGCCCCTGTTGACAGGAGACTGTTTTGGATATAAGTCGACACATAATAGCAACCCGATTTAGATACATAACAAAGCTTTTCTAGAAGCTTAAATATCATGGTAGCTAAACAATGGATTGATTAGATTTGATTGTTATAGTGAGCGAAATACAAATGGTGCACAAATATCATAATTACATCATCACAAAAGGACGAAGCTGCACACACAATCTTAACCCTAATTCTAGCTTAATTATATAACCTAATTAATTACATGTACAGCATAAAATCAATGATACACAGACATTGAGGATACTATATATATCCTTCACGCTTCGTAAGTCATTTTATTAAAGAATTACATAAAATACATGACATATACAGTACATTATATTGTAGACCTTGACGACATTATCTTAAGCCTACATACACCTACAATATATTAGAGAATTTTGTCTCACAAATCTCTCCCTTGCAGTCCCGACCATATTAATCTCTCCCTAGAGGGATCACGACAATCACCACCCCGCCACCGAATCTTCGTTCCCCATGCCTACAACAGTCGGTGGCCAAATGGTTACAGTCCTGGCATAATCTGCGGCATGGTTAGGGAGCGGAGGATCGACGTCCCAGAGTGAGTCTGTAAGGCAACATTTGGCTGATATAAATCAAGGGGGTTGGGGAGGGTGTGGTATTACAAACTGGTAATAGACTGCTGGGGTTGTGGTTGGTTCCTTCTTTCTTGTTTATACTCTTCACGTAGTTGCATCACACTACCCAGTTTCACCTTCTCATTGGAGCATCACTCCATCCTTTCCATCCTCTTGTCCTAGAATAACCATCTGCGATGTTCTGTCGAGTTGTGGTTGCTGAGTGAAATTTTTTGTCTGCAAATCTCTCTGATTCTTTATATAACTAAACGTCATCTGGGAATAATGAGCAGTGATGTTAACTCCCAAAATGCAGGCATTCTTGTTTACATGACCGTACTGCTGAAAACGAGCTTCATTCCATGCTCTTTTTCATGCATAAGCAAGAGCCAGAGCGTAACACAATTATGTATCTGTGAAAGGGCGATAATAGAGATTTCAAATGACACCTGAATCATCCTTTTACGACAACGGGTTATCTTGCAACGATCGTGTAACCGGAGGTGAAAATACCCTAAAATAAGGTATTTTTCCAGTTTATTCCTTGTTGCGCGAGGTAAGGAGGTAGGGATGAGACATAGTATGTGTTAGTGACGGCCCCAAGGTGGTAGCGAGCGGTCCGAGGCCAGCTATCATCCTCCCAACGCACGGTTTCTCTATCATAGCTCATAACGTCCGCAAAATGGCACCTGTCATATGAAGGGCACCGCAGGGGTGGCCAATATTCTTTCTCCCATCATATGACGGTCACCCTCCGTTGAGGGTTAAAATACCAACCAGGTACTAATTGTCCTTGGCTGCATAAACTTAATCCTCACCATCTAAGATGAGAGTAAATCTGTAGACATTATATACCTTGATTTTCAAAAGGCCTTTGACAAAGTTCCCCACAAATGTTTACTGCTAAAACTAAAAGTGCATGAAAAACAAGACGGTGTTGAAATGGATAGAAAATTGGCTCAGCGACAGAAAGCAAAGAGTAGTCATTAATGGTCAGGCATCTAAATGGACCAATGTAAGTAGCGGGGTACCGCAGGGATCGGTACTAGGACCAATTATCTTTCTAATTTATATTAACTACATAGATGAGGGTCTCACCTGTACAATTTCAAAGTTAGCTGACGATACTAAAGTAGGAATCCTGCCAGCCAATCAGCACGCTGCATTAAACTATCCCTTTAAACCAGCTGTGCCTGACATTTCTGATGTATATCAAGACATTGCCACACCCTCCGGTTCAACCAATCACAAGCTCCCGTTGTCGTTTCAAGCAAGGACTGGGCCAACCACGCTTACCCGTCCACCTTTTAAATGGATCTTGCTCCCTTCACAGACCGTTTCTCCTGTTTGCAATAAGTCTATTACATCGGTGCAATCATCATACTCCCGTCAGCCACTACAAGACATTTGCAACAAGCTCCCAGGAACATATTATGAATATATATGCCAGGAGGAGAGAGAAAGAAATATTAAAGATGCGCGGCTGGGGACCGGGAGACTGGCTTGACCAATCACAGTGCGCCAATTTGTGAGGCGGGACTATAAAGAGAGGTGGGCGGGGCACCAGACTTTTCATCTCCTACTGTACTTCGCACTTCTCCACTTTATCTTCCTCTCTCCAAAACTCTCCAATCTCCTACTTTACTCAAGCCATCATCATCATCATCATTAGACATCATTCCTGTCACGGAAGCCACTGGGCTCACCTGCCAGCAGCCACCTCTCTCTCCCTCACCTGCACAGTGATGGGAATCTGAACAAACCTGCTCCAGCCTACCAGCTCGCTTGCCGCGCTCCAGCAAAGTCCACCTCTGTCCCAAAACAGCTTTCCTCTGCTGACCAGATACACCTTAAGTATCCTGGTGCTTGTCGTCACATTGCTAGCTTACCTACCTACAGCCAAGCAATTCAAGAGGGACGACAAGTGGTAGATGGGACTGAAGAATTCCAGAAGACATATTGGCCGGCCTTGGGGTGGTGAAGATTGTTCCAGAGAGATACCAAATACTTTTTAAAGGACCCTTATGGGCCCGAAATAGACTAACTAAAGAGAGATAAATGCTTGACAAACCCAGTGGTTCCAACCCTTAAAATAAATGTGTTCTTATAGAACAAAATAAAGACAAATGGATTAGACTCATGATCAAATAAAAGGATGAAGTGTTGAGAGAATATAGCTGTTATTGTTAGAGAAGGCTTTATGCCACTTAGCTACCAATAGTATAGGATCTTCTAGGTTAGAAATTAATGTAATCAATAAAGATAAGGGACAGATTAAAACAGAGATTAACAAATTAGAATGGGAGTCTGATTAAATAATTATCAACTACAGGGATAACGGGGGTATGAGAAGTATTCAAGAAAGGGGATTACTAATAGTCGCTGATAGGTTAGACCTAGCTGGAGAAATAGTTAGGAAGGACTCTAGTCCATATGATGAAATATACTTTTTGTTATAAAGGAAACATCATTATTCGATCAAAGAGATTATTGTAAGGAATACATTCTAAATAGTAGCATCTAAGAAGGGCAAACCGCCCGCCCATTAAAAGAGATATTGTAATCATGACATTAAGTAATTAATGAGTTGACTATTGTAATAAAGTATTGTTTTCATGACATAAGAAACAAGTCGAGTCGACTATTGTGAGATATATTGTAATTCGGAGATAAGTAGTTAGCGAGTTAGTAAATATAGTATTCGTGATATAAGTATCAATTGAGTTGAATATTGAATCGGATATTGTAACCCTGATCTAGGAGATAACCAAGTGTTGAATATTGTATGGGTAATATAGGTATTTCTGAAATAGTGATTATATCGGACAATGTAATGAAATATATTATTTGAATTATAATATAATTGGTATCAGTGTTATTGAGTTAATTTATCTGTTAAATAGGAAGCCAGAGTGGAGACACTCCGGGATAGAGTTATCTTAGCGAAACTACCTACGAGTACATATTTACTTGTTTTAAGATAAGTGATACCCATATATATGTGTGTGATAAGGATAGGGAAATAGAGATTAAATTTATTAAAGCCTTGGTCTTATGATTGGACATATTAAGGCTCGGTAAAGTTTGTCATATTATTTCGGAGATTAGTGATGTGCCTTTGGATCGAAGTCGGAGTGAGTCAATGCCTGAATAACGGGTATCCAAATAGGTGGTAACGGGAACTTAAGAGTTCCAACGTACAATTTATAGGGTCGACGATATTATTAAATCTGTGGGTTGAACTCATTTTGGCCCGAACAGAGAATCAATTGCCGACTTGCGAGTTTCGTTCTATAAGGAAGTTAGAGCTGTCGACCACAATATTTAACAGAATTTACAGCTAAAATACGGTCGTAGTACATTTATAAATACATAAAACCCAATTCAACATACCATTAATCCATAATTATTCTTGCATTTCTGTATAATATCGATGTTCACGGCTCCAACTTCCTTATAGCCTGAAACTCGCAAGTGGTCAATTGCTAGTAGAATATATACTACCAGGGAGTTTGTTAAATAAAGGTACGAACTTCTGAACAACTGTCGAATTATTCCCACCTTAGTAGGATACTTAGAATTGGATAATAGGTACAACAGATACAAAATTTGCAAATATTGTACTATCAAAAGAACAAGTTGACGATATGCATCACAATCTAGATAAGTTGTCATGTTGGGCCCAAATTTGGCAAATTAGTTTCAATTCGGATAAATGTAAAGTACTACATATCGGATACCGAAATGAGAAAGCAAACTATTCAATGAATGGCGCTCAGCTTAAGATTGTAGACAGAAAAATCGATCTGGGAGTAACAATATCGAGTGACCTAAAACCGAGTCAGCAATGTTCAGAAGTTGTTAAGAAGGCAAACAAAATAATTGGCTTTATAGGCAGGTCATTTGAGCATATATCCAAAGTAGTTATCCTAACTCTTTACAATTCCCTAGTCCACCCTCTTCTGGAATACTGCGTTCAATCCTGGTGCCCTTATTACCAACAAGATATAGACAAGCTAGAATTAGTTCAACGTAGAGTTACCAAAATGATACCTAGCCTAAAGAAGAAACCATACGAGGAGCTTCTTAGAGAATTAAATCTATTTCCTTTAACCCAGCGCAGATTAAGAGGAGACTTATTGCAAGTGTTTAAAATCATCAAAGGCATCGACAATATTAACTGTAGTAAGTACTTCACTATCGACCAATCTAATTACACGCGGGGAAACGGTTGTAAAATTATTGGTAAATCTTTTAACTTAACTCTCACAAATCTAAGAATTTCTTCTTCAATCTAGTTTTCAACTTGTGGAATGGGCTTCCCCGAAACGTTATAGACTGCAGCACCGTTGATTCTTTTAAACTTCGCTCTAGACAAATATCTTGCATCAAACCCGCGACTGACTGCGTTTGTAAATGAATAACTTTATTATATTCCTCCCTCAGATTAATCAAGGAATTTTGCGTATATATATTTTATATTACTAAGACGTTACTCTCTTTTTCCCAGATATACGAAAGATAACTTATAACTATGTTATGTTACTAACCCATCTGTCCCATACTAACTTTCTAATCTTAATCACGGACATTAATTCCAGGGCAGTAGTTCCCTTTCCAATGTTCCCTTATCCACTCTAAACCACTGTTTGGACACCTGATCCTCAGTGTTTTGGAGGACAAGCAGCCTAGAGGGGTCACTGGACCTGCTGTTGCTTGATTTCCGTTGTACTCCTTTGTACTCTCTCTCTCTCTTTTTGGATTTGGTGTCCACATAGTATCTTTTGCTTAGTTCAGCATCCCTAATTATCGGCATCTTCAATTAAATTAGCCTGTAGAATTAATTGTATCTTATGTGAGGTGGAGTGGTCTTGCTACTGGACTGATAATATTAAGATCCCGGGTTCAAATTCTGATGTGTCAATGTGCAGATATTATTGGGATGCTATTTGTGCTGTACTTAGCTTCAGTCCATCACCACAAAGCGCATCCATCGATACACCATAAAAATAGCCTCGCGATTTCCAATAAATTAGCATTGTATGAATATTCCCATGTTCAAAATATGCTATGGGGGCAGTGCCTAGTTAGTAAACAGCTCAATAGGTGGTGTTTGAGAGAGAGAGACGTGTCCGGGATTGTGAGATGAGACAGAGATAAGTGGCAATGCAGCTTCATGTAGTCAGAGTTTCAACGGGCCTCGAGAAGACTACCAGGCGTCCTAGGTCTACGAAGCTTAGACCATGAACGAGCCAGTTGCAACACAAAGAAAATACTTGAACAAGGTCTTGTGTAAATCCTCCTTATGTTAAATAATACAGTGTAGTTCTATAGCCAGCTAAATATATACATTAATAAATAATGTCATAAGTGCTGATAGAAGAAATTAAATGTATGTGATAATGATACACATCTAAGATGGAGCAGTTGGAACATGTAATATTCTTATAGGGTTATTAAACGAGATGGGGAGAATCAGGCAACTGTTATCATTACATTTTTGTTTTTATATAAATCGCCACAAGAAAGACTCAAAGAAATTATGTATATCTTTAAAATGCCTAAGTACACTATTTGAAACATAAACATATGGTGTACATTACCTGTACACACATTTGTGTTGTACTTGAAATTTACTAGTATAATAAACAAATATTCACAAGAAATAATAATATTCTTTGTGATGCTGTCTTGGGTCACTTTAGCTAACGACACCATTTGAGGGGACAGTAATGACGTCATTAGGGTAATGACCATACAGCAGAACTCATATACCCTCTGCCATCTGCATCTGCTCTCTCTCTCTCTCTCTCTCTCTCTCTCTCTCTCTCTCTCTCTCTCTCTCTCTCTCTCTCTCTCTCTCTCTCTCTCTCTCTCTCTCTCTCTCTCTCTCTCTCTCTCTCTCATCCAGTTATTTTTACTTTAGGCTGGTGAACCCGTCCCTTCATTCAACATTACAGACGCAGTGGAGTTTCAGCCGAGGTAAGAGAAAATAAGTGGAGTAATGAAGGAGTGTGGGAGTTGATGGTGGTGGTGGATGCAGTGCTGGTGGAGGACATGGTAGTGGTGGTGGTGGTGGTTGTGATGACAGTTGTGGTGAATTCAGGCTGTAGTCGTGGCTTTGTTGTGTGCAGTAGTGATGGAGGACATGGTAGTGGTAGTGAAGGCTGTGGTGGTAGTGATGGCTTTACTGTGTGCAGGTCTGGTGGAGGGCGTGCTAGTGGTGGTGGAAGCAGTGGCGGTGGTGGAAGCAGTGGTGATGAAGACTGTTAACGGTTATATAGTGATTAACTGATAGTAACTAGGGGGGGGGGGGATTTATGACATACAAGGCGAAACATTTCAAGTTCGATAATGGTATTTAATTATTTTAGTTAAGAAAAGTGTAAGAAATTATTGGGAGGTGCTAGTTTGTATAACCAAATTGGATTGTATTCGCTGGCAGTAGACGTCACACTGAGGGTATACGAATGTGTGTGTGTGTGTGTGTGTACAGGATACAAAACGCAAAGGTGCATGAAACAAGTGTCTCACTCAAATTGAAAGTGATGTAGAGCTAAATTTGAGGTAGGTTAGAGTCAAAATGTCTGGACACACGAAGCTTGAAGCAGTTTAATGCAGAGGATAAGGGAAAGAGGTTCTAATGTTATTCATGTTGAGTGGAAGAAAGACTGGGAAAATTAGTTAATTCTTGGGTTAGAAAATAGGACAGAATAGGGGTAGGTATGTCTTCAAATGCGGGTGCAACCTATTCTCTGTCTGGGAGGAGGTATACACTGAGAAATCTCTAAAGACACTAATTATCGTACCAGTGGTAGAAGAGATACTGTAGATATACAGCATTGAGCCGTGTAGAGACAGATTGTAAAGACTTAGTAATAGGTGAGTTGATGAGACAAGGTGCTTTTGACCAGTTTGATAAGAGAAGTATGTGTGGAACCTCCCCACACATATGAACACTACTTGAAACATGGACGCACTGTGCCACTGAAGAGTGCAAGGAGGTGTGTACAAAGGAGTACAAAGGAAACCAAGCAACAACAGGTCTAGTGACCCTTCTAGGTTGCTTGTCCTCCAAAACACTGAGGATCAAGTGTCCAAACAGTGGTTTAGAGTGGGTAAGGGAACATTGGAAAGGGAATTACTGTCCTGGAACTAATGTCCTTGGCAGGATTAGGAAGTTAGTAGAGGACATAAGGGTTAGTAACTGAGGGGGGATAAAATAAAGTTATTCATTTATAAACGCAGTCAGTCGTGGGTTTGATGAGAGATATTTGTCTAGGCGGAGTTTAAATGAATCAACGGTGATGCAGTCTATAACGTTTCGGGGAAGCCCATTCCACAAGTTGACAACTCGATTGAAGAAGAAATTCTTAGATTCGTGCGAGTTAAAAGATTTACCAATAATTTTGCAACCGTTTCCCCGCGTGTAATTAGATTGGTCGATAGTGAAGTACTTACTACAGTTCATATTGTCGATGCCTTTGATGATTTTGAACACTTGAATTAAGTCACCTCTTAATCTGCGCTGGGTTAAAGGAAATAGATTTAATTCTCTAAGACGCTCTTTGTATGGTTTGTTCTTTAGGCTAGGTATCATTTTGGTAACTCTACGTTGAACTCGTTCTAGCTTGTTTATATCTTTTTGGTAATAAGGGCACCAGGATTGAACGCAGTATTCCAGAAGAGGGCGGACTAAGGAATTGTAAAGGGTTAGGATAACTTCTTTGGATTTATGCTCAAATGACCTGCCTATAAAGCCAATAATTTTGTTTGCCTTCTTAACAACTTCTGAACATTGTTGACTCGGTTTTAGGTTACTCGATATTGTTACTCCCAGATCGGTTTCTCTGTTTACATTCTTAAGCTGAGTGCCATTCATCGAATAGTTTGCTTTCTCATTTAGGTATCCGACATGTAGTACTTACATTTATCCGCATTGAAACTCATTTGCCAAATTTGGGCCCAACATGACAATTTATCTAGATTGTTTTGCATATCGTCAACTTGTTCTTTTGAGAGTACGCTATTTGCAATTTTTGTATCGTCAGCAAATTTTGAGATGGTACAGGTGAGACCCTCATCTATGTCGTTGATGTAAATTAGAAAGAGAATTGGTCCTAGTACCGATCCCTGGGGTACCCCGCTACTTACATTGGTCCATTTAGATGCAGTACCGTTTATGACTACCCTTTGCTTTCTGTTGCTGAGCCAATTTTCTATCCATTTCAACACACCGTCTTGTATTCCATGCGCTTTTAGTTTTAGCAGTAAACGTTTGTGGGGAACTGTGTCAAAGGCCTTTTGAAAATCAAGGTATATAATATCTACAGCTTTACTCTCATCGTAGAGGTTGAGGATATCGTGGAAGAAGTCTAAGAGGTTTGTTAAACAGGAACGTTTTTTACGAAAGCCGTGTTGAGTATCTTTAAGTATGTTATTTTCCTCTAAGTGATTTACGAGTCTGTCTCGTATGACCGTTTCTAGCATTTTACATACAACTGAGGTTAAGCTAATTGGACGATTAAGCTAATTGTGGAGGTGAAGAACCCACAGATACGGTTGAGCCCACCTATCTTCTGGGAAACTGTTTTAGCAAGAGTGATTAGATGGTTCTTCCAAGAAAGGTCATAAGAAAAGAAAAAAAAAGAACATCTAGAGAAGCCGAAAGGTTAATTTGTGTTCTAGAGTAAGGGATAATAATGTGGACAAATGTGACAGGTAGATAGATGGAGAAATTAAATTTTGGAAGCACTGAAAGCAACAAAGTTTTCTCTGCTCCCATCAGAAATAGTTGATTGCTCAGAAGATAAGTGTGCTATGGCTCCATCATGTGAGTTTTGAAGTAACTGAGTAGTTGTAGAAAGCAAGTTGAAATTATATAAGGTAGAGTCTTAGGCTTATGAGTTGTACAGTTGAGAAGATCATTAATGAGTATAGAAACGAACGATAACAAAATATAAACAAATGGTAACTGAAATATCGTGATAACAAATTTGTAAGCATGTGGGCAGACCTCTGGCTGACCAGTACTCAAAGTATGAGTCGCTTCCGACCTGCCAAACCCGCTCCACAACCGAAATTGTCAGCCTAGTTTGAGCCATAGATGTGACTCCCTATTTTGGTGACTTCTTGTGGTGGGCTGGATCTATCAGAGTGAGGGTTGGTGTCCTCTATTCCCATAGCTAGTTCTGACTTTACCTTTTTCATCATTCTTATTTCTACTGTATCTTTCTTACTGAGAGTGGTGAAGGCAGTGGGGCCATAATGGTGTGCCCCAAGGTTCCCTAGTGTCTTACTCTCACATACCACTGGCACAAGTCGGTCTTTCTCTCTGGCGTGGGGATGCAGCTACCCCACCGCCCGCCACTTCGGTGGTGCAGTCAGCCTCTGTAGCAGTTACGGTGATTTCTTGTTACTGCCTTATTGTAGTACGGTTAAGGCTGGTGTGGTGCGATTTCGTCAGGTTCAAGTGCTTCAGGGGGACTTTATTTAATTTTGCTGAGACGGTGTTAGCGCTATACCAACATCAGCCACAGTGATAACATGATGGGGCATTGTTGTGGCAAGACTTTGTTGTACTGTGCTGCAGTAAAGACTGTAGCCACCGTGTTATGATTGCTGTGCACTGTGTGCAGTACTGTGAGTGTACCATGGAAGCCACATTCACTGTGGACGGTTGCTGGCCTCTCCCCCTACACATAGGCTACGTGCAAGCTAAAACACACTTGCAACTGTAACAGCTATAAGTTCAGTTGGAAGTGACTGTATGTATGTATGTTGTGTGAAATAGACGCAATAGGGGGTATAAAAAAGTGTAAATATGTATTTGCAAATATATCTTAGTGATGGGGAATAATATAATTATAGGAACAAAAAATGACTAGTGCGAACAAACAAATAACAAGTGTCACCCAACACACTTAATATAATTTCATATTCATAGTGTAGTGCAGTAGTGCAAGTCCAATCATTAGGCTCAAAACAACCATAAACTGTGCATAGGAAACAAATAAACTTAATCACTTATTCCAAAATAATATAATGTGAGTCTCTATAATACGTTTTGCGAGGGCCAATAATCCAAGAAAACGGGCACAGTGAGTATTGTTAAAACTGTTTTTCTTCATGTTTTCACATTCTAAATCAATTAAACCAAAAACAATTGGAAAATACGTCTGGCACTGGTCTGCTTACAACCAATTATATAAAGGTGGCAGAGTGTGGGTTAGTAGTTAGTACTAATTATACAAATAATAGTAATATATCATTATCTTGAGTCTTTTGTATGTATCATTTCTCTCTAGCCTCCTCCACTCCAAGATGCAATATATTAAAGCAATTGGAAAGTTGAGAGCGGCCACCCTTCTTCAGGACAGGTAGAACAAGAGCAAACTTTCAACATGAAGGGAAGATGATAGAGGAAATACAGAGACAGAAGAGTTTGCCTAGAAAGGAAGTCAGCACGGAAGAAAATGTTTTTGTTACAACAAGAGGAACATAATATGTGGTTTTTATACCTTCTTAGTATTAAGCTCAGAGAGAGCAGAACGTACATCCTTAGAAGAGATGAAGCTCACACCCTAGCAGCACAGCTGATCACCACACCGCCAGACGTACGACGAATAATAAAAAGAAGCTATGTACAGTGTGCGATATTTGATTCAACAAAAGGAGTCCAACATCACAATGTAGTATTTGTAATGAAACAGTACACGATCGATGTACTTATGTTACCAGTAGAAAAGAAGTGGAATGCGATAAATGCAGGGAATTAGCTATTACCCACTCCACCAACACTACATTACCCGCAGCATTACCATTAATACCACAGATATCGGCGACCCAAGTAGCACAACATGCAACAAGAACAACAATAAACACAGGTAGCACTCGCAAATACATCAACAGGGAAGCAGCATCAAAGGACAATGAAAACAACAACAACCACAGCAAACAACCACAGCCCGACCGCGAGTATCCCCCGCCCTCTCCCGCACAAACAGCTGATCGACGCGGACCAAACCACACCTCCAGTCGTATGATAAACAGTAAGAAAAAACTATGTATAGTCTGTAATATTGGTTTCAACAATAGGAGTTCACTTTTACAATGCAACAGTTGTAATGAAATTGTTCATAACCGATGTACTTACGTTAACAGTAGAAACAAAGTTGAATGTGTTAAATGTAGGAACTCAGCTGTACAACATCGCGAAACCATTTGTTTTATTTGTGAATCACTCATAACACGACGTCAGAAGATCCAAAACTGTGTAAAGTGTAAACATGTAGCTCACATGAAGTGCATCTCTAAGAAGACCAACAGTGAAGAACGGGAATTCCTTTGCAATAAGTGTGCCTTGCATTCATTACCGAATATTAATGTAAATGATCCAAGTATTAACAACTCAGAATCCAGCCAGGACACATTCAAAATCAAAGATGAATACAGAGTGTTCACCAACAAAGGGCTCCATCTTATCCACATTAACGCCAGATCAATGTACCATAAAAAGTTAGGTAAGTTAGATCAGAATCTGTCGGTTGATGGCAACCTCAAATACCTCCGACTATTACCGGTACCTCAGTGTCAGAGAAAGTGTTTTGAAGGAAATACCGGGCACTCCGCCACCCCATCAGTAAGTTAGCAACTTATGTTCTGGCTAGTAGAATGAAAACAGTGATGAAGAAGCCATGTAAGGCCAACTAAACTATAAATTATTCACAATGATTAACTTAACCCCCCCCCAGACATAAGTTGCTAACTTACTGATGGGGTGGCGGAGCGCCCAGTAATTCCCTCAAAACACTTTCTCTGACACTGAGGTACCGGTAGAAGTCGGAGGTATTTGGGGTTGCCATCAACCGACAGATTCTGATCTAACTTACCTAACTTACTGAGCTCAATATGACGCAAATGTGTCATATAACTTACTTATTGAGCTATTTCACTAAGTTCATACGACGCGATCACGTCATATGATACTCTTGGGCATACCGCCATATGACGCGATCACATCATAGATGTCGGAGGGGGTTAAAATGTTCTACTGGTTGATTTGTCCCGGAACCCTCATATTATTCTGCATGCACCATCACATATCATATGCACCAATGAAAGGTTGGTCTAGCAACCCTTCTCTGTGAACAGGAACAAGCTAGATAGTCAACCGAATTACCTCATAATATGGAGACATAACCTTTTCATTTATATCCAGGATGAAGGAGTCCGGCAAAAGCTGGTTGACGGTAAGCGACATATGAGCAGGATTCACGTTCCATATATCTATCTATTGCCGGACGCCTTCATCCTAGATATAAATGAAAAGGTTATGTTTCCATATTATGAGATAATTCGTTCGACTATCTAGCTTGTTCCTGTTCACGGAGAAGGGTTGCTAGACCAACCTTTCATTGGTGCGTATGGTATGTGACGGTGCATGCAGAATAATATCGTTCTGTTTGAATGTCAGTGGATGTGAATGTAATCTGTAACCAGTGTAATACACTCATAAATGCTGTGATCAGGTGGTAATGACACTAGTCTAACACCCCTCTAACGTATAATGTATATATACAGTACAGTATTTACCTTTTAGTTGTTGCCCAATGATCAGTTTATGATTGCCTATTAGAAGTTGATACATAATGTAAATATACTGAAACATACACACATTCTTCTATAGTGGAATCATTTTAAGCTATTGACATTGATTTTCTGTTCACCAAATGTAACTTTGTAACTTTTCACTTTGTAAATGGATTATCCATTTGTTGTTTTACATTGTAACAGATGTGAACAATGCAAGTATCGGTTTAATTATATATATATAGATATCGTCCACTGATCATTACCAAACATATGACATTAGCCACATTGATGGAAATACAGTATAACATTCAGTAAGGGTTAGTTATCTATATATGTTAGTATAATATATTTACATGAAGTACGATGGATGATAACAGTTCTGCATTTGGATGGTTTGGAATAATTGAAAGGGAAATCCAATATAGTATAGTAATTAATTAATACAAATGTTTCATTCCAAAATAAATATATATCATAGTCATGAAAACACTTAGTTACATATCATCTAGCAATTATATATGATAAACACATATATTTGTTACCACATTCCAAGTGAATAATAATCAATGTTGAATATCTTGCTTGTTTACTACTGTAGATGACCTCAATTATAATTTGTCTACAGTAAGATATGAATTATTTGTGCCACCTGAGAGAGAGAGAGAGAGAGAGAGAGAGAGAGAGAGTGAGAGTGAGAGTGAGGGAGAGAGAGAGAAGAAAATATGCAGAGAGAGAGAGAGAGAGAGAGAGAGAGAGAGAGAGAGAGAGAGAGAGAGACAAAGAGTGAGAGTGAGAGTGAGGGAGAGAGAGAGAAGAAAATATGCACAGTAACTTACACGAATATGGCAAGTAAGGCCTAATTACAAGTCGTTAAGTCATTATATATCAAGACTCCTATCCTTTCCTTCCGCAAAGCAAGGCTGATCACGGTGATGACCGTTAACCATTTCTGTACCGGCGAAATCTTTTTAATTTTATTCTTCCTCTAATTTGACGATTGTGTGCAGTTTAGGGAGATGTGGCAGTATAAAGGGTTAAGTGAGATAGTTCGAAACCTGTTAATTGTTGGATGCCCTGTTTAAAGTGAATATAATCGCCCGATAGTAGCCAGAATAAAATGAAAAGGATGGCACCGGTACTGAAAGGGTTAAAAGAGTAAGATTTCATTTTTCTCAACCACCGTCTACAAAAAAATACTGCAATGTTTGTTTGTTTTGTTTGTTTGATTGTTTGCAATAGCTAATACTAAAGGTTCATTTCCCCTGGGTAAACTGGTTTAAAGAAGCACAAAATACCAAGAATAGAATTCAAACTAATACAATAAAATACAATTAAATAAAAGTAGTCAGACATCTTCCTATTCCCTTTTGCTCTCCTATTGTCTTTCGAACACCAATATCTCTTGACACACTATATAACACTCTCAATCATTGTTATTGTTTAGTGTTTCATGCTGTCCGATATATCACATTAACTTCAATTAGCTATGTTTTATGTGCTCTTCACCATATTGGATGCTCCTCCTCATCACCACCAAAGCGTCTTTCATACCATCTTTCCATTTCCTCCATGATTTAATTTTTCGTCTAACACCCGCCACATATGATTTATAGGATTTTTTAATTTAATCTTTACGAGTGTTCTCTATGTAATCATAGAATACATCTTTCTCACCTTGTCGTACCATCTAACATCACTAAATGTCATCAGACACTTAGCACGTAACTGCTATTTAGACTGGGAGTCTCTCCGAAAGTACTTCTTTCATTTCTCATGGAATTATTTTTGCTTCCCTGGCCAGGGACCCTTGGAGTGTGCTGAACGCATTACTGAGGTAATCCTCTCGGGCATGGAGGCATACATTTAATTTTCTTTCTCTGTCTAATGCAAACAAAAATTGTTTACTCACGCTTGTTCTACTGCTGTCCACAAGGAGGAAGCAGTCAAACAATACCGTCGCCTTCAAACTCAAGAATCTCATTATTCCTATATTTCTGTCCGGAATCAAGCCAAATTTGTTCTTCGATTCACCAAACACTCTGTCATCAATAATAAATTGCACTAAATTATCCAACTCTCGCTCTTTTCAAACTTTCTGGCATCTAGCTAAAAACTTCTCCAACAACTTTTCTTTCTATTTTAGGGTACCCAGCTAAGATACCCAGCTCCCAGACCTCCCGGAGAGGTCTGGTCTCAGCAGGCAGACACGCAGCGGAGTTTACCACCACAATGACCGTCCACCCTACTTTCCGGCATGATCCTTCACAACATAGACCATCTCCCCTGGCCAGGCGCCTGACGGACTATTATCTAGTCCAACTGGCGCCTGACCCCCTCTCCCTACGACCACGTTATAACTCATATATTCACAAGCATTCTCCATTCATTCTTATTCATTACCACTTCTCTTTCCTGTTCTTCAGTCATTTCTCTACTTTTTATAATTATAACCAAAACATCTAATTAGATACATTAAATGTCAATATTCATTATCCAAATTGTCTTCAAACAATAGTAAAAATTTATAGGGAAACATTCAGAGATAAGTATACTAGTATCACACGTTCATTGGTGGACAACGTCTAATAAAACTGCTAACATGTTACCATTATATTTAATGGATGCAATGTTACAGCGATAGTAATCAAGTGTAATATATATGGAGATACTATAATCATTAAAGCTCTCTGTATCAAAACAGGTCATTCAGAAAATGATGGGTGTATAATTCATTAAACATAAATCAGTGACCCATCAACACAAGTGTACTATATTAACATCACGTACACTACCACCATTATGGTGGCATCATAACCTCTTTAGTACTATGACGCCTTTTTACCTTTGAGTTTCGCTAAAATTAGATGATTCTATGCAGTTTAAGAAGGACCTATGTTACTAAGAGGGTTTATTGAGATTGCATTTACCCATTTAAGTCGAATACGTAGATTACAAACTAAAGAAAATCATCTAATGGTAACCATAATAGGATGAATTATACGTAATGGTGGTGAATGGGTTAACACCATCATCATCACCGCTGCTTCACGCCCAGTATAAAACAGCAGAACATTTCATTAGCCTCAGCTCATTGTTTATAATTAACTTCTGGCCCGGTTACCTCTATTACGAAGTAATTATTATATATGACCCATAATTACCACACTTTTAGGGGCACCATAAACTTAATTAATATTGTGCAGATCCCAGCTGATGAACAGCCAAACGAAGTATTGATGAGCAGCGTAGACTTGCCCGTATAAAGTAAGTAACTGTATCCCTGTTTTATGTAAAGATGTTAAAGGGATACTTGTATTTATTTAATTTCTTTGTTAATTTACTTATTTATTTATTTATTTATTATTTTTAGTTTCCTCCCAAGACCTCCATCAATCTTTAGAAAATACCCCCAAGACCCAACTTAGAGATAAAATTGTACATATTTCTGTAGAAAAATGTTCCGGCCGAAAGCCGATTCTTCCTAAATTACAGGCTCGCTATCGCTTGCCAATGAAAAAAAGACACCTAATTGGCACAACCAGGCATAAAATCGCCAGACTAATGGGCTAATCATGAGAGAGAAGGGGGTTCAGAAAACAAATCCCCTTTAGATAGTAATTTTTAGATAGTAATTATAGATAGTAATTTTAGATAGTAATATTTAGATAGTTAAATTTTAAAACATGCTGAGATTGTGCCAGCATTGTGTATTTGTTTGATCTCGTTCTCGCTTTCGCTCACTCTCTCTCTCTCTCTCTCTCTCTCTCTCTCTCTCTCTCTCTCTCTCTCTCTCTCTCTCTCTCTCTCTCTCAGAGATATTATAGCTTATAGAGCTCTTAGTATTTCCTGAGGTCTGTGTGTATCTTATTCGGTCATTCTCTCTATGTCGGAATATGAATTCAACCTTTTCCATTACAAACATATGGTGAGAAAAATTAACACATTTTTATATATGTAAAAGAGAAGAACACAAACTAGGGGACAAATTGAAAGTATGGAGAAAGGTTTAGGTAGTAATGGACAGGAAGACAAAAAAGGAGGGGAAGTGAAAGCAAGGGGTAATATCATATATAGAGAAACATGGAAACAATAACAAATGCGTACAATAGGTTGAACATTTCAAATATATACAATGTAAAGGTACTATACAAGGTTACCGATTCACGAGCCTGCACAGACCCCGGGATCCCAACAAGGGAGCAGATTTACGAGCCTGCACAGGCCTTGGGACACCAACAAGGGAGCAGATTTACGAGCCTGCACAGGCCTTGGGATCCCAACAAGGGAGCAGATTTACGAGCCTGCACAGGCCTTGGGATCCCAACAAGGGAGCAGATTTACGAGCCTGCACAGGCCTTGGGATCCCAAAAAGGGAGCAGATTTACGAGCCTGCACAGGCCTTGGGATCCCAACAAGGGAGCAGATTTACAGGCCTGCACAGGCCTTGGGATCCCAACAAGGGAGCAGATTTACGAGCCTGCACAGACCTTGGGATCCCAACAAGGGAGCAGATTTACGAGCCTGCACAGGCCTTGGGATCCCAACAAGGGAGCAGATATACGAGCCTGCACAGGCCTGGGGATCCCAACAAGGGAGCAGATTTACGAGCCTGCACAGGCCTTGGGATCCCAACAAGGGAGAAGATTTACGAGCCTGCACAGACCCCGGGATCCCAACAAGGGAGCAGATTTGCATCTACTAGATAAACCGTCCATTGGTTTTTATAGTGTGTCAGGGTGCATAATGTAGTATAATTGTTCTGTAGGAATGGCTGTCAATGACAATTGAGTCTGTAACCGGAGTAATTAGCTCGTTTATGTTGATGAGATACTATAGTTTTTTTTTTCCTTTTTTTTTTTTTTTTTTTCCTGGTGTTAAATTGATATCACACAATCCGTATTACTCGGTTATTACCAAGATCGTGTTACCAAATATGTTGCTGATTACTAAACCTTGGGAATAATATGAAGCAGAGACATAGCAATATCATAGTTTTCCATTACGAATCGAAAAACCATAGGCTAAGGGAATCCATTCCCCTTAGCTGAAAAAAAACCCCTACTATAACATATACTTGTGTACATATGCCAGGGGTATAACACATCTATAAAGGCTTACATTGCAGTGAACAGAGCGTGCCCTTATAACAACTTTACGGGAAGGGTGTGGGAAGAAGAGCCCCAAACTATTCCACCTTGTTACCACTCACTCACGCAGCCTTTAGATGTATGACAAAGGTCTAGTTAAAGGTACAAAGGAGTAAAAAGGAAATCAAGCAACAACAGATGTAGTGACCCTTCTAGGCTGCTTGTCCTCCAAAACACTGAGGATCAAGTGTCCAAACAGTGGTTTAGAGTGGGTAAGGGAACATTGGAAAGGGAACTACTGCCCTGGAACTAATGTCCGTGGCAGGATTAGGAAGTTAGTAGGGGACAGAGGGGTTAGTAACTGAGGGGTGGAGAAAATAAAGTAATTAATTTACAAACGCAGTCAGTCGCGGGTTTGATGCGAGATATTTGTCTAAGCGAAGTTTAATTGAATCAACGGTGCTGCAGTCTATAACGTCTCGGGGAAGCCCATTCCACACGTTGACAACTCGATTGAAGAAGAAATTCTTAGATTTGTGAGAGTTAAAAGGATTACCAATAATTTTGCAACCGTTTCCCCGCGTGTAATTAGATTGGTTGATAGTGAAGTACTTACTACAGTTCATATTGTCGATGCCTTTGATGATTTTGAACACTGATATAGTAACAAGTCGAGGCTGGGTTAAAGGAAATAGATTTAATTCTCTAAGACACTCCTCGTGTGGTTTGTTCTTTAGGCTAGGTATCATTTTGGTAACTCTACGTTGAACTCGTTCTAGATTGTCTATATCTTTTTGGCAATAAGGGCACCAGGATTGAACGCAGTATTCCAGAAGAGGGCTACTGCAAGAAGAGGGCGGACTAAGGAATTGTAAAGGGTTAGGATAACTTCTTTGGATTTATGCTCAAATGACCTGCCTATAAAGCCAATTATATTGTTTGCCTTCTTATCAACTTCTGAACATTGTTGACTCGGTTTTAGGTTACTCGATATTGTTACTCCCAGATCGGTTTCTCTGTTTACATTCTAAGCAGAGTGCCATTCATCAAATAGTTTGCTTTCTCATTTTGGTATCCGATATGTAGTACTTTACATTTATCCGCATTGAAACTCATTTGCCAAATTTGGGCCCAACATGACAACTTATCTAGATTGTGTTGCATATCGTCAACTTGTTCTTTTGAGAGCTATTTGCAATTTTTGCATCGTCAGCAAATTTTGAGATTGTACAGGTGACACCCACATATATTGTATGTCATTGATGTAAATTAGAAAGATAATTGGTCCTAGTACCATTCCCGGGGGTACCCCGCTACTTACATTGGTCCATTTAGATGCCTTACCGTTTATTACTACTCTTTGCTTTCTGTCGTTGACCCAATTTTCTATCCATTTCAACACATCGTCTTGTATTCCATGCCCTTTTAGTTTTAGCAGTAAACGTATGTGGGGGAACTTTGTCAAAGGCCTTTTGAAAATCAAGGTATATAATATCTACTGCTTTACTCCCATCGTAGAGGTTGAGGATATCGTGGAAGAAGTCTAAGAGGTTTGTTAAACAGGAACCTTTTTTTTATGAAAGCCGTGTTGAGTATCTTTAAGTATATTATTTTCTTCTAAGTGATTTACGAGTCTGTCTCTTATGAGTGTTTCTAGCATTTTACATACAACTGAGATTAAGCTAATTGGACGATATTTACTAGGTAGGGATTTGCTTTTTTTTTTTAATATCAGTGTTACGTTGGCTAGCCTCCACTGATCAGGCATAGTTCCAGACTGCAGGGATTTATTGAATAGTAATGTCAGTGGTTTGGAGAGCTCATCCTTAGCTTCCTTTAGAACTCTAGGTGAGATTGCATCAGGTCCAGGCGTTTTATTTACCTTGAGTTTATCCAAACAATTCAATACTTCTCTCTCTGTAACGGTGATATTGCTTAGAACATCTGAATTATCAATCTGAATCGGCGATGATGTAGGGATATCACTGAGGCCTTCTGTTGTAAAAACTGATGCAAAGAAGATATTGAGGGCATTACTCGTTTTTACTTTGTGTTTGGTGTATTCTCCATTTTCATCGACTAACGGTCCAACAGTTGAAGTAACTACTTTTTTCTTTCTGATATAACTATATAATTATTTCTGGTTTGTTTTACTTTGATTCGCAACATGTAACTCCAGGGTCTTTTTACTTTGCTTAATCAACTTTTTGGCTTTGCGTCGTAGCTCTACAAATTTCAGCCGTTCTTCATCATTTTGTGAGGATTTTAATTTATCATTAGCAAACTGTTTAGAAAGCAGACTGTTTGAAATATCTTTATTCCACCATTTGGGCTTATTGTTATGGCCTGTACGCCGTATTTTCGATGGTATGCAGTCATGCACTACTTTTAGGCAAGTGGTTTCGAATAATTCCCAAGATGTATTTATGTCGTTATTGTTAATTAGAAAGCTCCAGTCAGTTTCTTTAAACATTGCTCTAAGTTTAGGAAAGTTTGCTTTATTGAAATTAGGGACTTTCTCGATGCTGCTATTTGGTTCGTTATTAGTAAACTTTAAACTGAAAGTTATAGTACGATGGTCGCTGTTACTAAATTCATCACCGACATTCAAATACTCTATCAATTCTTCTTTTGTTGAAAGTACAAGGTCAAGGACGTCATTTCCACGGGTTGGAGATCTAACAAATTGATATAGCGAAAAGTATTATTTTTGTACCTTTATTATTCCTTATTAGCACAAAGGATGTGTCGACGTTCACAATTTGTGGTTTTGACAAGAGGGTAGGGTTAAGACTTTCTTTGATATAAAGTAAAACGCCACCTCCATTTTTATTTATTCGGCTTTTCTCAAACATTACATAACAGGGAAGTGAATACTCTGCTAAAAAGTCTCTGTCTTCCGTATTGAGCCAAGATTCTGTTATGCCAATAACATCGTAATTTTATGTAAGGTGTTAACCCTTTCAGTACCAGCGACGTCTGTTATATTTTATTCTAGCAATATTAGGACGATTATATGCAGCTTAGAAAGGATCCGTGGTAGTTGAAAGGGTTGTTTGAGATAGTTCAAAGCCTTATAATTGCCACAGGTTTTTCCTAGGATAAATAACATCGATTAATAGTAGCCACAATATAATACAAATTAATGTCGATGGTACAGCATGGGTTAATACAGTCACTCTTCACCTCGCTCACTTATAATTATATTCATTGACGTGGCAGTTAGTGATAGTCTTAGTGTCGTCATCAAGTTAGTTGTCATACAATTGCATGTCATTTCCACGGGTTATAGACTCGTTATCCAGTGTTATTGAAATCCTTTGAACCATTCTACTATATAATTTGGTGTTTAAGTCTAATCTTCGTAATTCAAACGATGATTATATCTTATCCATGTTAGGCATCAAGCAATAATTACTATTATTATACAGCAAGTATACACTTTTAAGAAACCCAAAATATTATGAGTTGTTGCATATTACAGTTAAGTATTTTGGCAGCATTGTGGCACTCGAAACTTTCAGGAGAAAATAGTGTGTGGATTATAATGTTCGATCAATTGCTATATGTAAGGTGAGTACTAAAGTGAGTACTCCAAGTGTGAGTACTAAAGTGAGTACTCCAAGTGGGAGTACTAAATTATATACAAATACTAATAACATGTGAATGCTACTGTATAATATTAATATGTTCGCGGCAAAAAGATATGCATCTATATGATGTCAAAATAATGTGTATTGCTTATGTATGCAATGTAATTGTAATCGAAAACCGACAAAACGTCTTTATTTTTGGAACGCAAATGTATTTTGATCAACTCTTTTGTTGTACAGGATAGAACTCTAGGCAAAAAGATAATACAATTTGGTTTTTAATTACTGTACTTGAAGACTACCTGGATCCAATATTTATAAACTAACTATTATTAATGACAAGAATTACAATGTTTAGCAATTTTCTGAGGACTTTATTACATATAAGACATTAATTATTGATTAATGTATTTACTTAAGCCAATACACTATACAAACACATGCCCATACATAAGTTTTGATACATAGAAATACATAGAATTAATTCAACATGAGAGCATAATTACACACATTCTTTCAGATTACAAAAACAAAAGGACAAAAGGCAAGACAGCCTGTAGCTAGTGTCCTTTCAAATACTATTGAAAGAGTGATAGCTAGCCAAATTTAACAGCTTACGAGCGGGCCCGTCAGTAACTTCTACTACCCGCCGAGCGGGTGGTTTTACCCTAAGTGACCTTATTTCCGTGCTCTTTTTCATGTATAAACAAGAGCCAGAGCGTAATACAATTATGTATCCCTGAAAGGGTGTTAATTGAGCTTTCCAATGACACCAGAACCATCCTTCTACGACCACTGGTTCTCTTGCAACGATCGTGCAACACGAAGGAAAAATCGCTAAAATAAGGTAATTTCCTTACATAATTCCCTGTGTAGCGAGGTAATGGGTGGGGATGAGTGAGGAGGGGAGGTTAGTCGCGGCGCGGGGACCGTGCCGAACGGTCAGAGTGAACCTACGCTCCTCCCACCGCTCGTCTCTCTCTCAGAGCCAATTATGTGCTCAAAATTTCTACCGACTTAAGGCGGGCCCCGCCACATAGTCCTTTCTTCTCTAGGCCGACTTAAGTCCGGCCCCGATAGACAAGGGTTAAGGCACCCCCGCCACCAGCGTGACTATTAAACCTTTCAGTGCAGTGGGTTCTCTAGGTAGAATACGCCCTGGCGGTTATTATCCCGCTTATTCTGCTCAACATACGTCACCCTAGCACCATATCCGTAGTCCAGGCCATATTCTAACGAGTTCAGATGACAAATCTGGTTGACAACTCCCCATAAAAGTCTTCAGACATTCATTCTTCCTCATCCGACCTTGAACATCTTCAGCAAGCATCACCTGCCCTAGCTGATGCAAGTGGTGATGGTTTCAACGCTGCATGATGCACTCTACCAAATGCTTTACGAGAAACTACACCAAACAATCTAGATTTTATCAAAATAATGAAAAACAAACACCATGCCTTGTTTGACGAACAATCATGCCCTCCTCGCAACCGAGAGCCAGGCACATATAATGCCCTACTTGTAAACCCACAATCAGAAACACTCAGAGCCGAATGGACTGCCTTCGCTCCTTCACAGGATGTTTTTCATATGTTGAATATGACATGTTTTAATCCCTAAAGTAATCAAGGACGATTATATTTTCTTAAATTTGAAGGGTTGGAACATGATTAATTATACTACATAATAGCTGGTAATTGTCTTGTGATATCATAGATTACATTATTTTCCAAGACTTCTCTGGTCTATGATTGGACATTTTGAATGGTATACAGTATATGGATTCAGTGTTACGTATGTGCTCAGCCAGCAGTCTATCTATGCATATACATCCACAGGTACTCCACCTTCCTCTCCCTCTTACATTTGCCTTTTCAAGAAAGAGAATAAAAGTCTTGGGGGTGCTCTGGAAACCCAAGGGAGAACAAGTATCCGAATGTTCGCTATAACACCCACAAGTTCTTCCAAAGTTCAATACAACCATCTATTGATAACCAGGAGAACATGTGGAAACACTTCATAGTACTGAAATAATCAACGATGTAATACAACGTGCATATGCTTTCAAACCAAATTGTACATGATGAAACAAACCATTACCGTCAAGTTGCACCATAGTTTTACTTCAGTGAGAACGAACAATATTGGAACCAACTAACAATAATTGAGAATGTTGGTTTCGATTATCACTAGTTTAAGTGGGGGTGGGCATATTAACTAAGTGCTTGTTTAGTTATCTATTTATTATTGTTTCTGAAATACCGCCTGGAAAGGGAAGACGTCAGGAGGCCAGCAAGCACAACAAGAGAGGTCACCAGAAACACAGAAGAAGGCGAGTACAAAAACCATCACTAGACGAGTCGCGGCACTGGACAGAGTCATGCTGGACAGAGAGCGAAAGATCTCGCCGGTCAGCCGACGCCCCAGCACACCAGGCAAGACGATCTCTCACAATACCCCCGTGAAGAAGAGAGTACTCTTCAGTCAGCCCTTCTGAGCTACCTATACTCCTCTCCTGTTCACTATGTACCTTCTTTTTCTATATGTATTAACGAATGTTCCTATCCTGACCCCTGTGCATTATTATACTAGTATGCAAAATAAGAATAAACAAACTTGTCTTCACCATCGAAGAAAATCAATGATCCATAATTATATTCTTGTGTTTTTCCTTTTCTCCCCACCTCACCATATAGCTCGGGGAGAATAGAGAAGTAGAAGTTAAGAAAAACTTGTATCTTCGCTACCGTAGAAAGCACTGCCAGATGAAACAATTATATGAATGTATGTAACCCTATTTTATGCAATAAGATGTGAACATATACTTCAATAGATCTTGGGACACTGTTTTCCCACACATATATACACATTCCTTTTTTTGACACTCTTCAACTAGTTTTGCTAGTTACACAACCCACACATGCTTCCTTCTAAATAAGAATACCCTGTACTTAATTGTCTCAACGTACAAACAACGCGAGAGGTCTTCCGCGACCGTGCCCCGAGAGAGGGCGCTCCATACGTTTAAATACCGGTGTGTACACCCAGGCCTGCCAACCCGAACCAGGAAGGTTGTATACGTACACACTCCTTTAGACAACGCAATGCAGAGGGAGATTTATATATTCTTATACCCAAAATTACTACCAACAAAGATCCGTAGTAAAATCCACCAGCCACCGCGACGAGAAGGAGAGAGAAGGGTAAACGCTGTCTCGCGCGCATCATAGCCCTCACTTGTCCGGTGCGCACGACACACCTTCAATGCACCCGACACCACCAATCCTCCCTGAGAGTCAGAATTCCAGAATTCATTCCCTTTACTCATTATTATTGTTAAGACTCGATATTTAAGATCCTAGCCCGAGAGTACCTTAACAGGACTTCATCAACGGTTGATATACTGATCAGGACAGTCGAGTAGTTTCTCCTACCTTTGAAATACTCGCGTTAGTTCGGTATGGTGCCCAACTGTAATCCGCCCGACGGTTACTATATGTTACGGAGCCATACTTAAGATCTCAAGCCCAATCAGCCCATCTGTAACTACTCCCCACAGCCGGCCGACCTAGACGGCCCACGGGGAAGCAGAAGACGAGAGCCAACCACCTCCTTAAGTACTACCAGGAGGGATCACCAGAGAAGTTGCCACGCCGAGATATCAAGAGAAGAAGAGAAAGTGACCAGAAGTAGAAAAGTGCCCAGTGAGCGAGAAATAAATAGTCCCTCAAAAGTACCCTAAAAGTGAATAAATTCCTCTAAGTCCAAATAATCGGAGTAGAGCAAAAAGAATTAGTTTCCCGAGTAGCTTATCGAATATCATGAACATCTAACCCTGTAAAAGTGAAAATCCGAATTAGTGGCACTTAAGCTGATTTCGAAGGGTTCAGCGACTCTGACTAAAAACCCAAGTTTTTCTCCAGAAATAAACAGTCTTTCCAAAAGTGCCTTAAACAGTTGAAATTCTCTACAAGCACTAATAATCGGGTTACGAAGCCACAAGTTATATGTGCCTACAGTGCGAGTGATTCCGAAGAACAATTAGCCATCAAACAGTGATTCGATTTTGAATTATTTCAATTTAACCTATTTTTGAGAGGTCAGTGACTACCAAAATACGCAAGATTATTTGAAAATATTTCAGAGTCCCTCATCGACTCTATGTTTTCTATGCGATACGGCTACCTACCTACTAGGGGCAGTTGACCTTGAACTTGACCCGCACTGACATTCCTGAGGAACGTGATAGTGTACGCCACCACTCCTTAGAAATACTTCTCTCTCAATAATCTCCCAGTGTTAAAGCTTTCTCGATTAAAAGTGAAGTTGGACAGAATACCTGCTCCTCATCTAGATCCGCGATTGTGCTAGGAGTTAGTGATAAGTTTAAATACTATTCACTGGTAGTGATTCGTGTTCCATGTTTCCAGATTATTTCCCATATATAGTGAAGGAGAAATAAAGCTGTATTATTAAACCATATTTTGCGATATACTTATCCTCTGCTTTTTTGTATTTGTATGTACTTATATGAACTTGGAAGTCCCAGTGGAGTAGAACTTACCTGTATCAATTGTTAATCCTGCATAAAATCAGGGCATAACAGTTTCAGTTTCCTCCCTATAGAACTCCATCAAGCTTAAGACAAACAGAAAAAATCCCCCATCAAGATGAATTTGTACATTTTTCGATACAAAAATGTCCCAGCCAAAGGCCGGTTCCTCCTAAAATACAGGCTCGCTATCGCTCGCCAGGAGAAAATCGACATCTAAATTGCATGAAGGGTCCTATTATAGACAAAATAATGGGGCGAAAGATCTTAAAATCGCCAAACTAATTGGCCGAATGTCATAAAATCAGAAAACTAATGGGGCTAAACATGAGTGGAAGGGGCGCCAGAAAAGTCAACCATCTCCCCTAAATATATTATCACAAATACACAAACCTTACTGTAAAATTAAGCTTACAGTATTTAAAACTGGTGTGTACTAATTCCTTTCATTGTGTAAAGCACGCATCATGCCGGTATAATTATGCGAGTGTTGCAACGAAAATATACTAATTATCTCTTCATGATCTCGTACAAAAAAGACAGAAATTAAACAAGTTTATATGATATACATGTTTTATAACAAAAACAGATCATCATTGCAAATAAGCAAGACTAAAATAACACATAATAGGAGATAATCACAGTTAATATGTAACTATTACCAAGCTCTTCCCTGCACCTCTTTAATAAGTCATCAACTCTCTCCCCTCGCGGCTGCTATTTATACACCAAACTAGGGCTAATTATGGGGAAAAAAACACCATATTTTACTATCTGTCATATCTAACTACCTCATTAACTCTCTTCCCAGAATGTCCTACTTTAATAACACATACATACACACGTTTCAGATTACGCAGCCCATGTCGGAAAAAATGATTTACCATAAGAGGAAGGAAACACACAGTAGTAATTAAGTCAAGCCCATTCACCCAATGGCGTCCTTTGTTCATCATACACTTAAAGCAAATATGTAATTATTGTTCATTGAATAACAGTGGTACGCTACTCTGAGGAAGTTAATTCAAGAGGTGGTTCGAGGTATACTGTATATGAATATTGGAAAGCAGACGTTTATCACTGTGGACGAGTGATTGTTCAGTCTTGGGCACTGCCAGAGATGTTCAAGTGCCACAAGGAAAATACGAAAAGGTGACACAATGGATGCAAGTACATCTGAATGTTTACCGTAAAAATATCTGTAAAACAATGCAAAGGATGCAAGCTTTCTCTGTAGACTTAAGGGGAGGAATGTATCAGTATTCGATAACCTGCTGATCATTAAAGTTGTACAGCGCAATTTGGACATTTAGCCAGCTGTCTAAGACCCATATCTCTATAGCCACCCGCCAAAGGTTAACAATATTTAATTTGTGAATGCACATGACTTTGGTAAATAAAGGTTATTTGCTGGTCACTGAAGAATTAATAAACTCTATATAGAAGTCCAAGTTTTCTGATTTTTTTTTTTTTTTTTTTTTTCCCCTAGGACGATTTGATGATAAATTTGAAGTGAGATGGCAAACTAATTACGGTTGAAATTAGGGTTACAATGAATATCTTGATACTGGAACAAGTGGGACTACTCATTTAATTAAGTGTAATTTATTAATTAAGTATAGGTTTCGTGTGGATTCTGTCAATTGGTGAGCTGAATGTACAGTATGTGGTGTTATTTGTATTTCAGGAGACTAAACGTTATTGGCCCCATTAAAATTGGGTTTGTTATTATTTAATAAGACTGTTTAGTTGAGAACTGGCTATGTCGCATTATGTGATAATCGTTTATTAAGTGAATGGCAAATGAAACATTGATTATATTCATAGCAATGAATGGGAATGTAAGTAGCAAGCAGAGAATCATTAGTGAGTGTTATAAAGTAATGTAAGTAGCAAGCAGAGAATCATTAGTGAGTGTTATAAAGTAATGTAAGTAGCAAGCAGAGAATCATTAGTGAGTGTTATACATTAATGTAAGTAGCAAGCAGAGAATCATTAGTGAGTGTTATAAAGTAATGTAAGTAGCAAGCAGAGAATCATTAGTGAGTGTTATACATTAATGTAAGTAGCAAGCAGAGAATCATTAGTGAGTGTTATAAAGTAATGTAAGTAGCAAGCAGAGAATCATTAGTGAGTGTTATACATTAATGTAAGTAGCAAGCAGAGAATCATTAGTGAGTGTTATAAAGTAATGTAAGTAGCAAGCAGAGAATCATTAGTGAGTATTATACATTAATGTAAGTAGCAAGCAGAGAATCATTAGTGAGTGTTATAAAGTAATGTAAGTAGCAAGCAGAGAATCATTAGTGAGTGTTATACATTAATGTAAGTAGCAAGCAGAGAATCATTAGTGAGTGTTATAAAGTAATGTAAGTAGCAAGCAGAATCATTAGTGAGTGTTATACATTAATGTAAGTAGCAAGCAGAGAATCATTAGTGAGTGTTATAAAGTAATGTAAGTAGCAAGCAGAGAATCATTAGTGAGTGTTATACATTAATGTAAGTAGCAAGCAGATAATCATTAGTGAGTGTTATAAAGTAATGTAAGTAGCAAGCAGAGAATCATTAGTGAGTGTTATACATTAATGTAAGTAGCAAGCAGAGAATCATTAGTGAGTGTTATAAAGTAATGTAAGTAGCAAGCAGAGAATCATTAGTGAGTGTTATACATTAATGTAAGTAGCAAGCAGAGAATCATTAGTGAGTGTTATAAAGTAATGTAAGTAGCAAGCAGAGAATCATTAGTGAGTGTTATACATTAATGTAAGTAGCAAGCAGAGAATCATTAGTGAGTGTTATAAAGTAATGTAAGTAGCAAGCAGAGAATCATTAGTGAGTGTTATAAAGTAATTTACGGATAATACATATCCCACCTTATATACTGTAGAGTATGTTTCAGCAAAGACTACAATAAATTAAAGGATGAACTCCTTATGTAATTCTAAATCATAATGTCTTTATGTTAAAATGTCAGCTTCTGCATAGTTTGCCTGTTACAATACATTTTATGTATTTTATTAATGAGGATGCAAATTTAACTGAAACCCACTTTGGGTTTCTATAACTGTATTCACAAATATATACAGTGTTCTCCTCATGCATTAATAAGCTACAGGCAATGTTCAAAATGGCCCCTAATGCCATATAATATGACTAGTGTGATTATTTATCATAGAAACCTATGGAAATTTCACATCAGCTTCCACCCTCATTAATACAATACATTAAATGTATTGTAACAGCCGAACTATGCAGAATCTGACATTTTATCATAGAGGCATTATTAGGTATAATTTCCCAAAGAGTTCATTCTTCAATTTAATGTAGGCTTTGCTGAAACACCCTGTACAGTATAGTGAAAATGTGGGACCAGACCTTCAATCATTACAAATGTCTTTCTGATGCAGAGATGCGAGGACATTTTGGGCGATAGTGAAGATAAATCGTAATTGGGAAGCTTTGATAATGTGGATATATAAGTTAAGAACAATTGGCTAGTAATACATACACCAATGCTGTTTCTCATTTAACTCATTTCCTAAAATAGTAGGTAATAGTTAGTCAAATAGCCTGTTATCGTGTATCACGGGGGAAATAATTGTTGGTATCAATTAAATTGGGCAGTACCCCTGCTAGGCTTTATAGGTATGTGATAAGGAGATGCTGAATCTTCTGTTTCATTTGCATGGACTCTCTTACTGATTTGCTTTGTGCCTCAATTATTCAGCGAGCTTTCATAAACACGTTCTCTTCTTAACACCACACCACACAAGCACACTATACACGAATATACATAATAATAATAATACAAAACATATATATATATGTGACTAAGCGAAGCTCGATTAATTACCCCTTACAATGTTCTGGAATACGGCCTGTCATTCTTTCTATTAACTTTGGCAACATTCGCGGCCTTTCATCTAAATTTTCCCCTGTGTTGAACACCATCTCTTCTCCAAAAACACTTATCTTATCTTCTTCACCGAGACTCAGATCTCTGAAGCAAATAACAGCAATCCCTTTTTTGTCTCCTCCTACTTTTTATATTATAGCTGCCATGCCAAAGGTGGATATTGTGTGTATGGGCACAAGAACCTCACTTGCTCTTATGTTCCTGACTTACACTCCTCTGATTTCTCAACTCTCTGGATCAAACAGTTTTGTTAATCTCAAGCTAAATATTTACGTGCTGTTTATCTTCCCACTATAAGTCGATTGACTTTCCCAAATTTGTATATTCTCTAAATTCTAAAGTGGAACACATCCTATCAACCTCTCCTTTCTCAGAAATGTATATATTATATTTCAATGTCACCACTGTCAATGGCTTTCCTCTCATTCCACTAACCAACCTGGTGAACACACCTACATTTTTCTAATCAATATGACCTGGATCAGTTAGTTCAGTACCCTACTCATAACCCTGACCACATTGGAGATCAGCCCAACATGTTTAGCATATCTATAACTTCAATCCTTCTGTTTACACTGTAAATGTCTTCCTTTCTGTTGGGCTCCTCCGATAATAACCTTATCTCTGTTACTTGTCCTGTCTCTCCAGTGTGGCCTTCTAATTCTGCCAGCTGGCAGCGCTTGTGGCACTTTGGCGCTGCCGATTGGGAGGCTCATAGGCAGTACTTCTTCGATTTCCCTTGGAATGATATTTGCTTCCTTGGCCGGGGACCCTCGGAGTGTGCCAAGTGCATTACTGAGATAATTTTCTTGGACATAGAGGGATATATTCCACTTTCATTCTCTCATTCTAATACAAATAAATCTTTGTTTACTCATGTTTGTTCTACTGCTGTCCGGAAAAAGGAGGAGGCATTCAAACTGTTGCCTTCAACTCAAGAATCTCACACTCTTTATGTTTCTACCCGGAAGCAAGGCAAATCTGTTCTTCAATTTACCAAAAACTCATTTATCACCAACAAAGGTCAATTCATCCTCATAAAAGGGAACCTATTTGCTCAAACCTATGATTAAAACTCTACCTTGGATGATTTATGTGCCATTCCTCCCTCTACACTACCGTCTCTCTTACTTATGCCTAATATCTGTGTCATCTCTAAAATGTAATTGCTGCTCTTTCTGCCCTTAAATTAATACTAAAAAGGCATATGGTCTAGATAGTGTTTCTATATGTGTACTCAAAAACTGTTCTATCGAGCTGATTCCCTGCTTAGGCAGACTTTTCTGCCTCTCTTTTTTCTCTAACATTTTCTCTTCTTGCTGAAGAGGGGTGGCTGATCTCAGCCCTCCAACTATCGTCCAATTGCTCTCATATCCTGTATCTCTAGGGTGATTCAAAACTCTTCCAACAAAATTCCAGGATAATTTACGTAAAGAAAATGTAATTAATGTTTTATAATTATACTGTAAGTGATTGCCTAAGCATGCACAAACATTGGGTTATGCGTTATTGAACTAAAAGAGCACACACAACCAAAGCCATTCCTACGATATTTTAGCCGACAAACTGAACTCTATTCCTACTCTCTCACCAAATCCCTATCCCCGGTTGGACAATCGACAATACTTCTGCTCTCACCGGAGATACCTAATCTGTATGGAAAATAGTTTCACTATAGTTTAACCTAGGCGAAGTATAGGATTAGTGGGTAAGTAATGCGCGCTAAATAGTTACAGTCGCCTACGTTCGTATCCATGTGAAGGGTAATAATATGACGTACAGTACATGTCAGGTAATATTTAAACCCAATTTAGACAATTAAATTTCTCACTCTCTCTCTCTCTCTCTCTCTCTCTCTCGCCCCCCCCCCCCTCCCCCCCCCCCCCCCACACACACACACAACCACGCATTAATGCATCCTTTTAGAAGCAATTAAGGAAGCACCTGCCTGCCTCGTTTTCCCAGTTATTTCTTTGGGCGTAATGACCCCCTGATTTTGCAAATCTTACCCAAACTTCTGTAATTGCTTCGTGCTCAAAAGACATTATATTTGCATTCAAGAAGCAAACTATTTAAATGGTATAAAGACCAGGTTAATTCAGAGAAGTTAGTGGAAGCACTATAATCTATAATTGTGTGTGTGTGTGCTGGTGGGGTTTACCAACAAGGTTTTGTAATGCATCAAAAATCAGTCTCTCCGTCACCAAGATCACCATAATGCCTCCTCACAGCGAACCAAACCAAAAGTACCTCAGATCGAATCCACGCCAAACGTTAAAGGGTTTTCCGAGGTGATCTGATCGTTCCTGCTGTTCTACATATATCCTGGATACACCGCCATGTCAAAAAAAAATACTCCCTATATCATCACCAATGCATAACATAGAGGATAAACGACTATATTCGAAGATGCTGTGAACGACCATAAAGCTGCTCACTCCAAATCAAGTGACGTGTATAGATAAGGTGTCGTCATCTAGTGTGGCAGAAAGGCAGCAACCAACACCTTGAAGCTACACTGAGACCATCTAGTGCGACACATATGAAGCACTCATCATATCGAAGCTTCAATGGATAATCTCGGGGCCTCGTAAGAGTTACAGGTTACTGAATAGCCTACAGTCACAAGGTTGACACAAAAAACACTGTCAACTAGGTGTCTTGTGACCCCAGGCGAATTCTACAAGGGATCTCGGAGCAGCAGTTGGCACCAGAGGTATGCCGTGCAAGCCCGTCCTTGTTGTGGACACGCCCTGGGACCAACCAACCACTTCACACACAACCACTGCCTAGTGGGTAAGTCCAGGAATACATAAGACTAAAGGAGCTACCCATATACAAAGCCATGGTTAAGGACCTGTGATAGGCAGGGTCCGAGAGACTGGATTTCTGGCAATCCCTTGCAACCCTGACCACTGGATGGTTGTCTGGAGTTATATCTTTCTAATAGAACTGGGTTGTAATTGACAAGAAGGTGAAGGTAGGGAATGCGCACCCTTTCCTCCTCTTTAAATCTACTCATTTTGTGCAGGCTTTTTTGCTTCATCCCCATATTCATCATTATCATCAACCTCACTTGCATCCTCACACCCATAATCGTGTTAAGTCCTACGGCGATGGGATGCGGTAGCGATGGCAGGTCAAGGATAGTGCTGGAGATCTCTAGTCTGAGTCCTGCACATAGGTGGTATAGAAATGATGGTCATTGGAGAGAAGGAACAGGAACAGTTTTCTCCTCTGACAGCATCCTGTATGACTGAGCAGCCCTATTTATGGATATCCGCTGCTCATGTTGAATGGGGAGGGATCTAGTAAATATGACCCAAACACTGGCTGTTCTGCTTTCCCTGGATGGCTCACCGCGACCGTCAAGAAATCTCGTATCAAGAAATCTCGTATTGCGGTCAAAACAATTTAGCACGAAATAAATTACTACGAATTCCGTTCGTGATTGTGACCTGGAACCGCTGGACTCTCTTAGACACTCAACAGGCAACAAACCAGCCTCATAGATTCACAGCTCTTATTGCTCATGAATAAATACAATATTGACATAGACACACTCAGCAAATAACGTTTATCAGATGAGCACTCACTTACAGAAGCTGGTTCTCTATAGTCTCATCCATGTACCAGTCCATCGGTTTACAAGTTAAGACACAGAAGACAGAGATACTCGTCTATCATAGGGCAACCTACGATGCACCACTTTTTTTTCTTTGTGTTTTATATTTATATATATATGTGCTTTTATTTTTAGCGAGGGGTGGAGGGGGGCTTCATTATTGAGGATTGTGATTGTTGTTCGCTATTTTCCCGCAATGCGTTTTGGTTTTCCCACAATGCTCAATATCGCTCACCCAGAAATACTGACACCTGAATGAGTGGACACGTCTTATAATCACCAAACTAATTGGGTGAATCCTTTTAGAAACTCAGGGTTAAAAGGATTAGAAGGTATAAAGAGCTCTCCTCATGTCACATACTATATCTATCTATCTATCTATCTATCTATATGCTCAGGCATAATCCCCACTTTTCCTATTTTTTATTTCTGATTCTACCATTTTGGATGATATATTTACTGTATCCTGCCATGATAGATAAGGAAATATTGAAATAATGCTGTTTCTGTAATATTGAAATAATGCTGTTTCTGTAATATTGAAATAATGCTGTTTCTGTAATATTGAAATAATGCTGTTTCTGTAATATTGAAATAATGCTGTTTCTGTATTATTGAAATAATGCTGTTTCTGTATTATTGAAATAATGCTGTTTCTGTATTATTGAAATAATGCTGTTTCTGTAATATTGAAATAATGCTGTTTCTGTATTATTGAAATAATGCTGTTTCTGTATTATTGAAATAATGCTGTTTCTGTATTATTGAAATAATGCTGTTTCTGTATTATTGAAATAATGCTGTTTCTGTAATATTGAAATAATGCTGTTTCTGTATTATTGAAATAATGCTGTTTCTGTAATATTGAAATAATGCTGTTTCTGTATTATTGAAATAATGCTGTTTCTGTATTATTGAAATAATGCTGTTTCTGTATTATTGAAATAATGCTGTTTCTGTATTATTGAAATAATGCTGTTTCTGTATTATTGAAATAATGCTGTTTCTGTATTATTGAAATAATGCTGTTTCTGTATTATTGAAATAATGCTGTTTCTGTATTATTGAAATAATGCTGTTTCTGTATTATTGAAATAATGCTGTTTCTGTATTATTGAAATAATGCTGTTTCTGTATTATTGAAATAATGCTGTTTCTGTAATATTGAAATAATGCTGTTTCTGTATTATTGAAATAATGCTGTTTCTGTAATATTGAAATAATGCTGTTTCTGTATTATTGAAATAATGCTGTTTCTGTAATATTGAAATAATGCTGTTTCTGTAATATTGAAATAATGCTGTTTCTGTAATATTGAAATAATGCTGTTTCTGTATTATTGAAATAATGCTGTTTCTGTATTATTGAAATAATGCTGTTTCTGTATTATTTGCTATTCACTCTTGCCAAGTCAGCCAATGTAACTCTTATGGCATTATTTCACCTACTCTAGATTAAGCTGAGAACACTGCATAATTGTAGCCAAAATATGATTCAATGCCAACCATCGTAACTATTAACCCTTTCCGTAAACAATGACACGTGTATTTTATTTTGCCATCACTAGACGATGTTATTCAGCTTAGACAGTAATGTTAGAAGGTATAGGGTAAACTTATTCTTATTTCTTCCATTCCTGTTAATGTTTTCTAAGCTGCGTATTATCGTCTAATGAATACTGGAATACAAAGATAAACCGTCACATTGTGTACTAACAGTGTTAAAGGTGTTAGGCTGGTCCAACTAAAATGTGGTAATTATGGGTCTCTTGTTTTAATTGCTTCATGGTGATGATAGTAACCAAGCCACAATTTAATTAAACACAATGAGGTGAAGGTAATAAAATGTTCGGCTGTCTATATTAGGGTCGACGCACCGGTCATTGTAGTGGTAAACTCCCTCAATACCGGTGCCGTCCTTTTAACTTTATGCTGACTATTATTAGAGGAATTGACTCGGTTTTAAAAAAAAACTTAAGTAAGTTAACAGGCTTTGAACTATCTCACTTGATCCTCTTTACTTCCATAGATCCTTCGTAAACTGCACAAAGTCGTCTAATTATAGCTAGTATAGAATTAAAAGGACGTTGCCGGTACAGTAGAGGTTAATGATTCAGGCATACTGATGCTAGAACAAAGGACGTTGCCGGTAAAGTAGAGGTTAATGATTCAGGCATACTGATGCTAGAACAAAGGACGTTGCCGGTACAGTAGAGGTTAATGATTCAGGCATACTGATGCTAGAACAAAGGACGTTGCCGGTACAGTAGAGGTTAATGATTCAGGCATACTGATGCTAGAACAAAGGACGTTGCCGGTACAGTAGAGGTTAATGATTCAGGCATACTGATGCTAGAACAAAGGACGTTGCCGGTACAGTAGAGGTTAATGATTCAGGCATACTGATGCTAGAACAAAGGACGTTGCCGGTACAGTAGAGGTTAATGATTCAGGCATACTGATGCTAGAACAAAGGACGTTGCCGGTACAGTAGAGGTTAATGATTCAGGCATACTGATGCTAGAACAAAGGACGTTGCCGGTACAGTAGAGGTTAATGATTCAGGCATACTGATGCTAGAACAAAGGACGTTGCCGGTACAGTAGAGGTTAATGATTCAGGCATACTGATGCTAGAACAAAGGACGTTGCCGGTACAGTAGAGGTTAATGATTCAGGCATACTGATGCTAGAAAAAAGAATATGGCAATTATCTTCATAACAGTTATTTCATCCATAATTTTGGCACGTCTATATTTTAATGTTTAATCATTAATTATTTCAATACGACGACACGCTTTTTAAATTTCCTGGTAAACTTTAGGCAATTATCACTTAATGTAGAGAATAATCAAAAATTACAAGTAAATTTATTTGTATTTTGGTTAACACTACAATGACAGTTTGTAGTAAGATGCATCAGTTTGGTGTTCTGTTTTGTCCGTCATCAAAATATTGTGAGCAGATTGTAAAGGAATTGAAAGGTCACCTGAATTAAGTTACCAAATTCCTCCACCACACCTTGCCTATCTTGAGCTAGCCTAAGTGTGACCGGACATCCCAATTACTAGACCAGTTCCACCAGTAGCACCTCAGCTAGTCCTCATTAGCTTATATTACGGTAGGTTAGGCTATTAAGTATACATTGGTTTAATTGTCGTTTTCTATATTAACACCGGGCAAGATTATGTTAGATACTATGTTGACATGGTCTAATGTTGAAATTTGCTGGTTCAACAGATAATTTGCAAGAGATGTCTGGGAACCTATGACGTCATCAGAGTATTGACCAATCACCGACCATGTCATCTGCCCCCATTTACCATTATTATCTTTAACAATGTTGTTAGAGGGGGAAATCCCGGCCCATTAAAGGCCATCATGAACTTTAAAGACTGGGTCATGAGCCTCATTTTGGTGAAAGGAAAGGGTCAAGTTCTTTATTTATTATAGATAGTGTTTAACTAACAATACAGACACATCCAGATAAACACACACACACGCAACTATCCCCAGGTTTCTATCTAATATTCATCAATGATCTTCTAATATACTAATACTTCTACCTTACATTATTCAACTAGTTTTTCACAATAAGGTAAATGCTGAGTAGAGAAGATGACATATGGTGATTGTGTTTTATCTTGACGATTTAATCTATGCTTCCTCAAAACATATTCCACGAAAAAAATAATTAAGAACAGCAACAATGGATTATTCATCAGACACCTTTTTCAAATGTTGTTCAACAGAGTAAATTATAACTCATCCAATACTATTTTCCCCAATGTTATATATGTTGCAAAACATATTGCAAACCATTCTACTTTTGATAATGATAACTACACTTTTCAACTGCCAATACTACAAAAATACATACATTGAAATTGAGCTTTATAATTATCAAAACGAAATACATGTATCAATAAAGACATTATATTTGTTTTGTTCTCTAAAATATGTCAACTGTAAATCAAAACGTATATCACGGTAATGTACTTTTAACTGTGATATTATCTATATCTATCTATCTATTGCCAGACAACTTACTCCCTATTAATGAGGGTGGCCATACACAGAAGGCCCCCAAGCTGACCTATTCCCTGTGAGAGGGACAACCCGAGCCAGTTTACTGAAGGACTTACAGGATTGACCACGTAATTTAGGATCCGTCCAACTCCGAGGCCCTCTATGTATCTTGTTAGCACTATTGTTCTACAGTGGTGTTCGGCTAGTCCATCCACTAACCTGCCTTACACTTAGATAAGCGTTACAAATTTGAATCAGGTTTACTTCTGAATCAGGTTTTCTCCCCTAGACAGGTTGCCGACCAAGGCTGACGAGTCCCATCCACCCGGATGTCAATAAGATTGTCTCCCCCAGAGGGGTTGCCGATCAAGGCTAAGGAGTCCCACCCACCTAAATTTGCGCTGGTCAATGTATAAGTTCCAACTAAATTATGGTAATTTTATCTTGGCGAGAAATAGTCATTTTGTCATCAGTTTTAATATGAGGTGACGTCGTATTCGATATTTACTACATCGGCATTTATAATACAGTTTTTCATCATGCGAAACACAGTGATATCAGGGAGTCGGCTAGTACAGCTTAAAATGTAATTGCCTATTATAGGTTACACAGTATTTTATACGTTTGTGGTAAAGTTATTCAAGCACTTTCATTTGTATTTTTTTACACGTAATATTGTAGTGTTCTTTGTATTAACAGAGTAAACACAAATGTACATTTGGCTACACCCATATTATCCAATTAAACTTAATTGTTTGTTTTCAGACATGAATTTTCAGGGATATAATAAGGAAATACCAATGCTGGAAATGTTCCATTGCCAGGCTAGATTCTTTATTTTGTTGCTCTCTCTCTCTCTCTCTCTCTCTCTCTCTCTCTCTCTCTCTCTCTCTCTCTCTCTCTCTCTCTCTCTCTCTCTCTCTCTCTCTCTCTCTCTCTCTCTCTCTTACTATAAACTACCAAACCTATTTTTACATATAAATCTCTCTTATACACAAATTTGTCTCTCTCACTAACACTCACTATATAGAACATTACGAATTACAATCCCCACATCCCATTATCTAAATCCTTCTTGCAAAAATCTTGGTCTGCCACACTCAAGCTATAGAAAAATCCCTCTCTATAAGCTTAAATATCTCCTTGTCTAAATACCTCCTTTGATTTGTCCCACACCAACTCCCAGCTGCCTATCCATTGTAATTCCTAGTTTTCAAAAACTCCCTCTCACTCTATCACATTACATCTCTCATCTCTCTCTCTCTCTCTCTCTCTCTCTCCCTCTCCCTCTCCTCCCAACTCTCCCCCCCCCCCCCCAACCCCAACAAAAGGCACCGCGCCGTCCCCACAACAACTTCCGCTTTACGAGGAGTGCCACACCCGGGTGAATACAGCCCCCCAATAAACTAATTCTCTCTCTCTCTCTCTCTCTCCTCCCAACTTCCCCCCCCCCACCCCCAACCCAACTAAAGGCACCGCCTCTCTCCCCTCCAACGACTCCCGTTTTGTTTTACGAGGAGTGCCCCACCAGGGTGAATACAGCCCCTCAATAAACTAATCCTCTCTCTCTCTCTCTCCCTTTCGTTCTATCTCTCTCATTCTCTCACTTCCATTTTCTCACTCTCACCCCCGCCCTTCTCTCTCTCTCTCTCGCTCATATCTCTCTCTCTCTCTCTCTCTCTCTCTCTCTCCATCTCTCTCTCTCCCTTTCGTTCCCTCTTTCTCTCTCTCGCTCATATCTCTCTCTCTCTCTCGCTCATATCTCTCTCTCTCTCTCTCGCTCATATATCTCTCTCTCTCTCTCCCTCCCTCCATCTCCCTCTCCCTTTCGTTCTCTCTCATTCTCACTCACTCTCACCCCCCCTCTCTCTCTCTCTCTTTCTCTTTTCCTCTCATCCCAATTCATTTCCCCGCTGCCGCCAAGTGTCAACAAGTACCACCGGGGGGCCCCCCCCCCTTCAAACCCCGGTTTATGAGGGGAAATAGGGGTATAAAATAAGGGCCCTAGGACCATCCCCCCACCCCCAAAACCCGTCCCAAATTTCTTTTTAAAGTGCCGACGTAACAGAAACTACCCTCACCCCCCACCAACACCTTGCAACCTGCATCATCAACATCGGAACAACTTTTAAGGGAAGTGACCACTCCAACATTTTGTACCTTTTGTTTCTGCAAATTCTCCCTCACTAACCCCAAATCATGGCACCGATCAGAATTAAATGCCCCTCCTGTAACAAGAACTACTACAAGGAATGGTATCCGCGTCATGGGTATCCAAATGCCAAGTGTTTTATGTGTTTAACTGGTGAAAACTTTTTGCTCTTGGAGTGCACATTAGAAGCACACAAGGCACAGGCTGACGAACTGAAGCGAGATAATCTCACACTAAAGGAGACTGTAGGTGTACTTTCGCATCAAATTTTCTTACTAAAAGAGCGAGTAAAGGACATAGAGAGTAAGCAAGTCGACGTTGTTAAAAATCTTCAAAAAGAAAACCCATCCAATGATCTATATCAGACAGTAGTCAACAGGCGTAACAAGAACAAATCCCAAGGGAATGGGAAAGCGACACCAGGTATCCCTATCAAAAACAGATTTGCTGTTCTCGCCGAAAACAATGAACACGAGGTAACTGACCACGTGAATGGGAATGGGAATGGAAAAGCGACACCAGGTAACCCTATCAAAAACAGATTTGCACACGAGGTAACTGACCACGTGAAAGCAAGCTCGAAAGGCAAGAAAATTCCTGACAGGAAAACAACGAAACCATCAAATCACGGAGTCAGCGGGAAGGAGAAACTCACCCTAGTCTATGGTGACAGTCTCATGCGAGGTCAAGGAGCTGCCTTTGCCACCAAGAACAGAGGAAAAAGGTCAGTAAAGGTCATTCCAGGCGGTAAAGTCGAACATATCTTGAAAGACATAACTAACTCCGCCATACCAGAGGGCACCTGTGTAGTCGTCAATGTTGGCTCAAATGACTGCTTTGACGGAGGTAAGGCCCCAATCAAGACCATAGAAAAAGATTTCGAGAACCTAATTAAAGTCATGAAAAGGAAGACCACGAAATGTGTGGTAAGCGGCGTCATACCCCGGATTAAAACAAGCTCATACGGACAAAATAGAGCCATAGAAATTAACAACGCAGTCAAGGTCATGTGCGAACAAGAGAAGGTACTGTATGTGGACAATTGGACCACCTTTGTAGGGAACTCGTCCCTGTACAGCGGAGATGGCATTCATTTATCAGAAAACGGCGTTCAGCACATGAGTGACACCCTAAATCAAGCAACCTACATTGCCCATGAAAACAACGCCAGTCAGGACCGAGAGATAACTATGCTAATAGACTCCTCTGAGTATTGACATCGCTACCCCCGGAAAAGCCCTCCCACAACACTACCCAATCAAACTCCACCCGCACAGTTAAGAAAAATAAATAACATCGCCCAACCCTTCCAAGTCCATCACAACCATTTAAACGAAACCGTCAACCCCAATGGCCCACAAGTTGCGAAAATTTACCTACCTGAACCACAAAACAAACTAAACAACCCCACCCAACCCCATCCAAGCCAACCCAACCAACTGAATGAATTTGACAACCCGCCGCGGCTTCAAGTCACAACCCCAAACCCATCCCCACCAATAAGAAAAACAAATCCAGCGCATGCTGAGAGAAATGATATAAAAATAATATCCATAAATGCCTGCTCAATAAGAAACAAAATAGACGAACTAAAATGTCTGTTATTAAATGAGAAAGTTGACGTTATTTGTATAACGGAAACACATCTGAACCTTAAAAATAAAGATCTACTTCATGAATATCACATAGAGCCATATAAATTTTGTCATACAGACCGTAACAATGGAAAACAAAGAGGGGGGGTTGCAATGTACGTTGCAACCTACTTAAACCCAGTTGAGGTGACTCTCCCCGAAAGTAATGCAGAAATAGTGTGCGTCAAAATAAATACAAAAACATGAACTTAAATATCACTACAGCGTACCGACCACCGAGACTAACTGTTGCCGATGATACAATTTTTTATGAAATACTAGAGAAAACCCTTAATTCCGACGAAACAGTTTTACTAGGTGACTATAACCTCCCCCTAATTGACTGGAATACCACGACCGGAAAAAATGCTGAGTCACGCCTAATGACAAGCTTCATCCAGGACAATTTTTTGACTCAACACGTAAAACAGCCGACGCGAGACAGGAATATATTAGACCTCGTAATCACTACCCAAGAAAATCTATTATCAAACCTGGATGTAGGTGAACATCTGGCAACGTCCGATCATAAAATCTTAAGAATCAACGTTATAAGCAAATATTCCTCAGTAAAAACAACAGGAATGGTTTCGGACTTCAAAAACGCAAATTATGACGGACTTAAGGAATCGCTATCAAACATACACTCAAACCTCATAAATATAAACGAAGTAAATGAACTATGGGGAAATTTTAAGTCTACAATTACAGAGGCGCATAAACAATTTGTACCCATGAAACCAAAATGTAATACGAAATCAAGTATGCCCCCTTGGTACACATTAGTGCACACATTAGAGTTTGTAACACTCAACGTTGGAGTATCACTAACTCAAATTGTTTCAACTCCAGTATCCACCACCGCCCCAACGTCATCTGCCAACAATCCAACACCTGCAGTAGACACTGCAGCAGATGCTTCTGACGAACCTGAGCCGACATCAAACCAGGACAGCCGCCCTGTTCACCTTAGTCTCTCCCCCACTCCTCGTGCAAGAAGCCTGCTAGCACGAACAGTACCAACCCCTCGCCCCCGTTCTAACCACTCCTCTCCCCGACCTGTACGTAGAGTCCTGCCACCACAGGTTTCCGGATTTACACCAGTGAGGAACGGTGCACGGCCAACGCAGAAAAGGTCTCATCTACCAGTCACAATGTCAAACAGATTTGAGATATTGGTAGAGATGGAAGACGAACCAGAAGAGACCAGGCTCGTTGGGGATTCCATCCTACGAGGACAGGTCGAAGAGTTCTGCGACAGAGTCCCAAATCAACGAAAAAGATTTTGCATCCCAGGAGCTGGACTGGACGACATTGTGGAAGCCTTCGAAGATACCACAAAGGATGCAAATGAAAATACCCTTTTTGTCATCCATGCTGGTTCAAATGACGTCATGCGCACCAGATCCGAAGAGTTGATGGAGAAATATCGCAAGATGATCCAGCACTACAAAAACAAGTCAAGGAATATCATCATCTCAGGCATTCTCCCCAAGATCGACGCACCTGACAAATTCTACGACAAGGCCTTCAGCACAAATAGCCGACTAAAACATTTGTGTCTGAGGGAAGAAGTTGAATTCATCAACCTCTGGGACAACTTCTACAACCAGCCTACTCTGTTCCGCAAGGATGGCACTCATCTAAACCCTGTGGGTTCAGCTCGCATGGGTCGTCTCCTACACGAAGCAGTCCGCAGCCATGGATCAAAAAACGCCATCCGAGAAGAAGCAGCAGTGACATAAATCATCCAACGCCAAGAAAAAAACAGAGGCAACCGAGGACCACCAGCGATAAGGACCGAAGACAGCGAGGACCGAGGACAGCCATGAACATAAATGTAGATCCGACAAGAACCAAAATATTATTAAAGAGCGTTCCGTGAGTTCTAAAATAACAAATTTAAAGGTTTTCTATGCAAACGCTCGTAGCATACGCAATAAATTTTCAGATTTAGAGGAGCTAGTGTTTACAGAAAATTATGATGTGATTGGCATAACAGAATCTTGGCTCAATACAGAAGATAGAGACTTTTTAGCAGAGTATTCACTTCCCGGTTATGTAATGTTTGAGAAAAGCCGAATAAATCGAAATGGAGGTGGCGTTTTACTTTATATCAAAGAAAGTCTTAACCCTACCCTCTTGTCAAAACCTCAAATTGTGAATGTCGACGCATCTTTTGTGCTAATAAAGAATAATAAAGGTACCAAAATAATACTTGCATTAATATACAGACCTCCAGCTCAATCAGTGCAAACTGACCGAGAAATTTACGAACAAATTGCAGATGTAAGTAACTCACAAGATACCGTAATTTTTGGTGACTTTAATTTACCTGTGACCAAGTGGGGCGATACTCTTACTTCACACTCCGGACATGACTTGTATACGAACTTGCAAGAGAGTTCGCTTTATCAATTTGTTGGAACGCCGACCCGTGGTAATAACGTTCTTGACATTGTACTTGCAACAAAAGAAGAATTAATAGAGAATTTGAATGTTGGTGATGAATTCAGTAACAGCGACCATCGTACGATAACTTTCACTTTAAAGTTTACTATTAACGAACCAAATAGTAGCATCGAAAAAGTCCCTAATTTCAAGAAAGCAAACTTCCATAAACTTAGAGCTATGTTTAAAGAAACTGACTGGAGCTTTTTAATTCACAATAACGACATAAATACATCTTGGAAGTTATTCGAAGCCACTTACCTAAAAGCAGTGCAAGACTGCATACCATCGAAAACTCGGCGTCCAGGCCATAATAATAAGCCCAAATGGTGGAATAAAGATATTTCAAACTGCCTGCTTGCTAAAAAATTTGCTAATGATAGATTAAAATCCTCACAAAATGACGAAGAACGGCTGAAATTTGTAGAGCTACGACGCAAAGCCAAAAAGTTAATTAAGCAAAGTAAAAAGACCTTAGAGTTACATATTGTGAATCAAAGTAAAACAAACCCGAAAGAATTCTATAGTTATATCAGAAAGAAAAAAGTTGTTACTTCAACTGTTGGACCGTTAGTCGATGAAAATGGAGAATACACCAGAGACGAAGAACAAATGAGTAATGCCCTCAATACCTTCTTTGCATCAGTTTTTACAACAGAAGACCTCAGTGATATCCCTACACCATCGCCGATTCAGATTGATAATTCAGATGTTCTAAGCAATATCACCGTTACAGAGAGAGAAGTATTGAATTGTTTAGATAAACTCAAGGTAAATAAAAACGCCTGGACCTGATACAATCTCGCCTAGAGTTCTAAAGGAAGCTAAGGATGAGCTCTCTAAACCACTGACATTACTATTCAATAAATCCTTGCAGTCTGGAACTATGCCCGATCAGTGGAAGCTAGCCAACGTAACACCGATATTCAAAAAAGGCAGCAAATCCCTACCCAGTAACTATCGTCCAATTAGCTTAACCTCAGTTGTATGTAAAATGCTAGAAACGGTCATACGAGACAGAATCGTAAATCACTTAGAGGAAAATAACATACTTAAAGATACTCAACACGGCTTTCGTAAAAACGTTCCTGTTTAACAAACCTCTTAGACTTCTTCCACGATATCCTCAACCTCTACGATGAGAGTAAAGCTGTAGATATTATATACCTTGATTTTCAAAAGGCCTTTGACAAAGTTCCCCACAAACGTTTACTGCTAAAACTAAAAGCGCATGGAATACAAGACGGTGTGTTGAAATGGATAGAAAATTGGCTCAGCGACAGAAAGCAAAGAGTAGTCATAAACGGTAAGGCATCAAAATGGACCAATGTAAGTAGCGGGGTACCCCAGGGATCGGTACTAGGACCAATTCTCTTTCTAATTTACATCAACGACATAGATGAGGGTCTCACCTGTACAATCTCAAAATTTGCTGACGATACAAAAATTGCAAATAGCGTACTCTCAAAAGAACAAGTTGACGATATGCAACACAATCTAGATAAATTGTCATGTTGGGCCCAAATTTGGCAAATGAGTTTCAATGCGGATAAATGTAAAGTACTACATATCGGATACCTAAATGAGAAAGCAAACTATTCGATGAATGGCACTCAGCTTAAGAATGTAAACAGAGAAACCGATCTGGGAGTAACAATATCGAGTAACCTAAAACCGAGTCAACAATGTTCAGAAGTTGTTAAGAAGGCAAACAAAATAATTGGCTTTATAGGCAGGTCATTTGAGCATAAATCCAAAGAAGTTATCCTAACCCTTTACAATTCCTTAGTCCGCCCTCTTCTGGAATACTGCGTTCAATCCTGGTGCCCTTATTACCAAAAAGATATAAACAAGCTAGAACGAGTTCAACGTAGAGTTACCAAAATGATACCTATCCTAAAGAACAAACCATACGAAGAGCGTCTTAGAGAATTAAATCTATTTCCTTTAACCCAGCGCAGATTAAGAGGTGACTTAATTCAAGTGTTCAAAATCATGAAAGGCATCGACAATATGAACTGTAGTAAGTACTTCACTATCGACCAATCTAATTACACGCGGGAAAACGGTTGCAAAATTATTGGTAAATCTTTTAACTCACACGAATCTAAGAATTTCTTCTTCAATCGAGTTGTCAACTTGTGGAATGGGCTTCCCCGAAACGTTATAGACTGCATCACCGTTGATTCATTTAAACTCCGCCTAGACAAATATCTCGCATCAAACCCGCGACTGACTGCGTTTGTAAATGAACACTTTATTTTATCCCCCCCTCAGTTACTAACCCATCTGTCCCTTACTAACTTCCTAATCCTGCCACGGACATTAGTTCCAGAGCAGTAATTCCCTTTCCAATGTTCCCTTACCCACTCTAAACCACTGTTTGGACACTTGATCCTCAGTGTTTTGGAGGACAAGCAACCTAGAAGGGTCACTAGATCTGTTGTTGCTTGATTTCCTTTGTACAGTAGAGACATTGGCAAGGCAATAAGGAAAAGGAATCAACTCCAGAAACTTGTAAAAAATAACACAAACACTGAAGTAATTAAAAACTTGTACAAAAATAGTAGAAGGGAAGTGAACAAAATAATTAGGGCGAACAAACAAAATTACGAAATGACTATTGCCAGAGAAAGTGCCACAAACCCCCCAAAATTCTACAGTTACGTAAATAAAAATAAACAGATCAAAAGCGGAATCGGACCGCTAATAGAAGATGGCCAGACAATAACAGGTGACACAAACACGGCAAATCTGCTCAACAAATATTTTGGCTCAGTTTTCACAGAAGAAATTATCGATCATACCCTTGAAAATAACACCTCAACTCATGTGATAGGAGATTTCACCATCAGTGTTAGCGAAGTACAAAGCAAATTGAGTAATTTAAATGTAAATAAGACCCCGGGACCCGACATGCTCCACCCGAAAATAATTAAGAATGTTTAGGACGAAATAGCAAAACCCCTGACACAACTATTTAACTTATCATTACTACAGGGGATTGTACCGAGTGATTGGAAAGATGCGAACATTACGCCGATATACAAGAAGGGTAGCAAGGCCAAAGCGAGTAATTACAGACCAATTAGTCTAACTTCAATTGTAGGAAACATCATGGAAAAAATCCTTAGAGATAAGATAGTAGATTACCTCGAATCAAACAACCTAATCAAAAATAGTCAACACGGGTTTAGATCAAATGAGTCATGCCTAACAAATTTGATTGCATTTTATAACAAACTATTCACATATAACGACATGACGAAATCACTAGATATAATCTTCTTGGACTTTCAAAAAGCTTTCGACAAGGTGCCTCACCTAAAACTATTGGCTAAACTGGAGAGGATAGGTATCAAAGGTGAAATTAATTCTTGGATAAAAAATTGGCTTACAGGCAGAAGACAGAGAGTGGTGATAAATGGAGTGGAATCGGAGTGGGAGCCTGTCACTAGTGGAGTTCCACAGGGTTCAGTCCTTGGACCGGTCCTGTTTCTCATTTACATTAACGATATTGATGTAGGGGTAAACAACACCATTTCCAAATTTGCCGACGATACAAAAATAGGAAATACAGTCCTGAACGAAGATGATAGAAATGCGTTGCAATCTGATTTAAACAAAATATCAGAGTGGTCGAAAAAATGGCAGATGCCCTTCAATGTCGATAAATGTCAGGTGCTGCAGGTTGGTAGCAGAAATATGAAATACAAATACGAAATGAATGGCAAACAAATAAAAACCGCAACGGTAGTAAAAGACCTAGGGGTACTAATATCTGAAAACCTAAACACTTCCGACCAATGTATAGCAGCTGCAAATAAGGCAAACATAGCATTGGGCTTTATTAATTGAAAATTTACATATAAACATGAAAACGTAATAGTGCCAATGTTCAAAAGTATGGTGAGGCCCCACCTTGAATATGGTGTGCAGTTCTGGTCACCTTATCTGATCAAGGACATTGTAAGACTCGAGTCAGTACAGCGTAGAGCGACGAAGATGATACCCTCATTAAGAAATAAACCATATGAAGAAAGACTTAAAAGATTGAACCTGTTCTCATTAAAAAAGAGGAGGTTGAGGGGTCAGCTTATTGAGTGCTTTAAGATACTAAAAGGTTTCGACAAAGTCGATGTAAATGCACTATTCACATTAAACAATACTAATCAAACTCGCGGAAATGGAATGAAATTAAAAACCAAAAAGGCAAACCTAGATGTCACAAAGAGTTTCTTCACCTACAGTGTGGCGACAGAGTGGAATAAACTACCAGCGAGAGTGGTGGAGAGCGACACAATAAACGCTTTCAAGGGAAGGCTTGACCTCTATCTGCAGAGGGCTGGGGTGATATGAAAAAAAAAAAAAAAAAAAAAAAAAAAATGTAAGTGTATGTGTGTGCACTGTACAGTATGTGTATATATACTGTATATATATGTATGTATGTATGTGTATGTGTGTATATGTATGTACTGGTGTATATATGTATATATATGTATATATATATATATGCATATATACATGTATAGTTTGTAAGGCCAGACTGCCTAGTAAGGACCTTGAGGTCTGTGTGGTTTGTGTATCTATGTAGCTCTATGTAGCTCTCTCTCAGGCTAACAGGTCAACCAATTAATTCCTCAACAAACAATATTTCCCCTGTCCTTCCACACAGACTCGTATTTTACCTCACTTGGATATAGGATCGTGTGTAATATAAAATATAGTTGGAAATACGTACGTGGTAATAAATACGTGTTGATAGTGCATTTTATACCGAGTGGATATTTTCGAACATAATTCCAGTTAGCACTTTTCGAACCTAGTTCAATCTAGAACATTTCGAACATAATTCCAACAACCTATTTGTTGGCCATTTCGAACTTACTGACGTTCACTTGGATTTTTTTTTGAACACGTACCTGTTTCAAACCCTGCACTATCAACACGTACTTATTACCACGCACGTATTTCCAATTACATTGTATAATATTACACACGTACCTGTTTCAAACCCTGCACTATCAACACGTACTTATTACCACGCACGTATTTCCAATTACATTGTATAATATTACATACGTACCTGTTTCAAACCCTGCACTATCTTATTGTACACGTACCTAATTCACACTCCCATTCTGAAGAGGTAATCTAACATGGATATGTTAATTATAAAATTATATCATAAAAAATAACATGTTATATAATTCCTTGTTAATACTGTTATCTATATATGAAAATGTATCAATATATCCATCCATTTATTTGTATGTTACTTTGGCCTACTCAAATTAATTGTAAATGTTTCTACACCCCACCCAGATTAGTTGAAATGCCTCAGCTTAAAACTTTATGAATAATCAGTATATTTTCAACTATTCATAAAGGGCCCAAAACAGAGAAGTACCTTGTTTGAGATTCGGATGACTGTGTAATATTACAAAACACAAATTAATATTTGGAACAAAGCATAATTATAAAACAAAATACATAAATCAAGCAAAATGAACCAAGACCAACACTATTTTTGTTCCAGTGCGTCAATTGGATATGTCAGTGCCTGGAGACACAGACACACTGGTGTAATTATATTTGTTCACCATTTTACACACTAATATCACCCTCATTTCTACCTGTTAGCCTGTATTGATTTCTGGCCTTATGTTAATGTATCTGTCAGTACCTATGTATGTTTTGCTTCTTTTCGTAATCTGCACATTTCAAATTCTTAATAAGCCTTGTAACATTTGAAAATTACGATAGAACAATTGCGATAAAGACACAATAAATGTAAATAATATTAGGTGAAGCAGTAGTCCATTAACAATATATTTAACATACATCATAATTATTAGGAAAACATAAGGTAAAACCACATGTTTCGTAAGTATTTATTGTCAGAGAATGTTCTTCAAATCAGTACACTGCATAGCATACAACCGATTTCATAAACATTAAATTAATTTCAATAGCACTCGATGCACTTTCAGAATGGCACTCCACGCTGGAAAAAAAAATTATATGGCTTTTTCGTAATTATTGATATTGTACATTGTATAAGGTCTTCGTTTTGTGTGAATGCGTATGAGAAACACATACACACACATATACATATTGTATACACTATATCTATCTATATATATATATATATATATATATATATATATATATATATATATATATATATATATTGGAAGAATGGGTGGTATGGAAACATAGGGTACGGCTAGGACTATATTTTGTTTAACGTTTCGGCTTCACAGAGCCTTCGTCAGAACTAAAGTCCTAGCTCTACCCTGTTTCCATACCACCCATTCTTCCAACATTGTCACAAAGGATAACACATGTACTATATATATATATATATTTATGCAACATTCGCGGCATTTCCTCTAACTTCCTCTCCGTGATCGCTTTACCTGTGGTTGTCCCTTCACAGGATGGGGGGCGCTGCTCAATATTCTCGCCCCTTGGGGCAAAATCAAATCAATCTGTGGAACACCATCTCTCTTTTACCAAACCTGACTTATTTTTTGTTCACCTAAACACATTTGTCTAAGGCAACAAACAGCAAACCTCTCTACGTATCCTTCTACTATCTTTATCCTCAATTTGAAAGCCAAAGGTAGATGTTGTGTGTATGTATGTATGCACAAATCTTTCTTGCTCTCATGTTCCCAACTTTGACTCCTCTGAATTCTCAACTCTCTGGCCTAAGCTATCTTGTCACGCTCTCACTAAATATATATGTGCCGTTTATCTCTCCCCTAATTCTACTGACTATCCAACATTCTTTAACTACCTTATTTCTAAAGTGGAACACATTCCACCCATCTCTCCCTTCTCTGAGATCTCCATCTTAGGAGATTTCAATGTTTACCAACACCAATGGCTCTCCTCTCATTTCACTGACCAATTTGGTGAACAAGCCTACATTATTTCTATCCTAAATTACGTAAAGCAGTTAGTTCAGCACCCCACCCATATCCCGGACCGCCCTGGAGATCGGCCCAAAATTCTAAACTTATTTTTAACCACTTTTCCTTCTACTTACACTGTAAATCTTCTCCCTCCGTTGGGCTCCTCTGATCATATCCTTATATCTATCACCTGTCCTGTCTCTCCAGTAGAGCCTTTTGACACCCCAACCGGTGGCTCTTGTGGTATTTTGGCGCTGCCAACTGTGAAGCTCTTCAGCAGTACTTCTTTGATTTCCCATGGAATGATTTTTGCTTCCGTGGCCAGGGACCCTCAGAGAGTACCGAGCGCATTACTGAGGCAATCCCTTCAGACATAGAAGCATACATCTCATTTTCTTTCTCTCAAACTAACCGACAAAAATCTTGGTTTACTCACGCTTGTTCTACTGCTGTCCGTAATAAGGAGGACGCATTCAAACGGCACTGGCGCCTTCAAGCTCAAGAATCCTGCACTTTATATGTTTCTGTTCGAAATCAAGCAAATCTGTCCTCCTACTCGCCAAAAACTCTTTCATCAATTACAAATGCTCTGAACTTTCCAACTCTAGCTCTTCACAAGCTTTTTGGCATCTAACCAAAACTTCTCCAACAGTTTCACTTCCTCATCTGTCCCTCCTCTTTTCCAGTCTGATGGTACCACCGTCACTTCTTCCGCTGACAAAGCTGAGCCACTCTTTCTCACACTGAGGGGCCGTTAGAAGTCGGAGGAATTTGGGGTTGCCACCAAACCGACAGATTCTGATCTAACTTACTGAGCTCAATATGACGCTAATCGCGTCATAAACTTATTATTGAGCTATTTCAGTAAGTTTATATGACGCGATCGCGTCATATGATACTTTTGGGCCAAACCGCCATATGACGCGATCGCGTCATATATGGCGGAGAGAGATAAAAGGGTTACATATCAATGCATACTTTTGACATCTGTAAAAATATAATATTCGTCATCTCAGTATGTTGGCAACATAGATATAGATTCCTTTGTGGTTGATAAGCATTCTTAAGAAAATTGCTTACAATAACGTGATGGATAACGAAAAGCAGGACAAAACATATAAAACGTATTCCCACTACCGGGACTCATTGGCAAACGGCATGAGTGAATAAGTGGCATCGTCCAAGGGACCCAGGGTGGTGTCTGGGCGAGACTTTCCCTGTAAATGGCGCCAATATGGCGTGGATATGAGGGATAGTGTGTTAAACTAGGTACATTTATATCTGAAATTGTTTAGTTGTAGATGTTTTTGTGTTTAAGTAAGTCAGAGAGACCACTGCACGCATTACACTACTGCACTTTGAAGCAATGGACCCAAGTTTCAAACCCTGAGATTGCTCGTTTCCAGTCCTTATTTAAAGGGGTCTATGATATATATATATATATATATATATATATATATATATATATATATATACTGTATATAATATTATATAGTTATATACTGTATATGTACTGTATGTTATACCAGGATTTTTACTGGGGTTGATTGAACAATGGTAGGTTCTTACTCGACTGGAGACACTAAAGTCAGACTACACATGCACAGAAGTCGTAAAGGATAAATATAAAACTGCGTACACACAAACGTTTTCTTATTAACCCCTTCTGTACCGGCGACGTCTTTCAAATTTTATCTATCTATAATTAGTACATTTTGTGCAGTTTATGAATGATCTGTGGTGGTAAAAATGGTTAAGTGAGTAGTTAGAAGCCTGTTAATTGCTGGAGGCCCTTTCTAAACTGAATATAATCATCTAATAGTATCCAGAGTAAAGTTAAAAGGACGGCTGTGGTACTGATAGGGTTAGAAATTACTTGATACAACGAGATAAATACACTTGAGATACGTAATACACTGTTTACATGGAATATAACACAATAATATAACACCAAGCACGGACAAGGATCCACGACGAACTTAGAGAATCCACTAGCACTTCTATTCTAACACTAGGTAGAGTCTTGAAGTAAAACTGAACACTGATGATAAAGGTATTGGTTGCCCAGTCCTTTCTTCTGGTTCCGTCGAGCCGCTTAGGTGGTCCTGCCGTGTGGTCAATGGGGTGGGGGATACAGATGGACTACTTGGTTTGGGGCCTTTAATAGTACTTCCTTATGTCATGACAGATGGGGCGTACTATCGGACTAACGCAAGCATGAGTGAGGACATGTCCCGCACTATGGCTGCTCGACTATCCTGACCGCTATAATAGTCGGTGATGAAGTTCTATTCCGGTACTCTTGGATGTGGGGTCTTTAATGAAAAGTTGCTCAAGTCATGAAAGAGTAACTATTAATCAGACTAACGTGACGAAGAAGTGTGACCATGGCCGTACTATCTTTCCCAACTATCTTTGACCTTTTTAAGAGTGTTCAAAGAACCCTGATGATTGGATTTATAGACCTTTTCACAAGCATATGCCCTCGACCATGGTTCTGGCACATATGGTGTAAGGACTTTATAATTATGCAGAGTGCCGTTTAGGTGACGGTGTCTCGCAAAGCCCTAACTATTGTAGAGATCTTGCCATGGCAAAGACTTCTCCAAGAGTGTTGGGGACATGTCCTTATTTCCACTTTTAATGTCAAAATTGCAAGCCTAGAGAAGATCCTAATGTATCTCAGGCACCATGGTGGGAGAGACAATAAGTCACAATAGTTCTTAGGTAGGGAAAATTACTCTCAGACAATTAGGTCTACAGCCATGGCATGTAATACTCAGGTGAATGAGAGGGTAATTCTCGGACTCAAGCCTCACATGTAAGTCTATCTGAGCCCTTCGAATTGCTGACTCTACCTTGGTTAAGTCGAGATGGTCATGACTTGTGCTGGATTGTCCCAGGTACGTTGGTTGAGGGTGAGAACGTCCCAGGTACAGGGGGGGGGGGATTAGGCGACTCATCTGGAGAGGAGATATCTGGGGCCTTTTGTATTTTTGTAAGTCTTCATGTTCTGCCTTCCTTTTGCTGGACCCGGAATTGGTGATGGTAATGCGTATATGTTTTTCTGGGCATGGGGGGCAGAGTGGGCGTGATGGCGGCGACTCGAGCACATCGGTTGGTGAGATGATGTTTAGGGAGGGTGGTGGTTAGGCGGCCATGTTGTTTCTTCTCTTCTTTCTTTCCTCCATTCTTCGTGGCTATGTTTATCTTCCTCGTGTTTGTCTTGCCTTCATTCTCTCCACGGGACTTCTTCTGATTCGTCTTCTTTTCCTTCTCCTTATTCATTGTAGGTTTATTTTCTGCTGCGGTTTTCCCTTCTGTTCCCGTTTTCCTCTTCTGTCCCTCACTTCCCCGACTCGGTAACTTATTTATTTGTAAATCCGTTACTTTACTATATATACTGTATACACATATATATATATATATATATATATATATATATATATATATATATATATATATATATATATATATATATATATATATATATATATATATGTATATATATATATATATATATTATAAATACACGCACAATCAACTAAATTATACTGTAAATGTAAGCAATATTTGTAACAATTAAAATGTTCTTAAATCAAAGGCGATCTGCCTAATTTATCGACCTCGAATATATTTTACAAAAGTGTATAATTATTCAATATTGTTAATAATAAATAATTAGAAATCAATACATTACATGGTGAAGGCCTGAATCCTTTGATGAATGCCTTTTTACATAAAGTAGGAAGTTTTTGATATTTCAATTACCGATCCCAATAAATGTTAACCCACTGCTCAGGTTTCAGTGTGATATTATGGGAAAATGCAATATTTGCTGTAAATGAAGTAGTTTTATCTCTGAAAATACTGCATACCTAGAATTGAATTCCGGGTCATAGATTAAACGCAACATTATTGTTCCAATTGTAATATATATATATATATATATATACATATATATATATATATATATATATATATATATATATATATATATATATATATATATATATATATATATATATATATACCCGGTATATACAGTATATTCATACAGTATATATATATGTATGAAGGTGACGAAAGGCAGAGCTGCCTGTAACATGAGTCCCCTGAAAAGCCGAAAGAGGGATAGAAAGACACATTCAAGGTACGTTGGGGTCTAGGTGTCAGGCCACACGAAATTTGAAGCAGTTCAAGTCATAAGCTGAAGGAAAGACAGATTAAGGGAGTGAGTTCCAGAGTCTGATTGTTGATTACACGAGAGAGGCTTGGAGAATCTATTTATTCTTGGGTTACATAGCTGGACAAAATAGGGGTGGGAATGTGTTGAAAGACGAATGCCACCAGCTCGTTGTACGGGTGGGCTTATGCACTGAGAGAGACTGAAGAACACTGATTACTGTAATTGCGGTAGAAGAGAGAGAGAGAGAGATGCAACAGTGTGGCATACAGAATGAGACTGTAGGAGTGTAGGGCATTAGTAATAAGTGGTGAGTTAATAAGAAGGAAAGCTTTGGATTCCACCCTTTTGAGAAGTGCGGTATGGGGGTAGCCTCCCCACACATGTGAACAATACACGATACATGGTTGGACAGTGCCCCAGTACAGAGCAAAATGTTGCGGTGGGGTAAGATGCTCACAGAGACGGTTGAGCACACCTAACTTCTGAGAAGCTGTTTTTAGTAAGAGTGGTGGTACGGACTTTCCAAGAAAGTTTAGTAGAAAAGGAGACACCAATGATATTAAGAGAAGATGAGGGGTAGCTTTTGTGTTGTAGAAGAATAAGGGATAGTCGTGTGGAAGATTGTGACAGGTAGACGGATGGAGAAACTGGATTTTAGAAGCATTGAAAGTACCAAGATTTTCCCTGCCCAAATCAGAAATTATTGAAACATCAAAGAATAGGTGCGCCATGGCCTCCTTACATGACATTTGGAGTAAGTGTAAGGAGGAAGGTTATGGAAAACTAGTCGAGTAGTGTAAGGTAGAATCGTCAGCATATGAGCAGATAGGACTAGAGGTACAGTTGAGAAGATCATTTATGAAAATTAGAAAGAGAATGGGAGATAGGACAGAGCCTTGAGGAACAATCGAGTTGATAGGATGAGGAAGTGAGCGATGGCCGTCCACAACCGCAGCTATGGAACGGCCGGAAAGGAAATTAGAGACAAAAGCACGGCACAGATGGAGGGAGAGAAACCGAAGGTGGGTAGTTTAGAAATTAAATATTTGAGCCAGACTCTATTGAAGGCCTTCGATATATTTAGTGCAATAGAAAAGGATTCACCGAAGTCCCGAAAGGAGGATGACCAAGAGTTAGTAAGATATGAAAGAAGATCACCAGTAGAGCAACTCTTAAGGAAGTCATACTGGCGATCTGAGAGTACATTATGAGAACAGAAATGCTTAAGAAATTTGGAAGCAAGAATAGTTTCAAAATCTTTAGAGATACAAGAGATGAGAGCAATTGGACAATAGTTAGAGGGTTGAGAGCGGTCACCCTTATTTTGGGACAGGTTGAAGGAGAGCAAACTTCCAGCAAGAATGGAAGACGTTAGAGGAGAGACAAAGACAAAAGAGTTTGCCTAGGCAGGGAGTCAGCACGGAAGCACAGTTTTTTAGTACAACAGGAGGAACACCGTTCGGACCGTACGCCTTCTTAGTATTAAGCTCAGAGAAGGTAGAAAGTACATCTTTAGAAGAGATTAGAATATAAAGCATAAGTAGGAGAGAAGGGGGTGGAGAGGGAGGAATAGCACCGGAATCATCTCAGGCGGAGTTTTTATCAAAAGTTTGAGCGAAAAGTTCACCTTTGTCAGAGGAAGAAGTGATGATTGTGCCATCAGAGTGGAGAAGGGAAGGGAAAGACGAGAAAGAAAAATCGTTGGAGAGGTTTCTGGCTACATGCCAGAAAGCTTGGGAAGAGCTAGAGTTGGATAGTTCAGTGCATTTATTATTGATGAAAGAATGTTTGGCAAGTTGAAGAATAGATTTGGCTTGATTCTGGGCAGAAACATAGGAAGAATGAGTTTCTTGAGTTTCAAGACGTCGGTACCGTTTGAATGCTTCTTCCTTGTTGTGGACAGCAGTACAACAAGCTTGAGTAAACCAAGATTGTTTGCATTAGACTGAGAGAAAGAATATGGAATGTATGCTTCCATGCCCGAGAGGATTACCTTGGTAATGCGTTCAGCACTCTCCGAGGGTTCCCGGCGACGGAAGCAAAAGTAATTCCATGGGAAATCAAAGAAGTACTGCCGGAAATCCTCCCAGTCGGCAGGGCCAAAGTGCCACAAGTGCCGCGGGCTGGGAGGATCGAGTGGCCTTACCAGAGAGATAAGACAGGTGACTGAGATAAGTATGGAGGAGCCCAAAGGAGAGAAAATATATATAGCATAAGCAGAAGTGTTGGAAGTTAGAAATAAGTCAAGAATGTTGGGCCGATCTCCAAAGAGATCCGGGATATGGGGGGGTTGCTGGACTAACTGCTCTAGGTAATTTAGGATAGAAAAGATGTAGGCTTGTTCACCAGGTTGGTCAGTGGAAAGAGAGGAAAGCCATTGGCGGTGGTGAACGTTGAAATATCCTAGGATGGAGATTTTTGCAAAAGGAGAGATGGATAGAATGTGTTCCACTTTAGAAGTTAGATAGTCGAAGAATTTTGGATAGTCGGTAGATTTAGGGGAGAGATAAACAGTGCAGAAATATTTAGCTCGAGAGTGACAAGAAAGCTTTAGCCAGAGAGTTGAGAATTCAGAAGAGTCAAAGTTGGGAACACGAGAGAAAGCGAGATTGTTGCGCACATATACGCAACATCCACTTTTGGCTTGAAACTGAGGATAGAGATAGTAGGAGGATACGGAGAAGGGTTTGCTATAAGTAGTCCTAGACACCTGAGTTTCTGTGAGAAAGAGAAGATCAGGGTTGTCGGAGGAGAGTTAATTGGTATTCCACAGAGTGGAAGTTAGAGAAAAGGCCACGAATGTTTCAGAAATTGATAGTAAAAGTAGAAGGTAGTGGCCTAGAGCATTTTGGGGAGTCATTGCCAGGGGACAGATCAATGGGGCCATTTCTGGTCCACCCCCTGGGGGACTCCGAGGCTGGTCGTGATTTTGTCATAATTTTGTTAAAAAAAAGGTGGTGTAGTATGTAAGGTGTTTGTGGTGTAATGTATTGATAAGGTGAGAAAGTGTTTTGGAGGGCAAGCTGGAGTTGCCCTCAATATTGTTGAGGCACAGAAAGGGTCAGCTAGGGAGGACAGGTGGAGAAACAGGAGTTCCAGCTGTCCTTATCAACCACCTAGCACTCCCAGGGAGTACCGCCCTATTCGGCTGGTACCTACAGCCTCCTCCTAGCAGTTTTGGAGGTGGGAATCTCAGTCCCAACCTCCAGGGGCTATCTGCGCCACAAAGTGACGGGTGATGGGGACGCCACATCTTTACACCTGATACTGATCATGCATGGGGCTAGGAATCTCCCTTCCCTTGTATAATTCACCTACCATACGAGACAGAGTAAGGGGCGAGGGAATGTGAAAGTGGGTCTTGGACCCTAAGAATTGTAACTTTAAATGTTGTTTCGAATCGGCCACTCTCAGCTATAGGGTATGTGCCTGAGTATATACATACATACATGAGATTTGTAATTAATCAGATCAATCAGTCCATACAATTAAATGTTGTCATATAATAATACAATTACAAACTTATTCCAAAGAGTGTAGGCCTACATAAACTGTGGGAAATACTAATAAGTGTCTATTAATGGATCAGGTAATGTTGAATCATACACAATTGATCCACAGATTAGTTTAACTAACCAACGCCTAATTAGGAAAACAAATATATAATTGTCCCCTTCATTATGATGACATCATAATAATTAGTAATTATATATTGCGATAATAATCACCTTCGGAAGTTGTATGTTGTATCAAGCCTGTCAACTACCATTGTGGCGGTCACAGATAATCATTATTATGTAAGCAGGATACAACCGTGTAATGATACTAGACCTACCTCACATATAAGAACAGACAAAATCGGCATAATTTTGTATAAAGCTAGTGTAAATTATTGTTGAGGCTTGGATAATATTAACAGTTATGTAAACTATATGGCATATATCATCATGAACATGAAAAAAGAACACACGTGTGGGAATGAAGATTGCCAAATCGTGATGAATGTAAAGGCCACTACACACACACCCACCCACACACACACATATACACAAGTGTGTGCATTTTCCCAATACACTGATATCTGTGTAGTATTTTCGTTCCGAACAATAGCTGTGGTGATTGAGAACCAACAACAATACCGACTACAATCTTGACTGTGTGAAACAGTAGTCTATCACTTGTGATTGCTCTTCTTCTGACATCCCAGCTTCTATACCAATTAACCATAATTTAGAATCGTACATGGGGCGGAAACAATATAATGTATTTTATTTTGTATTATGTTCTAACACAATACAATAATTGTATTAAGCCGGTGTCACACGAGCGCTTTTACCGGCATTGTGTCCAGCAATTGTGGTCTGGCATCTTCTTAACCCTTTTAGTACTGGTGTCGTTTTTTCATTATATTCTGGCTGTTACTAGATGCTTTTACTTAGTTTAGGAAGGACCTCTAGCAATAAAAAGGCTACTAACTACCTCAAATAACCATCTTAGCTACTATAGATCCTTCCTTAGAGGCTAAAAATCGTCTAAATATAGCAAGAAAAAACAAAATAGACGTCACTCGCACTGAATGGGTTAATTAAGGTTATACATTATTTTAGTCTCTTAAAATCATATAAATTCAGTCTAGTTGTCGATTCCAATGCAAAAATGCCAACACAAATAATTATACAAAACAAAATTGTTCATCGAAAATTAACGGAAACAGCGCTCGTGTGACATCACCTTAAGGCTCAAAGAAAGCCTTTTGTAATCAAGGGTATTACATCTGACAAAATATCGTTTACAACGCCGTTCGAGTGAAACGTAATGGCAAATATCACATCACATGTTTTAACGTGGATGGGTAACTTTTTTCTGGGCCCTCTTCTTCCTCCTGTTTAGCCCCAGTAGTTTTCAGATTTTATGACGTTCAGCCCATTAGTTTGGCGATTTTAAGACCTTTCACCCCATTTATTTGTCAATATTAAGACTTTTCGCATCATTTAGGTGTCAATGTTTTCCTGGCGAGCGATAGCGAGTCTGTAATTTAAGAGGAACCGGCCTTTGGCCGGGACAATTTTCTATCGAAAAATTTACAAATATATCTTGAAGGGGTGTCCGTTTTTGTTTTCTTTTCTTTTTCTTAAGTTTGATGGAGGTCTAGCGAGGACACTAGAAAAAGAATACATAAATGAAAAAATCTCCCCTTAATCAATTGTGATTGAGTGACACTGTCATGACAAACCCATATGCACGTAACTATATCATTACAATGACCCTTAGTATTTTTGTTTTTTTAGCTATGGCTACACTATTATTCTTAATTTTGGAAGTAGAATCTGTTCTGTTAGAATAAATAATAGTAATAGTAGCACATATAGTACGTTAGTATCTTGAAATATATAACATATTATTAGATCGGTTATACTATTGTTTGTGTTTTCGACAAGATTGTAGGAGACACCATTCATGCTTTATAAGCTATTTTTTGGAATATTTCCCTATTAAGTAAATTGAGTTTGACTAAAGTAAAGCAATAAACATGTTTGTGTTAAACTTAAGCATTAATTAAAATGTAAAACTTGCAAACTAAACAAACCAAAATTGGGACAAGGACAATATAAAGTCAAATTAAATTATCAAAATCGCTATGTGGAAACAACGTTTACTAAAATGAAAATTATTAAATAAAAGAACACAATCCACCACATAGGGTGTACATTACTACATGAGCAAGTTAATCTGTTTCCCAAGCAAACTAATCGCACATATAACAACGCACTATCGTCACGTTAAAGGAAGTAGTCAAGTTTGGGAAGTCCGGGACGTTCTGGCAAATTTTACTAAACTCTGCATGAATAAAGAAACTACATGTTAAATGTCAAAATATTATTTAAAATCAAATTTGCAACATGACAAGACATTAACAATAGTACAAAATATTGATAAGATATCTATACTATTACAAAATAATATATAAAATACAGTACAGCACTCACTAACGATAGTGCTATCGGGTAGGTACCTGTAAGCATAGCATGCCTCAAGTGACCCCTATCAATAACTACCCTACAAATAACCTACATTTATAGCACAAATAAACTAAGGAAATCGCAAAAGTAAGCAATTGATACTATCGACAATGAATACATATAATATAAAGACAAATAATTGCAAAATATGAAGTAACAACAGATTTAAACAAAGAGTACTCTTTTAACAAGAACAATAAATTTAAAAAATCATCAATATTAATATTAATAATAATAATAATAATAATAGAAAAAGAAAAAGATAAACAATAAATACAGACAAAAAGTAAGCAGAGGTTATACAAGAAACTTCAAGTTAAAAATGCTTGATTAAAATTATTGATGTCAAATTTTAGAATACAGTCACAATAATTGACCCTAAAAAGATTAAATTTATGGAACAATTTACTTGCCTCAAAACCTCTGTCCACTAAGAGTCTGTATAGTAACCTAGCTCTAGCCCAAAAGTCATCTACTTTAGTGCAGATTTTACAAAATCTTATTAATTGGGAATAAAAACAATTATAAGTTATTTTACTATCGATATTACTACTAGGGAAAGGAAAGTTTATTACGTTAAAATTAAAATCATCAACTTTGTGATATACTTTAAGTATGCACTGTTCATTAACAATCTCTATATTTATATCAAGAAAATTTTCAACTTTATAATTTACGTTACATTGTGTGAGGGGAATAGAATTAGGGTAACTAAGTTTAGCAACTTGATTAAAATTTAACAAATTGCAAACAAGAATATCCTCAATATATCTACTATTATTACTTAACAGTTTAGCAAGTGCTAATTGTTCTGGAATTTTATTTGTCTTGCTACTGTCAACTAAGTCTTTTATATATTTAAATTCTAAAGCAAGCAAGAATAAGTCTGCAATTAAAGGGCTAGCATTTCCACCCATAGGAATTCCTAATATTTGTTTGAAAATGTACGGCCCGAATCTAACATAAGTATTGAAAAGGAGGAATTTAAGGGCATCTTTAAGTTTAGTTCTATCAAAATATACAGAACTAGTGGGAGTAGAGCTAAGTGATGCATTATTAAAATATGTATACACATTTATGAAATAATTACCATTCCTAACGAACCTGTCAAAGTGCAAATCTATAATAAAGCAAAGCTCTGAATATACTAAATCTAAAGGCAAATTGGTATACAAAGTTGAAAAGTCGAAGCTATATACCGAGGTAACTTTCGGCATGGTATTTATTTTATCAATAACTTCTAACGAATTGTCAACACTCCAATAATAGTTAATGCCAGTTCTTTTCATGATGGTATTACAATATCTTTTATGAGTACTTTTAATGTATTTTAAACAATTTACGACTTGTTCTGATAGAGTTTTAGTGGTAGCAAATTTTGCTCCGGCAATAAAGCGATATTTATAAGGTCTTTTATGAAATTTAGGTAACATGTATAATTTTGCAATGCACTTGTTCTTATCAGAAAGATTAATATCAAATATTATATTTTTCTTGGTATGTTCATCGATTAAGTTATCAATATTCAGATTATTTTGAATTTCATAAACAGAATTACCGCAAATATTTTTACGTAATATGTTACCCTTAATACCTAATTTTTTTTTCATATTTTCAAGATAAAATTTCTTACATGTGAAGCTATAATTATTGCTGGCTTTATCTACTGTAGTGATTACAAAATGTTTATGTAAATTTATTAAATCAGCTTTAAGCTTATTATAATTATAGTCTATAAAATCTGAAAGATTAAATTCATTTTTAAGCGAGAACATTTTATTTCTAATTAACTTAATTAATAATTTAGACCATACTTCTAGTTCTCTTGCATTGCAGCACGCAATTTTTAACAATTTATCTTTTAATTTATTGACTGAAAAAACAATATCTTTTCAAATTATGTCCCATGTTACTTTATTACTCCCTATTCTAAATTTAAACCCTTTATGACATAGCTCCGCTAATTTGTCGTTTGCAAAATGTTTAACTAGTTCTACATCACCTGTTAATATGTGACATATCGGACTATAAATGAACTTTGCTAGTGCATCACGTCTGCTAGCTGGCATATCCATGACTCTTTCACACACGCATTTATTATTATTGAAAATATCATTATCTGAAAGATTTCCTAAAACTTTATTATAATTACAAATAATAGACCCAACAGGTCGTTCATATGAATACACTATGAATACACTATTAATGGTTTGAAATCTTTACAACCATCTGGTAACATGGACTTAACTTTCTTTGAATTAATAAGACTGTTAACATTAATTTTGTCTAAAATTTTAGAGGAATAATTTAAAGTGGACATGACTTTATCTTTAATACGGTTATCTTTGGATTTCTTAGAATTAGCTCTAATATATCCCATAAAAGCAAAGACTATATTCTTAAATTTATTTGTGAAATTATGTTTATTATTTAGAATACTTTCTATAAAAGGAGCAAAACTTTTCTTTTGTAGGCCTTTCAATGAATCCTTTATTTTTTTAATTCCGAAATTTCGATATAATGATTATAAATTATTAACAATAATTTTAATATCAGACCTGTTTTTCTTTTTATTAAATGTATTTAGTCTTCTATTACCGTGTCTACCAGGTCTTCTGTTTAAAACAGGGAAGTTCAAATATGGGTTATTAAAATCGTTTTTTAATAAATCTTTATACAAAATGTTGCCTACATTTTTTATTTGATTGTTAAGTCCAAATGGATAGATGGTCATTAATTTTCCAATCCAATAATTTTCTCTATCTAAAACATTTTGATTACTTTGAACAATTTCTATAATTTTGTATTTACAATCAAATTTAGTACAATCTGTGTTAAAATGCTTATATAGAAGAATCTTGGAGTCGATGCCGTTCTTAATTCAATAACACAAGACAATAATAATACCTCCTTATAGGGCAACGTCAAAAGTGAGTGCATTTGACATCTGCACAAATATAAATAACCCGACAAAAAATTGGATTACAGGCAGACAAAAACGAGTTGTGACCGATGATGTTTACTTTGAAATTATTCCTTTTTGCGTTTTGAATCCCACAAGGTTCTGTCAACGTATGATAAATCATGATAATGTCATTAACAAGGATATTGATCTGCGGAGAGTGATCTCCAACTTTGCAGATGACATTAAATATGCAATGTATGTTAGCAATTTGAGTTGCATTTCATAACTGATCATTGATTTTTACAGTTGAAGATATGCTACTATTAGGGAATTGTCATTAACTGTAAACCAAATTTGCTACCATCTCAATGCTTGAGCAAAAATATAGGTGTTTATAAACAAAATATATACATGTATACCGGTAAGTATAATATAGGAAACGATATTCTTCACTTTGAATATGTATCAGTTATGCTTTGGAATTTTCTTAGTAGTTTTACTGTATAATTATGTTTCGTATTTTAATAGGGAAAGTGAATAGCCCTTAATTAGCGGCGAGCAACATAAGTCGAGTTAAATAAAGCTGGACTATGTGGCGGCGCTCGACATAGGTCGAGTGGCAATTTCAGCACGTAATGTGGCTGAGAGAGAGAGACAAGTGGTGGCAGGAGACTAGCGAGCGTATGACTGCTCCAGACCACCGCGGCGAACCTACTGACACAAATCTCAGCTCCCTCCTCCCTCTCTCACTCGCTACATACTCAATTATGTACCGAAACTACCGAATTACCTGCTTTTTGCACTCGCGTTGCACGGTTATTGCAAGAAAACTATCCATCATACAAGGATCGTTATGGTGTCATTCGAAAGCTCTGTTTATGCCCTTTCAGGGATAGGTACTTGTTTTACGTTCTGGGTCTTATTTAGGCATGAAAATGATCACGTAAACAGCCCTATTTTGGCTAAAAACACCCCGCTGTGCGGTACATATAAATAAACCGCATAGGCCGCTCGTAAGGTGATAGTTAGGTATATGAAGCAATCAATGGTGGAGAGAGACGTATGGGTGCCAATGATTAATGTAACAGCTTACCCGCAGCCACATATCTCTCTCGTCCATAACATGTTTATTTATAACCTTGGGGGAATGCCCCCAAATTAAGTAAAAACATTCGGTAGATAGCTTACAAAATATTTATCAAACCCTTGCAATGGTTTGATAGGAGAGGGGTGTCTTAAAACTTACATATCATCTATTATTCCCCCAGTGACAGACTCTACCCAGTTCATATCACGGTAAGAATCAAGTAACGTCAACATGATTCAGGAACCGCGAGAAGGGTTTGCTAGGTATTCATGACATATTCATAATCGATCCCATATAACATTAGGTTTTCCTCCTAATACAGTAGTGAATGTATTGGAGTACCACATGTATTCATTAGGTTTTCCTCCTAATACAGTAGTGAATGTATTGGAGTACCACATGTATTCATTAGGTTTTCCTCCTAATACAGTAGTGAATGTATTGGAGTACCACATGTATTCATTAGGTTTTCCTCCTAATACAGTAGTGAATGTATTGGAGTACCACATGTATTCATTAGGTTTTCCTCCTAATACAGTAGTGAATGTATTGGAGTACCACATGTATTCATTAGGTTTTCCTCCTAATACAGTAGTGAATGTATTGGAGTACCACATGTATTCATTAGGTTTTCCTCCTAATACAGTAGTGAATGTATTGGAGTACCACATGTATTCATTAGGTTTTCCTCCTAATACAGTAGTGAATGTATTGGAGTACCACATGTATTCATTAGGTTTTCCTCCTAATACAGTAGTGAATGTATTGGAGTACCACATGTATTCATTAGGTTTTCCTCCTAATACAGTAGTGAATGTATTGGAGTACCACATGTATTCATTAGGTTTTCCTCCTAATACAGTAGTGAATGTATTGGAGTACCACATGTATTCATTAGGTTTTCCTCCTAATACAGTAGTGAATGTATTGGAGTACCACATGTATTCATTAGGTTTTCCTCCTAATACAGTAGTGAATGTATTGGAGTACCACATGTATTCATTAGGTTTTCCTCCTAATACAGTAGTGAATGTATTGGAGTACCACATGTATTCATTAGGTTTTCCTCCTAATACAGTAGTGAATGTATTGGAGTACCACATGTATTCATTAGGTTTTCCTCCTAATACAGTAGTGAATGTATTGGAGTACCACATGTATTCATTAGGTTTTCCTCCTAATACAGTAGTGAATGTATTGGAGTACCACATGTATTCATTAGGTTTTCCTCCTAATACAGTAGTGAATGTATTGGAGTACCACATGTATTCATTAGGTTTTCCTCCTAATACAGTAGTGAATGTATTGGAGTACCACATGTATTCATTTGTTTCATTGATTTTATGAATTAGTCTTACATGTAAGTTAATTGGTGTGTTTTTGATAATATGAATTTATTCAGGTTCAGGAGTAATTCCTAGCGAGCTCTTCCCTTATGGTTAACTGACCCCTCAATTACCCCTTCCATGTGTGTAATCATTAGGCTATCATAGTGCAGTTGGTATATGTACACATTGTACATGCTTATATTATTATCAGGTATTCGAGAATAGATAATATATCGTAGGCTTGTGCATAAACCTTTAACTGTCTTGGATAGCGTAATGGTTAGTGCGCTGAATTTTGGTGTGAGTATCCTAGGTTCGATTGCTTAGAGGACCACATGTGGCCATTAGTTTCATTGATTTCATTAATTAGGTTTATTTGTAAGTTAATTGGTGGGTTGGTGATAATATGAAATTATAATATGATAACTAGTATAATTATTGATAGGTGCAAAGCATATTCATAGTAATCACAAGCATATATGAAAGTATGAATCATAAAACCCATACAGGTAATTATTTAAAGTATGAATCATAAAACCCATACAGGTAATTATTTAAAGTATGAATCATAAAACCCATACAGGTAATTATTTAAAGTATGAATCATAAAACCCATACAGGTAATTATTTAAAGTATGAATCATAAAACCCATACAGGTAATTATTTAAAGTATGAATCATAAAACCCATACAGGTAATTATTTAAAGTATGAATCATAAAACCCATACAGGTAATTATTTAAAGTATGAATCATAAAACCCATACAGGTAATTATTTAAAGTATGAATCATAAAACCCATACAGGTAATTATTTAAAGTATGAATCATAAAACCCATACAGGTAATTATTTAAAGTATGAATCATAAAACCCATACAGGTAATTATTTAAAGTATGAATCATAAAACCCATACAGGTAATTATTTAAAGTATGAATCATAAAACCCATACAGGTAATTATTTAAAGTATGAATCATAAAACCCATACAGGTAATTATTTAAAGTATGAATCATAAAACCCATACAGGTAATTATTTAAAGTATGAATCATAAAACCCATACAGGTAATTATTTAAAGTATGAATCATAAAACCCATACAGGTAATTATTTAATCATATGGACTATGTAACACCGCTAAAAATGTCGAAGTGCCACGTAATTCAAATTAAGTTGGGGTCAGAGAAGTCAAAGTTGACTGAATAATACAACTCTCCCAGCATTATATGCATCCAAGCACTGGTGTGTTCTGAAAAATGTAGTTTCAAACTGTTCCTTCGGAGAGATGGGCTCTTTTTCTAGTCCCCCTTCTCCCTCAGGCTTATCCCCTCAGCTTTCAGATTTTAAGACGTTCTGCCCATTAGTTTGGCAATTTTAAGACCATTCGCCCCAATTCTTTGTCAATATTAAGATTTGTTGTGTCATTTAGGTGTCTATATAAGCGAACCTGTAATTTAAGAGAAACCGGCCTTTGGCAGGGACATTTTTCTATTGAAAAAATGTACAAATTTATCTTGAACGAGGCTCTGGGTTTGGAGGCTTGATGGAGGTCAAGGAAGGAAATTAATGCAAAATAAAAACATATATAAATTACCAAATACATACGCCCATCCCCCTTTAATTACCAAATACATACGCCCAACCCCCTTTAATTACCAAATACATACGCCCATCCCCCTTTAATTACCAAATATATACGCCCATCCCCCTTTAATTACCAAATACATACGCCCATCCCCCTTTAATTACCAAATACATACGCCCATCCCCCTTTAATTACCAAATACATACGCCCATCCCCCTTTAATTACCAAATACATACGCCCATCCCCCTTTAATTACCAAATACATACGCCCATCCCCCTTTAATTTAAGGAGAGTAGGGTGCACCTGCCTGTTATCGCATTCCTTCCCCTATTCTGTCACACTCTTGAACACGAGAGTGAACCAATGTTCTCAGTCTTTCTTCAATTCAACGAGCAAGCTTTGGAACTCTCTCCCTTAATCTGTCCTTCCCTCATCCTATGACTTAGGCTGTTTCAAGCTCTGTGCGTCCAGACATTTTGACTCAAACGTACCTTACATTTTTCTCCCTTTCACTTGTTTTCATTTTTTGGAGGTACACTTTTCACAGGCAGCTGTGTGTTTTGTCTTGTCCATGCACATATCAAATAAAAAGATGTTCGTGTTAACCTTGGTTTTACTGTTTAATATATATATATATATATATATATGTGTGTGTTTGTGTGTATATACTTCTTGGCATCAAATATCTCCCTCGCTTCATTAATATCCACAACTGAAGGTTTCGTTAGCTTTGAACGGTCCCCCTTTTAAAGTCTTAAAAAGTTAAACCAACATAAAGTTTGTTCTGTCCTCTCTCTCTCTCTCTCTCTCTCTCTCTCTATATATATATATATATATATATATATATATATATATATATATATATATATATATATATATATATATATATATATATATATATATATATATATATATATATATATATATATATATATATATATATAATGACTTTATTATTGCTTAGTTATTTGTTTAATTGTAGGTTTACGAATTAATAATAGGCTATATGCATCTTAGGTTTAATGGGAAGGATATCACAACATTATACGTAGAAGTACAGTCGCCAGGTATTCACCTTTCCATCTTGCCAGTTACTAAGGGGTGGAGGGAAGGAAGGGTGTGGGTACTGTGTAGGTGGCGAAGGATAGATTGAGAGATGTGTGGAGGTGTAGAGGTGTAGGTGTCAAGGAGGGCTGAGGGATGAGTGGCAGAGTGTGGTTTACAATGTATGTATGTATGTATGTATGTAAGTATGTATATACTCCGGTACATACCCCATAACTGGGGGTGTCCGAATCAAGAGAGAGCCTGAACAGAAACAACACTTAAAGTTCCAATTCTTAGTGTTTGGGACCACATTTGCGTTCTCTCGCCGCTTTCGCTGTCTCACTTAGTTGATGAATATTTCAAGGGGAGGAGGATTCCTAGCCTCCTGCCCCAAAAAGGAAATACAGGACAGTAAAAGAGACATACAGAGACGGTTAAGGTTTGACAGAGGATGGCAAAGCTCATGCTGGATAGGACCAGCCCTTAAAAAAAAAAAAAAATATATATATATATATATATATATATATATACAGTATATATATATATATATATAATATATTTATACATAATTATATCTATCTATCTATCTATTGCCTGACACCGTGATCCCCGAAGGGGTGGCCACGAACGAACCGCCCCCATGCACCTCTGTCCCCAGGCAGTCGACGCCCCTCCCCCAACCAGCACCGCCTTCGTTCATGTAGTTCCTCACTCCATCCTTCCACCTCATATTCGGTCTACCTCTCCCCCTCTGTCCCTCCACCTCGCTCTCGTACACCCTCTTAGTCATTCTCTCGCTTTCCATACGTTCCATATGGCCGAACCATCTCAAGTTGTTCCTTTTCACACTTTCCAGCACATCTACCTCCACACCACACCTCCTTCTTACTTCCTCATTAGTCTGTCTATCCCTCCATGTAACTCCGCACGCACTCCTTAAGTAATTCATTTCCACTGCTCTCACTCTTGGTCTGAGTCTCTCAACCAACGTCCATGCTTCGCTTCCGTAAGTCAGTGTCGGGATTACCACACTGTCATGCAAGGACTTCTTCACTTCCATACTGACCACCCTATTTCTTGTTACTGCTTTTAGCGTTCCTACAACCCTCTTCCCCTGTTGTACCCTCTCTTATATACATACAGTATATATATATATATATATATATATATATATATATATATATATATATATATACTGTATATATATATATATAATAGGGTTTATGCTTTGTTGTTGCCGTTCGTGTGTTGTTATTGTTACTTTGGCTATTGACCAGAGCCGAGAGACGTCATGGAGATGTCCGTATTGTCCACATGCCCTGTGTATAAACGTATATCTTAAAGAATAAATCAAATATATGTTTGCATGAATGAAGAAAAGAGAAAGATATAGCAAAATGTAGTACAAAGTTGAGTAACCCTAAGTAGAGGAGAGCTCGGAAAAAAAGTGGATGCAGACAGAGGGAGAGTAAGTAGAGCAGAAGAAGAGAGAAGAAGAGAGGAGAACTATGAGAAATGCTTAGAAGGGGAGAGGGTATACGCAGGCCGGCAGCGCAGACAACGGTGAAGACAGGGGGAAATGAAGAAAAATACGAGGGGAGATGAGAGCAAAGGGGAAGAAAACAAAGGTGAGAATATTAAGAATGGAGGGTTAAGCTCGGTTCACACATGCACGAATTAACGTCCCGTCCGTCCCCGACCCTTAATTGGCCGTGGCTGGTCGGCGTCCTTTTTATGCATCATAAAATGGTCTGTATGGGTCGGGGCAACTGCCTGAAAAATTGTTATGTCGGGGACACCCAGGGGACACACACGGGAGCAATCGTCGTCTAGGCGCATCCTGGCGGCGTCTAGACGACGACTGGCGGCGTCTAGACGACGAATATAGCGGGATGAGAACGGCGGCAAAAAACCGTTGGAACAGTTGGAAGTTGGAACGGAACATGGGATCTCCAGATTGATGCCGTCCTGCCTATTTTCTTGGTCGGGGACAGACGTGACGTTAATTCGTGCATGTGTGAACCGAGCTTTAGTTTTGGTGGTCCCCCTTCTCCCTCATGTTTATCCCCATTAATTTTCAGATTGTATACGTTAGGCCCATTAGTTTGGTGATTATAAGACTTTTCGCTCCATTTCTATGTCAAAATTAAGATCTTTCGTGCCATTTAGGTGTCGATATTTGTTTCATGGCGAGCGATAGCGAGCCTGTAATTTTGGAGAAAAATTTACACATTTATCTCCGAAGGGGGATCTTGAGGATGTTTATTTAAGCTTGCTAGAGGTTTAGGGTGGAAACTAGACAAATAATTACGGATTAATATATAAGCAAATACATACGCTCATTTGTGTTAACCCCTTCACTACCGGCGACGTCCTTTCAACTTTATTCTGGCTCCTATTAGACGATTTTATTCAGTTTAACAAGGACTTCCAGCAATTAACAGACTTCGAACTATCTCATTTAACCCTTTTTACCACCACAGATCCTTCTTAAGCATCACAAAATCGTCTATATAAAGCTGCAATAAAATAAAAAAACACACTGTCGGTACAGAAAGGGTTAAGGCGGAACAGAGGAGAGGACAATAGGTTGAGGCGAGGATGCCGTTATAGTATTAAGTGGTCTTCCAACATTGCACACACGTAAACCCTGTTGAACCCCCTGTAATCCTTGCCTCCAAGTGGTACCTCCTCTCTCATACCAGGATTATAGGCTCAATACGCCTTACAATAATGTCATCAAGAACTATCAAGGCTAACCGATTAAGGGGGAGGTAGTTGCTTTTTCTCCCTCATGTTTAGCCCCAGTAGTTTTCTGATTAGAAAACGTTCGGCCCATTAGTTTGGCGATTTCAAGACTTTTCACCCCATTTGGTTGTCGATAGTAAGACCTTTCGTGCCATTTAGGTGTCGAATCCTGGCGAGCGATAGGGAGCCTGTAATTTAAAAAGGAATCGGCCTTCGGCCGAAAAATGTACAAATGCATCTTGAAAGAGGGTCTAGGAGGTGTTTTTTTTAAGCTTGATGGATGTTTAGTAAGGAAAGCAAAAAATATATGAATGATTAAAACAAGAAATATAAATAAACCAACAAATAACCACTACTCCCTTAAGGTAAATGTATCAAGCCTGAACATTATTAAGTGCATCGAATGAGGGTCAATGTCAGACCGATTTTGTTGATGTTTAGATTCTGGGTATTGTTATTGTGTCTGTTGATAAGAGCTGAATGAAAGGATAGACTACTTTTTACTAAACAGATACCCTGTGTTACTAAAGTAATAAATGACACAATTTGGTGTGATTAGAATAAAAAGGTATAGATGAATATAGATCAGAATTGCGTATAGAGTACACTGAGTTCAGTAAAAATATAAAGTATATGTTAAAGTGTTAAGCGTGCAGAATTCAGGAGAGAAAAGAAGATAGAAAATATAGGGAAGGAAAGTAAGGCTGAATTGGAAAGAGTCTAGGAATGTTGAAATAACTTTGAAAAGTTGGACAGAATGAATATAAACACCGTATGAGCAGAAGCACTTTATTGACGTTTCGCAGATAGCACTTTGTCAATAAAGTGTTCCTCCTTATATGGATTTTATATTTAGAGTAGAGGAAAGAAGAATGAAGTAAAGGGAATAGATCAGAAACGATCAAAGGATATAGCACAGACCTGAGTAGAAGAGAGGACGATAAAATATAGGTTGAGTAGTAGAACAGAATATCACAATCAAGAATTATACTCAATGCTGAAAGTTTAATCGCCTAGAAGTTGATATTTCAATGCTTAATGGAGACATATGAAACTGCTATGTCTCTGCATCACATTATAGACAGATTTCACAATTAACACCATCATTGGCTGTCAAATAATTGTAATAGCGGAGTAATTATGATGCGGATAAGTTAGTTTCTCGCCAACTAAATATAATACAGTATAGCCCATGATGTGCATACTGAATCATAAAAGAAGGTTTGCAATTAATAGGGATTGCAACTCTGCACAAACGATACTCCTGTTGAAGCCTTATAATCCCAGCTGCCAAGTGATAAATCCCCTCTCACACCCGGGATTACTAGATAAGGTCACTTTGCCTACACGTAATATTATCCACACCTAACAACCTTAACCTGTCCACATATAAACTAACACACCCTCATGATATACTGTATGCAATTTAATCTTCACCTAATATTAACCGCAACTAATTTGACCAATCCAAATATTATCACAATTGTATTTGTTGTCTTCTATGAAAGCAAAGGATACAAAAGGCAAAGTTGTCTGTAACAAGTGTATCCCCTAAAGTCAACATAGAAAGAGAGCCAAAATAAAGGTACGTAACAGTTAAACAGGTTAGGACACACAAAGCTTGAAGCAGTATGAGTTGTAGGTTGAAGGAAAGACAGATTGAGAGATAAAGTTACAAAGCTTACTCGTTGAGTAGAAGAAAGACTGGGAAAATCGGTTCAGTCTTGGGTTAGAGAGCTGGACAGAATAGGGGTGGGAATGTGTTGAAAGGCAGGTGTCTCCCACTCATTTCAGTGTTTGTTATTATTATTATGTTCATACATAAGTTACTTAATCATCTGTATATCGGATCTTCATTCTCATTAAATATACATCAAAACAATAATATATGCTTTACGTATACGTTATTCAAATACCTGTACTAGTATTGGCGGATCCTTTAACACTAATGATGCACTGCGTTTCTCGGATACGTTTCATAGGTGTATGCGGTAATAGTCAAAATGTAAACGCAATATACAAGTAAGAACCACTACCGGTATATATATATATATATATATTGTGACGTTAACCACTCCGTTAGAACCGCATGGCTTGTCCTACAGTGACTCGCTAGGATCGCCAGGGCAGTGGATGGGGCTACAGTTTATGTATTAGAGTGTGCTTTATTTCATATGAAAGCTCGTGTCATGGGCAGTCCAGAAAGGCTCTTTGTTTTCACCCATGTCAAGGCTTTATATATGTAATTGTAAAGTATATGTTTTATCATTAACTAGTAATGATGGGATTTGGGAGAGAGAGAGAGAGTAGAACAGAGTGAGAGGGAGCGCGCAGTGTTTTTGTCCCGCTCGATGACGTCACGGCTGGCTGCCTCGTGGGGGTTGGTTGAGAGAGGTCCTTACCATGATGAGCTCCCTTGCTAGTGGCTAGAGGACTTGTAACCGCTTTTTTCCCACGCGCCTCGAGCTAGTGCGAGTTTATATACAGTTCCTCGCCACTCTCTCCCTCAGATCTGGTTTCACCTCTCTCTTTTTTCATATCTTTCACCACCTTTTATTAATATTATATCCCCTCTGGTTAACTCTGCAAAATCAGCTTCATGCTGGCCAGTTGTATTGTGCGTTAAGGTCTGATATAACCCATGTATGTTAGTTGTTAAGATAAGTGGATCACGAAGCATTGGTTGGCATTTATATTGTTTAAGTACCGCGTCCTATAATTATTAGTGTTCTGCTGGATTAGATAATGCTAGACTAGGAGTCTGATATTATAAAGTATTGTTTCCTATGAGTGCTGGCTTTAGTTAAAAGCTGCACGACATACCTGAGAACTGGAGTTGATTGAGTAAATTCTAGTCTGTGTGCCATTGAGAGTATAGCATGCACGAATGAGGGCTTTTTGCCTATACCATTCTGCACTGTTCTAAGCTCGTTGTTTGTCTTTGAGGTACGCCAGGAGAACGCTTAATACTTCGGTATTAAGGTATCTCAAGAGAGCTACCCTTCCCTATAACGTAATATTTGACGCACAGACTTGAGATTTACACTAGGCTATGCGGCATGCCATACGCACCAGTATCTCGTATCATTGACTCTAGCTAGACTTTATCAATCATAGTAGACATTAAGTATATTAAACCAATTACTCTTTTTATGTATACCCATTTATGATTACACAAGCATTTCGCAGCCTAGTTTGATGTATGGAGACACAAACGACTTAGGCTCTTTTTGTTGATAGGAATACTGCATTGTCGTGGCGATTATTATTATTGTTGTAGTGTTTAGGATATTCTTGGCTCCGACGGCATTATATATTCTGCCTTTTTGTGTGCATAGCCTGCACGAGCATTGTTCCGCTGCCTGCCTTTTTGGGTTCCATTTCCGATACGAGCATCTTTATAGCATCTAACATTTAAAGAAGATTCCTTGTTAGTGTTGAAGGACTTTAGTGCACTTTCTTTCATGCAGGAGTGCCTGACATTTATTGATTAAAGTAACGTAAGCTGTAACTTCTCTTACCACCTTACTTTGCATACCATAACCAAGCACCTTCGGTTATAGGTAGTAATAGGCTGTTTTCACATAACATTAAGCCTAGAGTAGACGCACATTTATTGAGAGTTTGATAGCCTATTATTGCATATAGAACTCTGTAGAGTATTTGTGTTCTTTGTTCACTGGGAATATACATCAGAGGTTGGAGCTAGCGCTTTCCTTTGTAGCATTTATGCCATTACTAGTCCAATGAATAAGAGCCCTGATATATTTGAGAGAGAGAGAGAGAGAGAGAGTCGAAAGATGGAGGGAGTACTTCAGTGAGTTGCTAAATGAAAGGAATGAAGAACCAGCAAACATAGCTGGATATGGTATGGGAGGGAGAAGAAGAGAAGTACTGGAGGAGGAGGTGGGGATCAGGAGGTCAGAAGTGTGGAAAGCCATGAAAAGAGTGAAGTTGGGGAAAGCACCAGGAACAGATGGAGTGTGTGGGGAAATGTTGAGGTATGGTGGTGAGATAGTGATAGAATGGGTATGGAAAATGTGCAAACTAGCATGGGAGAAGGGGAGTGCACCCGATGACTGGAAGACTGGCATAATAGTCCCCCTATATAAGGGCAAAGGGGAAAGAGGAGTGTGTGGTAACCACCGAGGAATATGTCTTCTAAGCGTAGTAGGGAAGGTATACAGTAGGGTAGTGATTGAGAGAGTGAGAGTGAGAACGGAGAAATGGATAGGCGACGAGCAGGGAGGTTTTAGGAAGGGAAGAGGATGTGTAGATCAGATTTTTACCCTGAATTGTGTTGTGGAGAAGTATCTGGAGAAGAAACAAAAGGTGTATGTTGCCTTTATGGACTTGGAGAAGGCCTATGACAGAGTGGATAGAGAAGGTTTGTGGAAAGTACTTAGAATATACGGAGTAGAGGGCAAGTTGCTGAAAGTAGTGAAGAGCATGTATGAGGGTGCAAAGGCGGCAGTACGTGTGGAGAGTGAGCAGAGCGAGTTCTTTGACCTGAATGTTGGTTTGAAACAGGGGTGTGTGATGTCCCCGTGGTTGTTTACTGTATATATGGATGGAGTTATGAAAGAAATACTATCAAGAGCAGTGGATGTTGGTGTATCGCTGAAAAGGGAGGGAATTGAGTGGAAGCTACCTATACTGCTGTTTGCGGATGATACAGTTCTGATGAGTGATAATGAATGGGAGTTGCAGGGTCAGGTAAATGAGTTTGGAACAGTGTGCGAAAAACGGAATTTGAAGGTAAATACGGGGAAGAGCAAGGTTATGGTCTTCGAAAGGGGTGAAGTCACAGAGTGTGAGGTGAAGCTGAACGGTCAGGCTATGGAGATCGTCAACTCTTTTAAGTATCTGGGCAGTGTGTTGGGTAAAGATGGGACTATGGATGAAGAAGTGCGGGAGAGGGTACAACAGGGGAAGAGGGTTGTAGGAACGCTGAAAGCAGTAACAAGAAATAGGGTGGTCAGTATGGAAGTGAAGAAGTCCTTGCAAAAACTGTGCTTCCGTGCTGACCCCCTGCCTAGGCAAACTCTTTCGTCTCAGTCTCTCCTCTAACGTCTTTCCTTCTTGCTGGAAGTTTGCTCTCATTCAACCTGTCCCAAAGAAGGGTGACCGCTCTCAACCCTCCAACTATCGTCCAATTGCTCTCATCTCTTGTATCTCTAAAGTTTTTGAAACTATTCTTGCTTCCAAATTTCTTAAGCATTTCTCTTCTCATAATCTGCTCTCAGATCGCCAGTTTAGCTTCCTTAAGGGTTGCTCTACTGGTGATCTTCTTTCATATCTTACTAACTCTTGGTCATCGAACTTTCGAGACTTCGGTGAGACTTTTTCTGTTGCACTAGAAATATTGAAGTCCTTCGATAGAGTCTGGCACAAATCTTTAATTTCCAAACTGCTAACTCTAACCTCTAACTCTGCGTCTCTCTAACGAATGTAAGCCTAATTTCTTCAACCTTTCTTCATAGGGAAGATTTCTAATATTATGGATAATTTTTGTCATTCTGCGTTGTACGTTAGCTAATTTCCATTTTGGGAGGATATCATTGTTTTGTGTTGATTTGTTAAATAGAAGGGTTATTGGTTTTGAAATTTAATTTGTTTCTTCTTTTACCCTTCCCGCCCGGGCAGCATTTTAAAAGGACACCGCGGCAGATGGGCAGGAGCCGGGTGTCCTTTTAAAATCCGTAAGCTTGAAAGCCTATTAAGCTATTTTGAAAGCCGCGCGTCCGACGTATGTAAAGAAAGCCTGTCGGAGGCGACGCGCGCACCTCTGAATGCAAGCAGACGTCGGAGCTTTGTTGTTGTGTGGTCTGCTAAGACAGATTCAGTCTTGAAAAGTGTGTCACATTGCTAAAATCGCGGCAAAATGCGCTCCACGGAAATCGTCATCACAACTGAACCAGTTGACTTAGAGAGCTCTACTCAACGCCAGTCTACAGATTGAAAACCACAGTACGTTTCAACATGCGTGGGAATTTTCTAGCAGTTAAAATAACAAAGATACGGTAGCCTAGGCGTAGACGTATTTCGGCCATATCGCCCAGGTCTCAAGAACGTCCTTAGGATAGCGAGCCCGTGCCAGAAGGGTTAATGATTTTTGGCGATAATTTGTCGGGTCCAAGGTATTTATTGGATTTTAGTTTTGATATTGCATCGGTGATGTCTGCGTTTGCAATTTCAATGTTGCATAGGGCATTACAGTTGTTAATTTGAACTGGCGGAATATGAGGAACAGAGTTAATGTCTTCCTCAGTAAACACCAATGCAAAAAAGTAATTTAGAGCGTTGCTCATTAATTTTGAGTTACATAATCGATTTATTCCCCTTTTTCGTCAACTAGTGGGCCAATTGTCGAGGTAACTACTTTTTTACACCTGATATAGCTATACAACTCCTTTGGATTTGACTTGCTTAAATTTGCAATATATTGTTCATACCTTTTTTTTGCTGTGTTTATTATTTTGTTTTGTTTTACGACGAAGATTGGTGAAATTTTCTCTATGATTTTGACACTTAATCCGGTAGAATGCTTCATGGCGAGTGTCTTTGCTGCTAGACAGTCTTTGATTTCCTTATTCCCCCATTTAATTTTATTATTTCAATTTGAACGTCGGTTTTGCACTGGTATGCTAACTTCTACAACATTACTATATATGCTTGAGAATGTGTCCCAAATGTTCTATATATCTGTCTGCTGGGTTATGAAATTCCAATTGATAGAATTGAGGAATTTTTTCAGCTTGTGAAAGTCAGCCTTTCTGAAATTTAGTACTTTTTCTTGGCTTTCATTTGGTTTTACGTTATTGATGTTAATGTTGAAGGTTATTGAGCGGTGATTACATGAACTAAATTCATCGCCTCCCACGACTTGGTTTACAAAATCCTCTCTCGATGTGAGGATGATGTGAAGGAGGTGATGTGAGGAGGTGGTGAACAAATTGAGGATGTGTCAGGTTTGCGTTTGCTTGGAGTGACTCTCGATCCTAAGTTGACATTTGAGAAGCATATTCGTTCCTTGTCTTCTACTATTGCTCAAAAGATTGGTTTACTTCGCAAGTGTTACAAAACATTCGCTTGTGAAACCACAGTCATAAAATCTTTTTATGCTTTTATTTTGCCTCATTTTGAGTATTGCTCTCCTGTTTGGAACTCGGCTGCTGACAGTCATTTGAAATTGCTTGATAAAGCTCTTAATTCTATTAAATTTATTCTCCCTGCTCTATCTCTTGATCTTCATCATCGGCGTCGGGTTGGTGCCCTTAGTCTTTTATTTAAATTTATTAACAATACTCAGCATCCATTGCATAGTGTTTTACCAGAACCTTTTATTCCAATTCGCGCAACAAGATTTACGAGGAGTCTTAATGACCTTGCCATGACTCCAATTAATGTTTCTACATCTCAGTTTTCTCGGTGTTTTATTCCTTCAGTGATTCCCTTTTGGAATCATTTGCCAAACGAGGTTGTACAGTCAACCCATATCTCAGCTTTTAAGTCAAGAGTTAATATTTTTATTACAGCAGTACATTTTTGTTTTAATCATGATTTGCTTTTATTCTTTTTAGAATGGTGTTTTAATTGACAAACTGATCTTTTCTTCTGGGCTCTCTAACTACTGTAGCCCTTTTCCTTTTTCTTAGTTGTCTTAGTCTCTCTCCAGTACTTACGGGTATTTTGTGGGGATTCATCTTTTATAGGTGTATCTGCATCCTGTTGGGAGGCTTAGACAGCTTCTATAATAATAATAATAATAATAATAATAATGAGATCAAGAATATTGTTACCAAGCGTGGTGGAGTTGACAAACTGATAAAATTAACTTGCTAGTAAATTTGTATGGAGATCTTGTCTTGTGTGTAAGGTTACGGGTTCGCCCCTTTCAGTCATTGACAAATTGTAATCATCAAGAATTACCGCATTTTGACTATTACTTATCTCTACTATTTGGTTATATAATTCTGAATCGATAGGTGATGGTTGGGCTTGAGGCCGGTAAATTTATCCCAAGGTTACCTTGTCGTGTGATTTATTTATTAAATTTACATATATTGTCTGAATAGGGGCAAGTAGCCTACAGGATTATGACTTAATTTGACGTATAGTATAAGACCACCTCCATTTCTGTCTTTTCTACTACATTAAAACATATTAGAATCTGTCAGTGAATGTTCTGCTAAGAAATCTCTATTCTCGATGTTGAGCCAGGATTCTGTTATTCCTATAATATCGTGATTTTCAGTATATGCAATTTGTTACAAGTCTAAGAATTTGTTTCGGATACAACGGTCATTTGTAACGAATACTTCGATTGGCATTTGATTGAAAAGGAAATGCTTCACCTCATGTGAGTGAGAATGGTTTCAAATTAACTTATTACTATATCCTTTAGTGTAATTTGAATGATTAATTGTGAAGTATTTGTTGAAATCCATGTTGTCAATATATGTTAATATCGTAAGCACTTGAATTAGGTACCTACTAAGCCTGCCTTATGTTAACCCACTGAGCCCCAGCTAGTTATAAATAAATTTAGGCCTACCACCAGGGACCGGCAGGTTTTGATTTTTTTTTTATTCCAGAATCAATAGCGAATGGGTTAGGAATGAAGGAAAAAAAAAAAAAAAAAAAAATGATCAAAAAGGTCAAAAATTGGTCCTACGGAGCCCCCGAAAACGGATTTTACAAGAGTAAAAAATTGAAGGCAAAAACACCCTAAGAACATGTTTATGCGCGCGCGTGAGCGGTTGGACTTTGAGAGTTTTCAACCATTGTCAAGGTTGCGTGGGATACTTACACAGTTCCCATACAAATCTGAGCCCTCTAGGTGCCATAGGACCAGAGTAATTAACATTGACGACACGTTGTCGTCGCTGGGGTTTAGCGTTACATACATTGGCGACGACACGTTATCGTCGCTGGGGTTTAGTGGGTTAAACTAAACAAATATAGCTGTTACACGTTATATATATGAACATATACTGTATAGGAAAGAAAGACGAGCAACCTTTATTTTTATATGAAGAACCAGGTTATAGTCTCGTGGAGGACTATGCCTTCTTACGTTCCCCCCACAGTTGTGGGCAACTGTACATCATCAAGAAACTCAATTAAATTACAACGAATATACATGTTGATCAAATAATATATTAACCAATCCAATTCCAGCGATGGCTACCAGCCGTCAGTAGATAAGTCACTCCCCAGTCCCAGCGACGGCTGGGACACGTCAGGAATGTACTTTCCTTGTAACTGCCTGTATCAGGCTGTGCCTGCTACCACGACCATTTGAGCACTGCTCTCGATATGGCAACACTTCTCAGCTTATATGAAAGCCACTGAAGGCAGGGCGAGCCAGTCTTCCTTCATCTCTTGAGGTGGAAGGTTGTTCTATCTTGCCATTTTGGCCACATTGCTTTGGACTAGGGAGGACTTTTATTACAGTATCCTCCGGTACAGTAGGGGTTAATAGTCATAGTTAATGAGTCATTTTGGCCAGCATGGATGGTACTGAGGTGTACATACATTGCAAAATGCTCTGGCAGCTATAGTAGGGGATAAAGGTTATATATTGAAACAAGTTATACAGCACACTGATCGTACCTTGCACTAAATATGTATATACCTGTACTGTATAATAGAACAAAATATATTTGAAGATACAAAACCCTATCAACAAAATTTGTTAGAAACACTTACCAGTCTTCCAGGCATAATATGTAAAGGGACATGCGACCGACCGCACCTCAGTATGTGAGTGCCACGAAGATAATGAAGAATGAGTGACTGTCTACCTACCGCAGAGAGCTAGGTTGACTGAGATTAGTGTTGCCAATGTTTTTATTCAGCGTGCCATTGCCGAAACATATCATAGCCCAATTAACCCTTACGGGCGAGAGATAAATGGACTACCCTCCGGTACCCGTCATATGACGGGCGGCATTTTGAGCACATTATCGACTCTGAGAGAGAGTCCACGCGTTGGGGGACGATAGGCGGGTTCTGACCGTTCGGCACGACCACAGTGCCGCGACTGAGACTGCCACTGCAACATTTCTCACCTCCGGTTGGGTGATCGCTTCAGGATAACCCGCGGTCGTACAAGGATGATTCAGGTATCATTGAAAAGCTCTATTATCGCCCTTTCACGGATACATAATTGTATTACGCTCTGGCTCTTCTTTATGCATGAGAAAGAGCATGGAATGAAGCTCGTTTAGGGTAAATATACCCGCCTGGCAGGTAGTTGATGTTACAAACGGCCCCGTCCTTTGGGTGTTAATAAGTAATTCGAGTATTCAGTTTTCATTCAATTGATTTCTAAAGTATGGAATATGCTAAACTTGTGGCCGTGCATTTAGGAACACCCTTCATGAATACACTATTCGAGCATCCATGCGTGAGAGGGTCGTGATTTTTTTGGCATACTGGTATAACTGGATGTAGCCATGGCTTCCCACGCTCGGTTGCCGTCCATCGCTTCCACATGTATTGTAAAAAATCCAATAGTTGCCATCAATCATGGAAGAAGTGAAACATCTTATCACTGCAATTGCCATACAACACCGAACACAACACAATAACAAACACAAGAAACCGAAATACATCTATCTATGGTAAAATTTATAAAATACAAATTGAGTTTTTGCCATAGAAATGTATATAATGTGGCGCTAGGCTCCCCGCCATATACCACAACTAATATAATCAAATAGCATATTCCATGTTATAACAATGCACAAAATATATCAGAAAAGTCAGAGATTGCCATTAGATGCCATTTTGTTTTCTATGTGGATGAGAGAGACAAAAGGCAGAGCAGCCTGTGACAAGTGCCTGCCCCAGAGTTGAAAGAGTGAATATTTGTTTTGTGGCAGAAAAAGTGTGGTGTGCTTGTTTAGTGTAGTGAAGTAGATAGCAGGAAGAGGTGTATGTAAGAGCTAGCTGGATCACTCTGTGTAGGTGAGGCACAAACAGAAACAGTAAGGGAAGCCAAACAAATGAAACAGGAACTCCAGCAACTCCTTATCAAATGCCTATAGGCCTCCCCTGGGTATTGCCTTGTTCGATTGGTGCCTGCAATTTCCCTATCTGTTATCAGTTATAGAAATCGCCACCTGCAAGTGGCACCGATTAGCATGTCGCCCATCGGTAATTTGTTTGGAGTTTATTCCCCTAGATGGGTTGCCCGCTAAGGCTATCGAATCCCATCCACCCGGAAACACCCCTTTCAGATACCAGGGGGACTGGTAACACCAGAGACAACCCTCTCAGAGTGAGAGCTGAGCAATCTCTGCCATACCCATAGCTTACTCTGACTTTTCCTTTAACTTATATATTTTCTAGATCTCAAGTGATGGCGTCTCTTCCGTGGATTGACCTCCTAATCTACCAAGATTGGAAGCCAAAGCGTCACATTTTTCCCTTGCCCCTCAACTTTCTCTTCATAATTGCTGAGGGGCACAGGGCCCTGGGTGGGGCTTTGGTTTCCCGGGCGTTTCCGCACCCTCCTCAGCCCCCCTCCATGGAGTGGCTTCGGTCACCCAGGCTTAATTGTGGTCGGCGGGGAGGGTTCTGTGGGGGCACTCGGTTGTGGCCTTGGAATTGCTCGGGGCCTTGGGGCTGTTCGGCCAGGCAGCTTGGGGAACAACAACAACAACAACAACAACCCTATCACAGGGGGAGCATGGGTTGCCCGCCAAGGCTATCGAGTTTCATCCACCCGAAAACACCCCTTTCAGAAACCAGGGGACAGCTAACACCAGACAACCCCATTACAGGAGGAGCGCTTGACACCAGAGACAACCCTATCACATCATCAGGGAAGAGATTGGAGGAGGGGAATCACCCAAACTCCTCAGGGGAACTCAGTTACCCTGACTCATATATCATGAGAAAGAGGGTCTAGGTTGTGCCATTCAGGGCTGGACTGGACTGGTTTGTGTAGGAAGAGGACTTCCCCCACACTATGAAGGGAACCCCAGTGCACAAGAGGGCCATGGAGGACGAGGAGGAGTTCAAGTAGACTCCTCCGAGTCTCCCAGAACCCCCTCGCACACCATAGTCAAGACCCTCACCATAACCATTACCAAACCCCACACCACCCACCCCTTCCCATCGTCCCCCACTCACTTACCCAGCAATACCAACTCCTCCGTCTACTGTATGTGCTTCCTCTAGATTTTAACTTAAATTATCTTAAAAACTTGCCAAACGATCTTCCAATAAAGCCAAAAATTGTGTTTGCTTTCTTCCCAACTACGTACAGTATACTGTATATGCCTTATGTATATATAAATCAAACACTTCAGAAACATATGGACCAATAATATTGCACACTACAATAAAGTTGTCTTTCCATTGTTCAACTTATAATTACATTATAAAGCAAGAACATGATCCCATACTTCATAAATGATTACTGTGTAATATATACGGGATAGCTCCCAGGGCATAGATTTAATAAAGCTGCCTTTACCTCGTTTGAGTTAGCAAACGTTGTTTTAAGTTCAACTTAAATAACATACTCCACTTTGAGGACGCACTAGAATGGGTTTGTCATTGCATTTGCCTCATATTAAGTAAACAAAACGAGCTATAGGAAGCCACTGACAATGGACCATTATTAATATATTAGATGAACGCTTTTAGACAGTAATTCACTCCTATTATAGACCCTTAACCCTTCCTCTGCCAAGGACGTATAATTATATACTTCAAGCTGGTTGAATGCAGCCAATGCCAATGACGTATACAGTATATACGTATAATTTATACACTACCCTCCATCTGTGTCTTTGTATCTTTATATCCTTTTTTGGCCATTCCATAGTTGCCATTGTTGATGTCCATCGCTCACCACCTCAACCCATCAACTCCGGTGTTCCTCAGGGTTCTGTCCTGTCTCCAGTTCTCTTTCTAATAATAGTTATTAATGATCTTCTTAGCTGTATGTCTAGTCCTATCCATTCGTATGCTGAGGACTCTGTCTTACACTATTTAACACATTGTTCACAATAACCCACCATGCAATCACTCCAAACCTCACATGATGAGGCCATAGCAAGCCTTTCTTCTGATCTATCACCTATATCCGATTGGGGCAGAGAATATCGTGTTACCTTCAATGCTTCCAAACCCCAATTTCTTCCTCTATCTATCCAATACTGTCTTCCACACAACTATTCTTTATTCTTCAAAAATACACAAATCAACCCTTCATCTTCTCTCAGCATTATACCCAGAGGTTAGATGTGCTCAACCGTCTCAATGGGATCTTCACCCCCACACAGCTTCATGATCTGTATAGGGGGACAGTGCGCCTATGTATCGAGTATTATTCGCATGTGTGGGGAGGTTCCACCCATACTGCCCATCTCGAATGGGTAAAGTGAAAAGCATTTTCATCTTATCAACTCACTTCCTCTTACTAACCCCTACAATCTCAATCTACATGCCACAATATTGCATCTTTCTCACTTTTCTACCGCTATTACAATAATCAGTGTTCTTCAGAGCTTTCTCACTGTATACCTCTTCCCTTACGGAGAGTGGGGGACACACAACTATTCTGTCCAGCTCTCTAACCCAAGAGTGGACCGAATGTTTTAGTATTTCTCCTACTCAACAAGTAAACTATGAAACTCTCTACCTCAATCACTGGTTGAAGGCAGCATTGGGGTTTGTCTCTTTCATACACATAGACAAAATATGGCTACATAATTCACAAATAGGAAAAGGCAATTGAGAAACAGGAGACGATTATAATTATGATTTGGAAAAGGCAGAAATATACTTTTGTTTAGGCCATACCATTTAAACATTATGAAGTTTCAATACTGTAACAGTAAATTAAATACAGATTTTCTGAGGCTATGAATATTTCAGGGAAAATAGACCGACCTCTTGCGTACTAATTGCTGTAATTTTAATTAATACAAAGGATATAACTCTGCTTATTTGAATTAATTTTTCAATGGATAATTGAGAGAGGAATACCCATTTTATGTTTCAAATGATAGGTCTCCCTTTACTTATAGACACAAGTTGCACAAGGGTTCACTTTTTTGTGATGTTGATAAGTCTGTTTAGGTCACATGCAGGTTAGCTGGTCCCACCTTTCCCCGTGTACAGTTGTGGACAGATGAAACAGATACAGATAAGTCGCTCAATAGGGGGCAGCACAATTAGTGTCCATAAATTATCTGGTAACAGTGATGTTGTTGGGGTAGGGGGTGAAGGTATGGGGTGGAGGGAGGGGGAGGAGTGGAAGAGGGAAACCAGCGCAGCGGCGAGGTGGAAGCAGGTGGTGGTGGAGCCAATTGGGTGACCAAATACGTTACTGTGAAAACATAATTTATGTGTTTTGAACATTATATGGGATTATTATTGCAAACTATTGGTTTGCTGTTATTAATGTAACATATAATACTGACACAGTGAAACAGAGACACCCTTCAATAAAAATACAGTGTGTTTCTAACTCTAGAATCATAAGTGGGGAGGGGGGGAGGGTATTATTATTATTAGTATTAGTATTATAATAAAAAGGACTAGCACCAAGCCCATAAAGACTATGTGGCACTAAAACTCATGATTACAACAGCAGAGGTAAGCTAGGCGATTTCAAGAAAGTTACGAGGCTTTAGGAAAAACGTTAAATGAGAGATAGCAAACAAGCTCGAGACAGAAATGGCATAGGACGGTCAACAGACAAAGTGGGGGGTGACAAACGATAAAGCGCAACCTAGCAGCAGTATAGGATAGCGGTAGGTGGTGGTGGATTACAAAGAAACTGGTGATTGAATTGTAAATTAATATATGAAAAACAATGCATTTATTTATACTTTGTAAAGGCATAACAAATATATAATTTGTGTAGCATTTCACCTGCGATTGTGATAGTAATATAAGGTGTTCGTATGCATTAACATAATATTCAGCTATGAAAAACAAAATACTTTAGAGCCTCGTAATACCATAAGCCTTGATAAGATTACGTAGTGCTGTGGATTACCGCGCTATAGGATGGCAACTTACTCTTACTCTCTCTCTCTCTCGGAACATAGGCATAATAGGTTTGTCGGTTGTATATATAATTTACTTTGAAAATATATACCTGTATACTGTATATTACAGTATATGAAGCAAGCTTTATCTCAATATTTATCTTTGTTGTATTAAGTGTATGTTTTAGTCTGCAGTTTTACCTTATAACAAACTGGGTCGACCGTGATTATATTTTACACCCTACACTTTTTGTATTGCTGTGTAGTTCTATGATTTAGTAAAAAAACATATGCTACCACATTCTTTTTATACATAATTGTATTATCTAATAACTAAAACATGACCATGCTTTCATTTCAGTTTCGTTCTACAGGTTTTGTGTGAGTCAAGTATTTAGTAAGATTAATTAAGATTACCCTCTTTATTGGTAAAAGTCTTTACTATGCAATTGTAAAGACGGTTCGTTACTAAACATATTAAGAAATCAAGGGACCTTATATTATTGAATGGCAATATTTGTCAAGATTTATTACTGTGTAGCTTAAAGTCATATTTAATTAAGAAATGCTATGTTATGTCCTATATATTGCAAGCCCCATACATGAAATATATTTATATTTATTCCATACCATGTGTGTATTTTTGTACAACAAATAACAATAATAACGGAAATGCAGCAACTCCTCCTTTTCAATCATCTTTGAGATACTTACCTAGTTATTAAGCTTTATGTTATTAACAATCTAGTGTTAAAAATGATCCAAAATCACAGAAGCATACATAACCACATATATGAACATGAACCCTGTTTTTAAAAACGAGGTTAAATGTTTAAGGAGGACGGATAATATGTTGCTCCCGTTTCTCTTTTGCCCCTTTCGTCTCCCACTGGTGTGTATGTTAAATTTAATATATCAAGCTGTAAGTATCAGTCTAGATATACTTATGTGTGTATACAAATACTTATTACTTTCAGTATTCTACTGTACTTCTCACTTCTCAACTTGTTCTTCCTCTGTCCAATTGTCTTTCTTTCCTACTTTACTCCAGCCATCTGGTCTGGTATTATTTTTGGCTTATACATGCACCATATCTCTCCTTGTGCATCGGTTCATCTTGTTCTAGATTGTTAGTAGCTATATCTCAAACCTCTGAAGTCTACTTTTACCTATATTATGTCATCATATAATATATTTTCCATATTATCTTAAATACACCTTTAAATCATTAAGCAGTACAATGCATTATTGTCGTTTTACTAGTTTTATATACCATGCATCTTTGCTCATCATAATTATTCCAATCATATTAGGTATTTCATTTTATTCCCAACCCTTTCTTAATACGAGTATGGTTGTTCACTCGAATTTCACGATCATTATAGGAGATTCCTGAGCTTTGGAATGGTCTTTAACTATTAAATCGGAAATTACTATAAATTTCTTCTCCAACTACAAAACGTACCGCCTAAAATGAATGCACTCATTTACTATATGCCACAATAAGTGAAGAAGCGTATCCTTATATCTCTGAAGCACTAAACAACTGTATACAGCTTGGAACCGACAGCAAGGAATGGCCCCTAATCTCAATTAACGCTTTCTCTTCTGATGCCGTCAAAACTTAACACAAAATAACTGGAACGCATCATGGTATGCAGAAAAGGTTCTGCATAATCGTGTTTTCATTTGAGATACAGCTTACACCACCCATGTATCATTATATTTGAGCATATCTCCCAAAAGGTTTGGGCAATAAAAATAACTTGATTTTCAATTTGTGTATATTATTTTATGAAAAGGTCTTTTGCGCCTCTATACCGAAACTTTGAGGATTGTATTGACACATTATATTTACATGGTTGTTTTGCGCCTCTATACCGAAACTTTGAGGATTGTATTGACACATTATATTTACATGGTTGTTTTGCGCCTCTATACCGAAACTTTGAGGATTGTATTGACACATTATATTTACATGGTTGTTTTGCGCCTCTATACCGGAACTTTGAGGATTGTATTGACACATTATATTTACATGGTTGTTTTGCGCCTCTATACCGGAACTTTGAGGATTGTATTGACACATTATATTTACATGGTTGTTTTGCGCCTCTATACCGAAACTTTGAGGATTGTATTGACACATTATATTTACATGGTTGTTTTGCGCCTCTATACCGGAACTTTGAGGATTGTATTGACACATTATATTTACATGGTTGTTTTGCGCCTCTATACCGGAACTTTGAGGATTGTATTGACACATTATATTTACATGGTTGTTTTTCTTGAACAGGTGAATTGCTATGCGACTAAATATTAGGCATCCTTTGTTTCCTGGATTCTGCTTTATTTATAGATACATTTAAGTATTTGTTATTATTTACTAATACTTTTTGTTTTAAATTCACATCGACACATATAATACAAAGTTAATATATATGTCATGGCTAGCACGCCCCAGAACAATATTGTACATTCCATGATTGATTTGGTATAAGAGTACAACATATGGGCCATGGTTAACAAAACAATATATTACTTCACATAATACAAACACAAGAAACATTTGTTAATAGGTTAAATAGCAGATATTTATGTTATATTTGAGGCAATTATAAATACAGAACGAGAAGAAAACATCGTGATGAAGAGAGCCAATCATTTTAGCGGACAGTATGTAAATTAGTTAGCTCACTCAATTATTGATAAAGATGAAAACAGTCCTTTACAATGAAAGTTTGATCTAACCCGCCGTGTTCACTTTCGACTACAACAAAAAAAGTATCTAGTAGTGTAGATCAACTTATATTTTGTCATTGTATATCAAAGTGTCTGTAAATGGATTGCATACATTTAACCTGTATTGGCCGATATTTTCTCGATAACGAAAAGAAATACAGTTATTAAATGAACAAATTAAATGGTAATCATTTAACTTTGTATTGCATTTTTTTGTTCTTCTAATGTATGAAATGGAAGGTCACCCATTATTTTGAAATAAATGGTTACTAAGGATGATTTACTTGCAGCTAATGATTCACTCTCGGATTCTAGCCAATCCAATGGTGGTACACCCTCGGGCTCTTCCAAGCCCGACGATTTATTCTCGGACTCTACCCAGCCCGATGATTTAATCTCGTTCTCTGTGCAGTCCAGTGATGCACCGTCGGACTCTACTAAGCTTAATGATTCACTCTTGGTCTCTGACCAGCCAGATATTTCACCCTCAGTCTCTGACCAGCCAGGTGTTTCACCCTCAGTCTCTAACCAGCCAGGTGTTTCACCCTTAGACTCTGACCAGCCATATGTTTCACCCTCAGTCTCTGACCAACCAGATGTTTCACCATCAGTCTCTGACCAACCAGATGTTTCACCCTCAATCTCTGACCAGCCAAATGTTTCACCTTCAGTCTCTGACCAGCCAGGTGTTTCACCCTTAGACTCCGACCAGCCATATGTTTCACCCTCAGTCTCTGACCAGCCAGATGTTTCACCCTCAGTCTCTGACCAGCCAGATGTGTCACCCTCAGTCTCTGACCAACCAGATGTTTCACCCTTAGTCTCTGACCAACCAGATGTTTCACCCTCAGTTTCTGACCCACCTGATGTTTCACCCTTAGTCTCTGACCAGCCAGATGTTTCACCCTTAGTCTCTGACCAACCAGATGTTTCACCCTCAGTCTCTAACCAACCAGATATTTTACCATTAGTTTCTGACCAGCCAGATGTTTCATCCTTAGTCTCTGACCAGCCAGATGTTTCACCCTTAGTCTCTGACCAACCAGATGTTTCACCCTTAGTCTCTGACCAACCAGATGTGTCATCCTTAGTCTCTGACCAACCAGATGTTTCACCATCGGTCTTTGACCAGCAAGTTGGCTCACCCTCGGTTTCTAACCAACCAGAAGATTCACCCTCAATATCTAACCAACCAAAAGATTCACCCTCAATATCTAACCAACCAGAAGATTCACCCTCAATATCTAACCAACCAGAAGATTCACCCTCAATATCTAACCAACCAGCAGATTCACCCTCAATATCTAACCAACCAGAAGATTCACCCTCAATATCTAACCAACCAGAATATTCACCCTCAATATCTAACCAACCAGAATATTCACCCTCAATATCTAACCAACCAGAAGATTCACCCTCAACATCTAACCAACCAGAAGATTCACTCTCAATATCTAACCAACCAAAAGATTCACCCTCAATTCTAACCAACCAGAAGATTCACCCTCAATATCTAACCAACCAAAAGATCCACCCTCAATATCTAACCAACCAGATGATTCACCCTCAATATCTAACCAACCAGAAGATTCACCCTCAATATCTAACCAACCAGAAGATTCACCCTCAATATCTAACCAACTAGAAGATTCACCCACAATATCTAACCAACCAGAAGATTCACCCTCAATATCTAACCAACCAGAAGATACCACCCTCAATTTTGCCTACAATGTCGGTCTTGGCGAATCACTTGATCCTAGATTTAGTTGTATTCTAGTGTATACATTCTAAGATTCGATTAGTGCCTTAAATATTTGAAGATACCTCAAACTAAGTTGAATCTCTACACTAGTCTTTACATAATATTTGTTTTTCGCTAATTCTTTAATACTATTCGACGATAATTCGAGGAGTCATAATTACCCGAAATTAGTGTCACTGCACCTAATGCATTTTGTTTACACCATATCTATTTCCAGATTTGTCTCCTTCTCCAACAACGACATCAGCAACTTCATCGACAAGAACTACAACAACAACAGCCACTACTACAACCACAACTACTACTACAACCACCACTACAACCACAACCACAACTACAACAACTACTACTACTACTACAACCCCTACAACTACAACCACTACTATATTCACCACAACTACTACTACTACTACAACAACAACCACTACTACAACCACAACAACTACTACTACAACCACCACCACAACAACCACTGATAATAATATTAGTACTACAACAACAACCACACCAACAACTAACACTGCTACAACAACAACCCCTTAACAGCAACCCCTACTACACCACCAACAACCATCACCACCACTACAACAACAACCACCACTACAACAAAAACCACAACAACCACTACTAAAACAACCACTACAACACCAACAAACACAACCACCACCACTACAATAAACACTACTACAACAACCATTACTACAACACCAACAACAACAACCACAGCAATGACAACAACAACAACAACCACTACTACTTCAACCACCACACCAACAACAAACACCAACACTACAACAACTATTATTACTACTACAACAGCCACGACAACAACAACAACCACTACTACAACAAGCACAACAACAGCCACAAGAACCACTACAACAACAACCTCTACAACAACAACAACCACTACAACGACAAGAACCACTACTACCACTACAACAATAACACCAACAACCACCACTACAAAAACAACAACACCACTACTACTACTACAACAACCACAACCACTACAACAACCAATACTACTACTACGACAACAACCACCACCACCACCACTACTACAAGCACAACAACTACCACCACCACCACTACAACAACCACTACTACTACTACTACGACAACAACAACCACCACCACCACTACTACAACAACTACAACCACAACAACTACCTCCACCACCACTACAACAACAACAACAACTACTACTACTTCTACTACTACTACAACAATAACAGAGCCACCTCTTGTATGTACGGTCAGGATGAACGACGTATGCGTTTCCAAAGAATGTATTGTGAACTCTGTTGACTGCGGATCAGGATGTCACACTCCGACGGGACGAGACTGCAATTTTCGAAATCGTGGGTGCAAATGTTGTGCGGTATGACCGCCATAATAAACATGTATGTACAGTATGTGTGTATATAGATACTTGATCTTGATTTTTTGTGTCTTTGTTTTGTTTAAACTTTAATGGAGGGCTATGGATGAAAATAACACAATTAAAAATACATATATTTATAAATTATTTGTAAATAACACCTATCCCCCTTAACTGTGTTGGACGACTGGAAACAATTGATTGTCGCTTAGTTGTTATTGCACTGTATTTTGTTACAATCACTGGCACATTTTGACTATATTTTGAGTTAACAAATTGTATACATGGTCATTATTTATATCTGATAGTGCACAAACAGTAGCACCATACTGTACATTTTTTTTCATATAAATTGTACTCTGACAAGCATGCAATTCACCAATTATGGGACCATTTCAAATGTTCAATATGATGACCTTTTCGGATCTATCCTACAGTATTGTTAACTGGATCGGACATTATCCACATTATATAATTATATAATATTTGTTTTTAACCCTTATTTAGCGGGTGGTAAGGTATTTTACACTGTACCGCTCAGCGGGCATAATCCCGAAATATTCGCTCAATTTCACTCGCCCTAGCGCTGTTACTCTGGCTCCAATGCGAACGAAACGATCATTTTTGGAAAGAGCAACTCTTCGTCTCCCCATATAAGTCTATGAATGAATGTTATGAATGAGTGTGGAGGGTGGGAAGAGGTGAGGAAGAGGAGGTACTTTTTGGTCTATTTCCCGGGCGCGTTCGGATGCGTTCGCTTTGGCCTGACTTCGGCCTCTCGCGCGTCTACTATTCCTTCGGTAATCGGTCTTATTTTTCTCTTATTTCTCCTTATTTCTGTATTCTCTGTATAATCTCTCTCTCTCTCTCTCTCTCTTTCTTTCTCTCTCTCACTCCTGTCTGTCTGTCTCTCTCTCTCTCTGGCTCGCTCGCTTTCCCTCTCTCGCGTTCCCTTTCTCTCTTCCTCATCCGTATATGTAATTCTCATTATTATTTTCTCTAACTAATGCCTCTATTTCATTTATTTGCTTGTAATATTTCTGTATTATTATATCTTGTTCACTCTTTCTTCAGTTCAGTTTCTGTATTCTCTCTTTCTCTTCTCATCCGTATATGTAATTCTCATTATCATTTTCTCTAACTAATCCCTCTATTTCATTTATTTGCTTGTAATATTTCTGTATTATTATATCTTTTTCACTCTTTCTTCAGTTCAGTTTCTGTATTCTCTCTCTTTCTCTTCTCATCCGTATATGTAATTCTCATTATTATTTTCTCTAACTAATCCCTCTATTTCATTTATTTGCTTGTAATATTTCTGTATTATATCTTTTTCACTCTTTCTTCAGTTCAGTTTCTGCATTCTCTCTCTCTCTCTCTCTCTCTCTCTCTCTCTCTCTCTCTCTCTCTCTCTCTCTCTCTCTCTCTCTCTCTCTCTCTCTCTCTCGCTTGCTTTGCAGGGTTTTTGTTTTTGTTTTATAATATTATTTCACAACACATTTCCAAATCACCCTATGGGGTAGTGTTGAAGACTCATTTTTTGTTTGTGGTGTTCCCAGGAGGTGTTATCCACATGTGATTGCGGTAGGCAAAAGGCAGTTATGTGATTGAGGTAGGGAAAAGGCAGAACTGCCTATAGCGAGTGTATGAATGGTATTGAGGTAGACAAAAGGCAGAACTGCCTATAGCGAGTGTATGAATGTGATTGAGGTAGACAAAAGGCAGAACTGCCTATAGCGAGTGTATGAATGTATGTATGAATGAATGACATGGATGTATGAGGTGGACCAAGAACCAGATGGATGGATGCAATTCGAAACTTTGATAGACGTATATATCACGGTATACGGTAGAAGTAATTCCTTACAATGTACCGTACATCGTGATATATACGCCTATCAAATGATTGCAATCAATATACGGTATATATATAAATATATATATATATATATATATATATATATATATATATATATATATATATATATATATATATATATATATATATATATATATATATATATATATATATATATATATATATATATATATACTGTATATTGGTGTATATTGATTGCAATCATTTGATAGGCGTATATATCACGGTGTATATATATATATATATATATATATATATATATATATATATATATATATATATATATATATACCGTATATTGATGGCAATCATTTGATAGGCGTATATATCACGATGTACGGTACATTGTAAGGAATTACTTCTACCGTATACCGTGATATATACGTCTATCAAAGTTTCGAATCTCATCCATCCATCTGGTTCTTGGTCCACCTCATACATCCATGTCATTCATTCATACATACATTCATACACTCGCTATAGACAGTTCTGCCTTTTGTCTACCTCAATCACATTCATACACTCGCTATAGGCAGTTCTGCCTTTTGTCTACCTCAATCCCATTCATACACTCGCTATAGGCAGTTCTGCCTTTTCCCTACCTCAATCTCATAACTGCCTTTTGCCTACCTTACCGTAAGAAATTTACTGAACGCCTGCAAATAATACGCTAAAAATGCTTGCAATCAAAATTTCAAACAATTTGAAGGTCACATGCAATTATATATGTATAGGTAGACCCAGAGAGGAAGAGACAAGAGAGAGAGAGAGAGAGTGTCGTGATAATAACAATGTTACATATGTATCGTATATATGAAAAAATAATATATACGGTAGGCCTACATATGTTCCCCACAATCATATAATGCCAAGCACAAATATTCAATCTTTCGTTGTTTGTATTACCGTAAGAAATTTACTGATCACCTGCAAATAATACGCTATAAAATGCTTGCAATCTCTCTATTTTCTCTAATCTCTCTCACGCCTCCTGTCTCTCTCTCTCTCTCTGGCTCGCTCGCTTTCCCTCTTCCTCATCCGTATATGTATTTCTCATTATTATTTTCTCTAACTAATCCGTCTATTTCATTTATTTGCTTGTAATATTTCTGTACTATTATATTTGTTTCACTCTCTTTCTTCAGTTCAGTTTCTGTATTCTCTCTCTTTCTCTCTCTCTCTCTTCCTCATCCGTATATGTAATTCTCATTATTATTTTCTATAATCCCTTTCTTTATTTGCTTGTAAAAATGTCTGTATTATTATATCTTTTTCACTCTTTCTTCAGTTCAGTTTCTGCATTGTCTCTCTCTCTCTCTCTCTCTCTCTGTTTCGCTTGCTTTGCAGGAATTTTGTTTTTGTTTTATATATAATATATAATAATTTACTGATCATTACTTACTATATCGTATAAACAATAGTAGGTAGCCAACTTACCATAATACCGATACACCAAACCGATACGCATGCGGTTATGTTTATCACCTGTTTACTAAAGTGCCACCATTATCGATTTTCTTCGAGCCGAATGGAGCGGGAGGGTTACCAATTGAAGTTAAATCAGCTAGCATATATTGTTAGATGTAAGACATGATAAATACCACTAGAAATATGAATTGGCAAAATCCATATAATATCACTTCGAAATTGTTCTGAAATTTCAAAACAAAACCGCTAGTGTAAGTCATTGCTGCTAGATCGAAGTAAAGGTCTCTAGATCTAGCGGAAGTCGCTATACGTATTGGCAGTACTGCACACTGCCGACTGCGATACGTTGTTGACATTGTTGTTGATGTTCCAGTGGAGGGATGAACAAAATATTTTCCTTGTCCAATAATAGCTATTTCATAGTCCCACAGGACTTATTTTGATATATTTATCAAATTTACTGAACGCCTGCAAATGATATGCTATCAAATGCTTGCAATCAAACTCTCAAGCACTTTCAATGTCACATGCAATTATACAAGTATATATAGGTAGACCCAGAGAGGATTAGACAGACAGAGAGAGAGTGTTGTGATAATATAACAATGTTACATATGTATCATATATATGACAAAATAATATATACGGTAGGCCTACATCTGTTCCCCACAATCATATAATGCCAAGCACAAATATTAAATTTTTCGTTGTTTGTATTACCGTAAGACATTTACTGAACGCCTGCAAATAATACGCTATAAAATGCTTGCAATCAAACTCTCAAGCAATTTCAATGTCACATGCAATTATAAAAAGGTATATTGTAGACCACAATCTTCGCCAAGCTTCGTTGTTGCTTATATTATCGTGAAAAATTTACCGTATACCCTGGTTATCGTGAGAAATTTACCGAACGCCTGCAAATAATACGCTATAAAATGCTTGCAATCAAACTCTCAAGCAATTTCAATGTCACATGCAATTATAAATGTATATATAGGTAGAGAGACAGACAGAGAGAGAGAGGTCAAGAACATCTGCTAGGTGTGATTTTTCCCTGGGAGGGAAGAGAAGATTAGTTAGGGGCGTGCCCTGGCCTACATCAGAGAAAGAGAGTACCAAGGAGTACAAAGGTGTAGAAACAAAGAGAGTGAGACAGAGAGAGAGAGAGAGTGTCGTGATAATATAACAATGTTACATATGTATCATATATTATGATAAAATAATATATACGGTAGGCCTACATCTGTTCCCCACAATCATATAATGCCAAGCACAAATATTCAATCTTTCGTTGTTTGTATTACCGTAAGAAATGTACTGAACGCCTGCAAATAATACGCTATAAAATGCTTGCAATCAAACTTTCAAGCAATTACAAGGTCACATGCAATTATAAAAAGGTATATTGTAGACCACAATCTTCGCCAAGCTTCGTTGTTGCTTATATTATCGTGAGAAATGTACCGTATACCCTGGTTATCGTGAGAAATTTACCGAACGCCTGCAAATAATACGCTATAAAATGCAAAGGACATTTCTTGTAGAGTGCAATTTTGAGGACGTAATGTGCTCTGAGAGAGAGCGGAGCGGTGATTAGAGCATAATGTACCTCCTGACCGCTCGTCACAGCCGCCGTGGACCTACTACAGGGAATTATATAAGGAAATTACCGTAGTTTAGGGTTTTGCACTCGTGTTGCACGATCGTTGAAAGACAACCAATGATCGTAGAAGGATGGTTCGGGTGTCATTGTAAAGCTCAATTTACGCCCTTTCAGGGATACATACTTGTATTACGCTCTGGGTCTTGTTTATGCATGAAAAAGAGCACGAAACAACCCCATTTAGGGTAAAAAAAAAAACCCGCTGGGCGGCACAGGGAAATATACTCCACCACCCGCTCGTAAGGTGATAAAATGCTTGCAATCAAACTTTCATGCAATTATAAAATATAAATTGTACTTACCAACACCCACACCAGTATGTTCTTCGTCAGGAACGTCTTCAATATGGTCAACGGTCTGTCCAACATCAACCTCAACATCAACCCCACGCAAATTATGCTTGGGATGAAAGCCTATGATCGGGTTATTTTCGTCTTCCGAGTCATCCACACTACCAAAACTCTCACCCAGACATTCGACGGTTTCATCCAACAGCTTATTAGAAAGTTCTGAAGAGTTCAGCATGATATCTAGTTCCTGGGTGGTAAGCCGGGCGTGGTTAGTAGGGTGGCGCGACGCACTAGGGATGGCGGCCACCGAATCGAACACGGGCAAATCTTGACCTTCCATTATGGCTGCTTGAGGGTCACTGAGTCACGGTCACGCAGTGGGGATATGTGGGTGGGCCCTTGTAGTATACCGCCTGACCACCAGGTTCCGCTTTCCACCTAAATTAGGGTGGGAATACACCCACGGACTTAAGTCCGACCCCGCCATTTAGTCCAATTATCTCGTACCGGACTTAAGTCCGACCCCGCTAATAAAGGGTTAAAGGACGCAAAGAGGGCGAGAATTATTACTTTAGAGAGTACTGGAATACATAATATAATCACTGCGACATACTGGTACATCCAATGTAAAACAGATGCATACTGCGGTGGTTTACGTACCCATATGTTTTGGTATTAATGGCAGACTTTGGTAACACCAAACCATTCCGCTTGTTGCCATATGTTTATAGCCTTAACTCCCATTGCCATATCAGCCTTAGTGTGTGTGAGGGTGTGTACAAACAAGTGGTGATTTGGTAAATTACATTCAACCTAAAAAGGTCCACTTCCCTGTATATCTGGGACAGCTACATACTAGGTATGAATGTGAGATTTATTTCATATTACAGGCCATAACTCACACTGTCTAACAAACATTTACATTTACAGTATAACTAGTTATTTCAATAGTGTTCACAAGTGGACAAAGACAAAGGCTGTAACAATGATATGCTTGATGCAGGGCCCATTGACCATACGAGACAAGGTATTCCCACCCACTACTGTACCCCTCAACACCGCTTTACAATACCCTTCTTTACAATAGCATCACTCAACTGTTCACAATCCTGTTTTTTACGTTTAACAGTAAAATTCATTAGTTAATGGAACTCGATACCGGCTATAAGTGAAACGAATAGTACTAGTCACAGGCTGGTATAAGCACATGACGACTGTCAGGAAAAAGTGCTTAAATTCTAATTAAAAAAACTCTAGCTAGTATCGCGTCATAATGGAAGAGTTATAGTGAGTACAATTTAATGTAGCTTTGAATAAAATAATCCTACCCTGATGGAACTTGAATCCTAACACACATGCAACCAAAACTGTACTTGATAAATGGGTATAGGTATCATACCCCTTTACTGAACAAGAATCTGCGTGTGGGAAAGAACCCCTTGCTTGAGTTAGGCAAACTATCTGAAATACCGACTGGAGTTTATTTAGTCTTTGCTGCGAAAACTTATATGTATGAGCGTATGGTCCTTAATGAGATGGGAACTAAGACTAGAACAGAAACTTGGGCTTTGGTGTATAAAGTTTGTTTACAAAATAAATATTGTGTTTACAAAACAGTACAATTCATACAAAATCAATAGAGCAATAGTCAAATAGTATGTTCACCGTGTCAACAACGATTGGTTAAAATAAAGTCATGACGTGTTGGTCAATGAGTCTTAGGGTCGCGCTACACCAACCCCGGAACCAGACATATTCAGACGCAAACTGTTCAATCAGTTACACCAGAAAAAAACGACCTGGAATAACTTCACATTATGAGCGAACCTTTCACACTGCCACACTTAATCTGGTGTGGCAGTTTGAACATCTAACTCAAAATGTGAGTTAATGCAACGGGTTATTAAATGTCTGTTTATTTTCCCTCGTGTAACTGATCAAACAATTTCCGTCAGAATATGTAAAATTGCGGGCTTCACATAACGCGTACCCTTAGTCATCTTCAATTGATTAATAGACCTGTCCAGTTATTTGTATACTGACGACGACGATGGTTGGAGTAAAGTAAGAAAGTAGAGAAATGTGGATAGAGGAACAGTTAGCCAGTCAGTCAGTAGCCAAACCCTCACTCCCTTAAAGGGGTAGGGAGAATCAGGAAGAAAAGGCATGCTGATCCCCTATTGGGAGAACATTCTGGAGGTGGTATTCCCAGTCCCAACCTCCAGGGGCTATCTGCGCCACAAAAGTGGAGGGTGATGGGGTCGCCACATCCCTATGCCACAGTAAGTTGAAAAATAAGAGGTAAAGTAAAAGACAAAGCTAATTGGGCTCAACCAAGTTACTCCATTGTGTACTGACCAATGAGTATCCCTCTCATATAATATTGGTCTGTAGACATGAACGTTATTAGAATATTGACCAATCGCCGTCCCTGTTATCTTGTCTGGCTTATCATTGTTATATGACATATTCTGTCATTAGAGGGGCAAATCTTGCCCTATTATAGGTCATCATAAGCTTAATCCTAAGCCACGTTCAGCTTTGTCTTGCGGCAGGGAGAGGATGAGACTCTTAATTAACGACGACTTGTAATTAGGCCTTACTTGCTATATGTTTGATAAGTACTTCTCTCTCTCTCTCCCTCTATCTCTCTCTCTCTTCCTCGATGCAAACGCCAAATTATGCGTATATAGCATGAATGGTCATAGGATGCATCTAATTATCAAGAAGCCTCAACGATCCATATCTGCTTAGCCCATTCTAATCCTATAGGGAATAAATCCAAATAGCGAATGTACTTATAATATAATTATGCTGACCATTTGATTTGCAGTGACTTAGTAATTTGCAGTTCAATTAGTAATTAACCCTTTCAAAATTATATTACGCATTTCTGCTTTGTTTATGTTTTTGGCTATTATTATTTGCTTATACTTAGATTATGAAGGGTACGTGAACGTCAAAGGGTTGATGTAAATAATATTTGCCCTTTCAATTCCCGCTGTATAAAGCCGTATAAAGATTACCAGAATATACTGTTAAAGTTTAAGCTAAGCTAAACTATAATGCAACTACAGTACTAAAGGGGAACTACATTTGTGGTATAATTTGCATTAGTATTGGAGACTAGATTTATTAACCCCCTCTGTGCCAGCAGTCTTTTTTATTGTATTCTTGCTTTATTTAGTCGATTTTGTGCAGTTTAGGAAGGATCTGAAGTTGTAAAAAGGATTAAGTGAGATAGTTTGAATCCTGTTGATTGCTGGAGGACCTTTTTTTAAACTTAATAAAATTGTCTAATGTACCCAGAACAAAGGCAAAAGCACGGCACTGGTACCGAAAGGGTAAACCCGGAAAGGGCGCCGAGACTCTTAAGAGTTTTACTCGGCGAAGGCGCTGGGACTCTTAAGAGGTTAGGCATAAAAAAAGACCTTTCAAAGCACCCCATTGGCACTCAAAACAAAGCAATATGTGATTAAGTGAGATAATTCCCCTCCATACCGCCAATCACTCCTCCAAATGTGTCCAAGCCTCCCCCCCTCCTTCTCCCCCTTAGCCCCTCCCCCTCAATTATCACCTATTTTTCCTCTTATTCCCCCTTTTATTGGGTAATTTTCGGTGCAAATTTCCCGCCCGCAGTCTCAGGGTCACAGGGGAGGCAGTTAGAGGTGCTAGCAACAGAGAGACTTCATTTGCAAGACATCAGTATCGATCGAGAAGGGAGAGAGAGAGGGTATACGTCGCGCCGGCTCTCCCCTGCTGATATGATCGGTTGGGAATAATACGTCTTTTTTCACCCCCCAAATACTATTCCCACTTGTTTTATAGCTGTTACATGTCAATATCTTCATATCAAATGTAAAATAGGCGCATATGAATAAGTAATAACGATATTTATAGCAAAACGACGATTTTCGTCGGGAATGAACCAAAACACCTTCGCCTGGCGGGACCTTTCAAATACCATAGCTACACGCTTCCCGGGTTAAATAAATATGTAAGCTATTTGGGTTTTTTTCTGAACCCCATTCTCCCTCCTGTTTAGCTCCATTAGTTTGGTGATTTTAAGACCTTTTGTGCCATTTAGGTGTCGATTTTTCCTTTCGAGCAATAGCGAGCCTGTAACAATTTAGGATGAATCCGAATTCGGCCGGGACATTTTTCTACCGAAAAATTTACAAATTTATTGCAAGAGAGAATCTTTGTGGTATTTTTTAAACACTTGGTGGTGGTCTTGGGAGGAAACTAAAAACAATAAATAAATAAATAAAATTAATGAATTAATACTAATAGCCTAACTACAAATGAAGAAATACATACTAATAAATACAAATCGCCTCTTAACCGGATAATTTATGGCAGTGTTTATCTAGAGCCGTCTGGAAGCTATACGTCAGTTAGGATTTGCCCAAGTTATGGCTAAAAAACTCCTGCCGTCATTTAGCCCAGTCTGTACCGGCAACCTCTTTTTAATTTTATTTTGGCTATTATTAGACGATTTTATTCAGTTTAATAAGGACTTCCAGGAATGACCAAGCTTCGAACTATCTCACTGAACCCTTTTTTACTACCACAGATCCTTCTTAAGCTGCAGAAAATTGTCTAGATATAGCAAAAATAAAAAAGACGTCGCCGGTACAGAAGGGGTTAAGAGACTCGGTTACTCGGACCAGTTTGTGTTATTTGTCTACGATTGGTAACAACTCATTGAAATATATACATTCGGATATAGATTTGATATAGTAATCGCTATCAAAGTTGATGCGAAGATCTTCAATCGATTAGATAAAGACAAGGGTTCATCGTGTGTTGTAGTTTGTGCATGATATTATCAGGATAATGCACATCACATGGTACTGCAATCGTTGTGTTTGTGTTCTGATGAAAATGTGGTCAGGTATAATTATGTCCATTCCGTCAAATATCATTAACCTATAGTAAAACGTTTAAACCTTCACGGTCTCCGACACCACTAACAGAACTCAGAAAACCCATGGCCTCTATTGGGATTTCACATTTTGCGGGTAAAGAATGGGCGACAGGGAAAGTTGGAGCAAATTGCCAGACGAGAACTTTGTCCATAACATAAGAAGAACCTGACAGTGTGTTTACAGTTTACCTTCATTTGCTGCAGTTTACCACCCACCTCTTCCGTCTTCCCGTTTGTCTGGGTGGCTTAGTGGTAATGCACAACTACTGTCTCCTTTCCAAACTCAACATGCTGGTGGTTCAAGTTGTCTGTCGACTTTATGTTGTGAACGAACACTCTACACAACTCTACACACAGCTACTTATATTTTATTTATTTATCTATTCATCAACTCTGCGTAAGCAGAGTGGTATCTCCCCCCGTATAGTGGTACATGCTAACCGAAATGTCTGTCTGTCCCGAAACTCCTCCTAGACCGTTGGACGGATTTTCACCAAATTTCACACAAACATTTGTTGCGTGAATGCGAACATCAGTCAAAAAAGATTTTTTGAATTTATGCAATAGTTATGATTTTAGGTTCAAAATATGGTTTTATCCCCCCCCCCCCCCCTTAGTGTGTGACTAAGAACGCATTCGTTCTGGGGGCGAAAACATCTCGCTCCGCATTTGCTAGGTTAAGTTAGTTTAGTTGGCATTTGTAGTGATGGTAGTAATAGTGGGATTGATGGTGATAGTAGCGATGATGGTGATAATAGCGACGCACCCTTGGTGCCCCAGACTCTTAGTTTAATGATCTGATGACCCATTTGGTCCAGGGTATTGAGACAGTAGTGATGATGATGACAGTAGTAGATATGATGGTGACAGTAGTTGTTGTTGTTGTTGTTGTTCCCCAAGCTGCCTGGCCGAACAGCCCCAAGGCCCCGAGCAATTCCAAGGCCATAACCGAGCGCCTCCACAGAACCCTCCCTGCCGACCACAATAAAGCCTGGGTGACCGAAGCCACTCCATGGCGGGGAGCTGAGGAGGGTGCGGAAACGCCCGGGAAACCAAAGCACCACCCAGGGCCCTGTGCCCCTCAGCAATTATGAAGAGAAAGTTGAGGGACAAGGGAAAAATGTGACGCTTTGGCTTCCAATCTTGGTAAATTGGGAGATCAATCCACGGAAGAGACGCCGTCACTTGAGATCTAGATAATATATAAGTTAAAGGAACAGTCAGAGTAAGCTATGGGTATGGCAGAGATCGCTCAGCTCTCACTCTGATAGACCAGCCCATCACCACATGACTAGAACCCAATCCTCTCAGGATCAGCTAGGAAAGGCCCTAGAAAGCCGCCTTTGGCGGGGGGATAGCTCCCCTATTTCAACCCCTTTCGGGGTTGGGCACCCGCCATGGTGACAGTACTAGTAGTAGTGATGATGGTCATAATAGTAGTGATGATGGTGACAAGTAATGATGATAGTTGTAGTGATAATGACAGTAGTGATGATGGTAGTGATGATGGTGTGAGTATTAGTGATGATGGTGAGTAGTAGTAATGATGGTGAAAGTTGTAGTGATGATGACAATAGTTGTGATGATGAAGATCATGGTGATGATGGCAGTAGTAATGATGATGGTTATAGTCAATCAATCAATCAATCATCTATATTTCGTAAATAATTTACATAGATAATACAGTTTATTTACAGTATTACAATACATATTCACATAAAAGTATAATAGTCTATGTATATAAACATTCACTATCGTCCGATGATAGCCAAAATAAACCGCCAAGACGTGTCACCGTCCTCAAGGGGATAAGAAGCACCTGGAGGTGCTTATACACTTAAAACCTTGCATTTCAATAAAATAATTATCACCACTGACAAATTGGTCACAAGAACAGAGGGGTAGGGGTACTCGTGCCTCCATCAGATAAGCCTGTGGCCTCAGCAGAGCTCCCGCCTACAGCAGCTCATATACTTTCTTATGTGAGGATTTACCTAACCCAGGGTGCTCCGTGTAACCACTGACACCGTATTTGTGAAGGTTATCCACAGCTACATAGTCACACCCAAATAGAATGGGAGAGGCAGCAACAACACGGTGGGGACGCCGCATCCTGGCTGCATATCCCTTTCAAGAGTACCAATTAAGCAGGGCAGAGACGTCTAATTAATACATTTAAACAGTTATATAAAAAACATTAATTATTAACGTAAAAAAGAAATATATATATGGCTGAAGTTAATGTACCAAAATCATATAGTATATAGTAGTAGTGATGATGTTAACAGTAGTAATGATGATTGTAAGATGGTGGCGATGATAGTAGTAATGATAGTTGATAGTTGTAGTATCAATGATGATAGTAGTGATTAAGATGGTAGTGACAATGGTGACAGTAGTAGTGATGATAAGAGTAGTAGTGATGATTGTAATAATTGTAGTAGTGATGATGATCATAGTAATGGTGATGATGACAGTAGTCGTGATGATTGTGGCAGTTGTAGTGATGATGGCAGTAGTAGTGATAATTGTGATTGATGATGGCATTAGTAGTGATAATGGTAACCCATCGCAGAGTTGGGTATGCCGTTTTGATTTTGGGCAAAACGGCATGTCTACTTTATTATTATTATTTGTTAAATATAAGTCTTAGGTAAAAGTAGTTCTCCTATTTGTTGTGTGTGTGTCTGTTTACTGGGATTGGGTAACTTAGCCTTTTCGTATAACTGTGGCCAAGGATCATAGAGGCAACTACATACCCAACACTATTACTTTATACATTATATATTTTTACTGGATTTAAAATTAAAAACTTAAGCTGAACATAAAAAATAACAACAAATAACATACGATATATAAGCTAGCATAATGTAAATGCAAAAAGAAGAGCAAAGCAAATCATAAGAGAAAAACATGAAGTCATTATAAAACCTAGGGGGAAACTCATCAGCTTAGACACATAGTAGATCGCATTCAGATTCGTGGGTACCTATACTGGGTTGCACAACTTTAGTATGGAGAGCTTCCGCTACATGCAACTCCATAGATCCAACATACATGGAGTAGCGTATAGCGGAAGCTCTCTACCTAGCCCCTGAATACATAAATACATAACTTACTATTCACAAATATTTAATATACATACAGTATATGCACACAGAATAAACAAGCTCAAAATCACATGTATACTTGTCAACAAATAATTTCCTTAACATACGATTTGTAGACTAGCATATGACAATACGAGTCAAGTACATAACTATATGTTCAATAGCATAATTGGAACGTACGGATTTATTATTTATAGACTGACGAAACATCATGAACAAGAACATTGACAGATTAAATACAATAATTCCTGCAAGACCAAAATACCAATTACTATGCTATCCGGCATTGTTTAGTTGTTCATGGAGCATATCTTTCACACGCGTTTTGAAGTCATACACAGTATCAGCGCTTTTAACCCCTTCACCACCATGATGCTTTTTTACATTTAAGACTGGCTAAAATTAGATGATTGTATGCAGTTTAAGAAGGATATATGTTACTAAGAGCGTTGATTGAAATCGTATTTACCCATTTAAGTCGCCTAGGGCGATTACAAATTAAAGAAAATCGTCTAATGGTGACCAACATATAATGAAAATTACATACTGGTGGTGAATGGGTTAATGACCTGCGGCAATGAGTTCCATAATTAGGGCCAATGTATTGTACACATCTTTCAAAAATACTCGATCTCGCCTAGGGATCTACCAGGTTGTTGCTGTGAGTAACACAGCCTTACCCTAGAGTTTGAACCAACTCCACTTCGACGTCAAACTATATGTGAATTGTATTCCATACCAGATAGCCACAATTATATATATATTTATATACACTACAGTATATAATATATATATATATATATATATATATATATATATATATATATATATATAAGGAATTGATTCTCCTTCAGGTAATCGAAGGCAAAACAAGGAAGAAAATACCAAAGTGTACAGAAACGATGTTTATTGGTGACGTTTCAAAACTACCATGTGTAATTTTCAAGCCAAGAAATAGGCATTGATACATTAATTACTAAACTAAAATGTTTACTATTCATTGGATAGGGAAAATTTAATGTGCAAAATAATTGAGTTAGTCAATATAGATAACCCCGCCAATGGGGAGCCACCTTGCGAGCGGTGGCGGGGCTTGAAGCGTGGCCAGTGATCTCCTCTATTTAGGTATCGACCCTATCTTTCTAGGGTTCGAGTTTCATCGGTCTCGTGGACCAAGTGCTCCCCCTTCATCACTGGAAAGAGTGGGGCCTTCTGGTGGTGTCGTACCTCTCAGCCCTGTTTTCCTGTTGATGACTTGGCATACTTTGGAATTCTGATTTGGCTATTCTTCGGTTTTTGTTGGAGGGAGTTTGTGGGTGGCTACTACTCATTCCCGTTTAACTGGGGTCGCATCTGTGGCCCCTTTACGCCCAGCCAGGGAGCTAGGTGTTGTGCCGAACTCGACGGACGGAGGCACCTTCATGACACCTTTCTTCCCTGGCGTATGCTCTGGCTGGATCCCTGGGACAATTATATCTTGTCCTCTAAATGTGGCTCCGTGGTGGGTATGGGACCGGCTGCAGTGAATTTTAAATATCGTCTTATGGCTTCTAACCTACCTTCAACTGTTGACGACTCTGGCGATTTTTCGGTTTCCCATCCTGATCCTTCCCCTTCTCTTGTGGTGACAATGCAGCCTTTCCAGGCAGGCAGGACACAGCGGCCTCCGTCAGGTAGGTCCCGTCGTCCTCCGAGGCCGGTTGGGTTCCTTCCTGAACCATGTTCACAAGTTCCCTTTACTAAGTTTGTGGTCGTTCGTGCCCCCGAGGTATTAGATGTGCGACGACAAGAAATTTTTAACACTCACAGAGGTTTAGTTCAAGCCTGTGGCCCTTCTCCGAAGGTGGTTCCGCAAGCGGATGGTAGCTTACTAGGTGAGGTAGAAGATGGGGAGCAGAGTGCTCGTCTTCTGGCCTTGACATCCCTTGCGGGCCAGCGGTTGGATGTTCGCCACATGGCACCCTCAATCACTCTCGTGGTGTTATTTATGGAAAAGAACTGGTAATGTATGATGAGGTGCGTCTCCAAGAAGAATTTGCTTCTCAAAACGTTTTCAAAATTGAACGTATTAAAAAGAAGGTTGATGGTGAGCTTGTACCCACACTGACCCTAATCCTCACTTTCGACCTCTTAATCCTTCCTGACTTTCTGGTGGCTGCCTGGTACCGTTACAGGGTTAAGCCTTATGTTCCGCAACCACGACGTTGTTTCCATTGCCAGCGCTTTGGCCATATCGGGCGTTCCTGTCGACGAATTGCCCAGGGACTGCCGTCTGTGTACGTCTCCTGTGGGGGTTCGGTACATGAGGGTATGGACTGCCCTGGTCCGGTATCCTGTGTGAATTGTGGTCACACTGCTTCATCAAAGTCTTGTGATCGATACAGATTTGAACAGGAGGTATTGTCTCTACGTGCGAAAGAGAAGCTGAGCTTTGCTGAAGCTAAAGATTGTTTGTCATCTATGTTTGTTCGACCTGGTGTTTCGTTTGCATCTCTCCTCACAAAGTCCAAGCCTGCTGCACCTATACATAATGTTCCTAATGTGAGCCATCACAAGTCTTCTGCTCCACGAACGGGCCTTCCTTCGCGAGTCTCCTCCATTGCCAAGCGTCCTCCTGGTCCTCCTCGTGGGAAGTCTGAGAACCCTCTGGAACCTCCCTCGCTACCTGTACCCGAGGCTGATGGTCCCTCTGTCATTGTGCGACCTCCTTCTGTGACAAGCTCTGTGGCAGGTCGTAATTCCAAATCAGCAAGTACTGGCGTAGAGATGGAGGTTGAGATTGCCAACCTCAAGCGGGCAAGGAGTGTGGAATCTTTGGAGGAGACCCCTCCTTCTAAGGTTCAAACAAGCGTGCGTCACGGGGGCTCTGGGAGTGCCCCTCCCTCGGGGTCTTGAGATGATTTGGCATCAACGTTGGTGGCTGTTAAGGACAGTTTTCTGGGGTTCCAGTTCCTGCACCTAGCTCAATTGTGACAGGGGATGCGTCTTCGGACGCACACTCGGCTTGCTCACCGGCTCCCTCTGACCCAGCCTCCTGCAACCAGCCTCCGGTTGATATGATTGGGGAAGTTCATGGTCCGGGTGACCCTGTTGTGGCACCTGATCACTCGTTGAGAACTGCGGTCGAGGCAGGTGTGTCTCAAAGGAGGGTCTATGTGCCTCGGCCGCGTCCTGCTGCTATGGCGGATGTGACTGTGGATAGAGATTTCTCCAAGCGTTGTGACGCTAGATTATCATCATCATCCTCTCGATTGGTTAGACCGGTACCCCCCCCCCTGGGAAGAAGGGCTTTAAAACCCTTCCCAGCGAAAGTCTTACATAGGTATTTGTGCTATAAATCTTTTATATTTTTAATTTTTAATTAGTAACACCTTATGGCTACAACAATTTGTCTTCAATGGAATTGTCATGGTGTATTGGCAAACTGGGACGAATTACAATTAATTCTCTCAGACCTGCATCCATTGTGTGTCTGTCTTCAGGAGACAATGGTGGGGCTTCGACCGTTGCCTTCACCTAAGGGTTATTCAGTCTTCCATTCCGCTCCTCCCCTGGCTGGTGGTCATAGCGGTGGGTGTGCCATTTTATGTCGTTCCGATGTCCCATTCACCTCCTTTGCTGTACAGTCTCCCCTTCAGGTTGTAGCAGTACAGATGCACCTTGAACGGTGTTTTACCATCTGTTGCCTGTACCTCCCACCATCAGTCCCAATATTGCGATCTGATTTAGAGACTCTTTTCTGAGAACTTCAGACTCCTTTTATTTTACTTGGCGAGCTTAATGGTCGCCATCGGATATGGGGTGATTCAGTTTACAATCCTCGGGGTGAGCTTCTGCCCTCTTTGGTTGGTAATCTGGATTTGGTTGTCTTGAACGATGGGAGACCAACCCATTTCCACATTCAGACTGGCACTTTTTCTGTTCTTGACCTCACCATTACTTCTCCTGACTGTGCGCTTGATTTTTCCTGGATCGTTTTGGATGATCTGCATGGTAGTGACCATTATCCAGTGTTGGTTCAGTCCTCTCACTTTACTCCAACTACCCGTTTGTGTCGCTGGTGTCTGGATGATATGATTCGACTGGCCTCTTTTTGAACAACTCTGTGAGTTTGATTTGACTGTACATGATTTCCTAGCTATTGATGATGCACAACATTATTTTACTACGACTATGATTAAAGTGGGGCTTCGTTCCATTCCACAGTCTTCGGGTGTATATTCCCGGAGCCCTGTGCCGTGGTGGACTGCAGCCTACTCTTTTGCTCAGGAGGTTTATAAAGCTGCATCTCGTCGATACCATGCAAACCGGGAAGTTCTCTTTCTTAAAGTTCAATTTCGCAAAATGCGTGCCCATTATCGATGGGTTCTGAAAGATCCTCGCCGAAGCTCGTGGAGGTCCTATGTTTCTACGATTACTTCTTCAAGTCCTTTGCCTATGGTGTGGAAGAGAATACGCAAGATATCTGGAAAGTTTTCTCCCTCCTCTTCACCAGTGTTGAGGATCCAAGGTAATATGGTGTCTGCACCTGGTGAAGTAGCCTCTGCCCTAGCTACTCATTTTTGCAAAGTCTCCCAGAGGGATGATGCCAAATCTTGTGCAAGAGCCCGACGTAGCCAAGAGAGACAGGGTCTTAATTTCTCATGGCGGTGAAACTTATAATGTTGACTTCAGTATTCGTGAGCTGCGTGCGGCCCTCTCGGAGTGTGGTGACACTGCTCCTGGTCCTGACGACATCCCATATACCATGCTTCGTCATCTCCCGAATGCCTCCTTGGTGTTTTTATTAGACTTGTTTAATAGGATTTGGGGTGAGGGTACTCTACCTGCCAGCTGGGAGTTGGGCATTGTCCTTCCTATTCCTAAGCCTGGAAAGGATCATATCAATGTTTCTAATTACCGCCCAATTTGTTTAACGTCGTGTGTATGCAAATTGTTTGAAAAAATTATCAATGTCAGACTTGAATGGTGTCTGGAGAGGGGCGGCCATCTCTCCCCTTCTCAGAGTGGCTTCCGCAAACTACGGTGTACTTCTGACAACCTTATCCGACTTGAATCCTCAATCTGTGAAGCTTTTGCCTCTAAGCAACATCTTGTGGCTGTGTTTTTTGACCTCGAGAAGGCTTATGACACAGCCTGGCGACATGGAATTCTACGGCAACTTCATGCTTTTGGATTACGTGGTCGCCTACCGGTGTTGCTTAGAGACTTCTTGACTGATCATGTGTTTCGGGTCCGTGTGGGTTCTTCCCTCTCTGCGCCACTATGCCAGGAGGAAGGTGTCGCTCAGGGTTGTGTCTTAAGTGGATTTTTGTTTGAGGCGGCCATCAATAGCATTCTAGACGCTGTGCCTGCTGGGGTATCCTCGTCCCTATATGTGGATGACTTGGCTATCTGGTTTTCTGGTTTCTGCATGTCTGCTATTGAGAGACGTATGCAACTTGCGTTGGACAGGATTTCTGCATGGGCTGATTCCAAGGGCTTTCGGTTTTCCCCATCAAAGACTGTGGCTATGCACTTTTGCAGGATTTGAGGAGTTCACCCAGACCCTGATCTAATGCTCTGTGGCAGGAGACTCGGTTGTGTGGCAGACACAAATTACTTGGGTCTCACGTTTGATTGCCGTTTGACTTGGGTTCCGCACTTGACAATTCTGAAGGCATCGTGTATGAAGGCTTTGAATCTGTTAAGGGTTCTGTCACACACCTCTTGGGGTGCTGATCGCAGAACACTCTTGCATTTGTTTCAGGCATTTGTCATATCCAACCTGTCATATGGCTGTGAGGTCTACTTTTCTGCCACGGACTCCAGACTTAAGACTCTAGTAGCTGTTCATCATGCTGGTCTCCGTCTTGCAACTGGAGCTTTTTGGTCGTCTCCGATTCCCAGCTTGCTGGTGGAGGCTGGTGTACCTCCTTTAGATTTACTGCGTCAATCTGTGGTTGTACGTTGTTGGTTTCGGATACGCCGCCTTCCAGACTCTCTTGTTTGTACCTGTGTCTCGGGTCAATTTTTGTTTTCATATTAAGGTCAGCATCCTCGAATGCCTCATCCTTTTGGCTATAGAGTTCATGAAGTTACGAAGGAGCTTAATCTGTCGACGGTTCCTGTGAGTCCCATGCAAATTTCAAGGATTGCCCCCTGGGTCCTGCCTGAACCATCATTCTGCATGTTTTTTACAGGCTCAAAGGATTCGGTCACTCCTCAGTCTCTTCTTGATTTGTTTTTGGAACATTCTTCTCGTCATAATAGTTCTGTGCCTGTGTATACTGATGGCTCTAAATCTGCCTTCGGTGTTGGTTTTGGTGTTGTGTTTCCTGACTTCAGCCGTGGAGGTAGTCTTCCTTTAGCTGCCTCGGCTTTTACTGCGGAATTGTCTGCTATCATTTTAGCTCTGAAATTAGTGTTTGCTCACCGCAACACTCATTTTACTATTTTTAGTGATTCTCAAGGCTCTGGAATCTTTTAATTCTTCCTATCCTATATATAGTTTTAGCGATTTTAGAGTGGCGGTTTCTCATTCATCGTCGAGGGAAAAGAGTGGATTTTTGTTGGGTCCCTGCACATGTTGGTGTCAAAGGTAATGAAAGAGTGGATGCTTTGGCAAAAGCTGCAGCTTTGAGACCTTCTAATGTAAATTACCCTCTGCCTGCTGCTGATCTGCGTACTCCTCTCATGTTTGCTGTTCGTGCTTGTTGGCAGGCACGGTGGGAATGTGTTACTGTTAATAAGCTCAGGGAAGTTACCAAATTAGTCTCGCCAAGAACTTGCCCTACCATTTCTCACAAATTGGAAACTGCTTCGGCTCGCCTCCTCATTGGACATACCAGACTAACACACGAGTTCCTTATGTGTGGAGGTGTACCGCCATTCTGCGATGACTGTCTAGTTCCCCTTACTGTCAGGCACTTGCTGGTTGAGTGTCCCAGTTTGGTCGAATTACGCCGGAGGTTGCCTTTGCGGCACCGGAAGGCAGATGGTACTTACTGTCTCTCTTCCTCTCTTCGGTGCTTGGAGGGGAGGCTGGTTCCCCTGGAGATGATGTGTTTTTATTTTTGAAAAAGGCTGGCCTCTTTCAGTTTTTATAATTACATTGATTTTACTTTGATATCTAATTTTACACATGTTGTTTTTACGATTTTAGTTTTCTGCAAATATATTAGCTTGTTCGGCGCCATATGACCTTGCTGTTGCGGTGCCAAGATTTTTATCAATAAATTCAAATTCAATTCAATATAGATAAGTGTGTGCTGAGCGAATAGAAACTAAAGGCAGTGATCGCCCGTCACTATGGTCCTTTCATTATGCAGTAGGTAGGCCAAACATCTTGAACTCAACTTTTATAACTTATTCATAACTAGAGTAATAGAGCTAATACTTCTACCATTTAGGAAGGGTCTGCTAAGGAATAGGTGTGGAGAGTTACAGCCCATTTCCTCTAGCATTTTTTTATTCATATAGGTTTTAAGTCACGATTTCTGGCATCCCTATAATTAATGGACTTAAGGCACTCCTACACGCCTGTGTTCTGATTTAATATCCAGTAGAATATACACAATTAAACTTAGACAATCTGTAATTTAATTTTGCCTCATCAATTTAATTATCTTTACTTAGTAAACATTATATTTTGAATATTGTCTTTTCTCATCTTCGTGTCAAAAACTTTCACTTACGATCGTTCGATCACAGGCGTTTCATAAGTTAAGTAAAAGCTCGTTTTCTATACAAATATTTTATATGGATATAGTATGGCTATAATAAGGATGTGATATTATTTTTTGGAAAATAGCATATCCATATACAGAACTAGTATTTAATTTACTTTCCAAACGCCTGTGGCTCAATATTATATATATACAGTATAACGTCAGATATCACTTATATCTCTGTATTCTACATTTCTGCCTGTAGTTTCAATTCGCAGGTCACACTAGCATCTGTACTGGCTAGCTCAATTATTTTACTTATTTAAGTTTTACATATTTAGTGTATTGTACACTCTTTACTTTTGCAATTAAGGTTTTTATGTTTATTTCTAGTCTTGACAATGACGCAAGATAGTGTTGAAATGTCACCAATAAACAGCGTTTCTGTAGGCTTGGGTATTTGTCTTCCTTCTTTGCCATCGATTCCCTGTAGAAGATTCAAATGCTTCTATCATCACAGTTCGCTATGAACAACCGAAGTTCAACATTATACCTGGCCGCAGAGCGGCTCGACTTCAAGTAACCAGAACCAACTGAATCTTCAATCCCTTACAATCTGTTTTAATCATGAGTAATATCCAACTTTCCTTCTTTTTAAAGTTCTTAATTGACAGCTTCGTTCTTCTTGCTTGTACACAAATAGTAAACACAAATTTCTGACCAATTTAATACAAAATAAGAAAAAACAAATCAGTGACTTGGAAACTAAATTCATCAATTAAATTCTAACCCTTTACAATTCCTTAGTCCGCCCTTTTCTGGAATACTGCGTTCAATCCTGGTGCCCTTATTACCAAAAAGATATAAACAAGCTAGAACGAGTTCAACGTATAGAGTTACCAAAATGATACCTAGCCATACGAACAAACCATACGAAGAGCGTCTTAGAGAATTAAATCTATTTCCTTTAACCCAGCGCAGATTAAGAGGTGACTTAATTCAAGTGTTCAAAATCATCAAAGGCATTGACAATATGAACTGTAGTAAGTACTTCACTATAGACCAATCTAATTACACGCGGGGAAACGGTTGCAAAATTATTGGTAAATCTTTTACCTCACACGAATCTAAGAATTTCTTCTTCAATCGAGTTGTCAACTTGTGGAATGGGCTTCCCCGAGACGTTATAGACTGCAGCACCGTTGATTCATTTAAACTCCGCTTAGACAAATATCTCGCATCAAACCCGCGACTGACTGCGTTTGTAAATGAATAACTTTATTTTATCCCCCCCTCAGTTACTAACCCATCTGTCCCCTACTAACTTCCTAATCCTGCCACGGACATTAGTTCCAGGGCAGTAGTTCCCTTTCCAATGTTCCCTTACCCACTCTAAACCACTGTTTGGACACTTGATCCTCAGTGTTTTGGAGGACAAGCAGCCTAGAAGGGTCACTATACCTGTTGTTGCTTGATTTCCTTTATACTCCTTTGTACTCCATAAACACATTTATCCTTGATGGTAAATACTACTGTGGTTACACCAATCATCGTTTGTGTTTATTATCTTATTATATATCGTAGAAGGACATAAATAACTCTGTATACTTCTCTTTATTGATCAAACGAAAGGGATACAGAAACACTTAAGGGTCTGGAGATCTCGAAAAGGGGCTTCAGTCGTGATGCTATTTTTGACTTATGCTGGGGTCACACATTCACGTATATGCTCCCGTATGCTCCCGTACGAAGGTTTATTGGTAGTTGGCAACCGAATACGTACAACGTAAGGGCTTAGTACGCAAAACGTAAATGAAATTGTGTCTAGTCGTGGGGGTTGGTACGCATGGCGGGAGTAGCCACGCTGGTCGGGGAAGTGGTGGGTGCGGCCAAGGCCGCCCGGTATGTTTTGGATTTCAAATCCAACTTGGATTTCAAGTCGGGAAATCCTACGTCTGACAGGAGCAGCCCCGTAAGACGTAGCAGCTTGCCCGGTCAAACGAAAGCTGCTCCCGTCAACCGTAAAATAGTCCCATCAAACAGGAAAGTTTACGTTAGCCCGGCCGCATCTGGCAGAACCGCCGCACTGCGGGTTGGCGGGAAGACGCGGCACCGTTGTATGGGGGGGAGGGACAATGAGACCAGCGGGGGACTAGCGGGGGGACACTCCAGTCACACCTCTCACCACACCGGAGCAGCAACCAACAAGCCAACCCTGCCACCCTCTGCACCCTGCCGAAAACAAATCGTAGCAGCGAAACGACTGAACCTATGGCTTTCATATTTTTACCACATGTACCTTACCCTTTAGGCTACCCACCACAAAAATCCCAAATCCCTCCTCCCACCCACTCTCTGACTGTCGGTCCCGTCAGAAGGAAAAAAAGGAAAATCTTCGGCGGCGAAACGACTGCCCCAATCGGTTCCATATTTGTGTGACAAGTCCCTTACCCTTCTGCCTTCCCCCAACCACACCCCCAACTACCTCCCACCACCCACTTCTAGCGTATCCGTACGAAGAAAAGGAAAAAAAGGAAAATCCGTGGTGGCGAAACTACCTCACCAATCGGCTTCATATGTGTAACACAAGTCAATTACCCTTCTACCTTCCCCCAACCAACCCCAAAACCACCCTCCCACCACCCTCCCACCCATACATTCCGATACCATAAAAGTCTCTGTAGTCAATAGTGTCTTTTCAGCTACTTTCGGGACCATCGGGGACCTGATTTCTGGCGAGGGGAGTGTTTTTTTTACCATTATCCTTCCTTTCTCTCCCAACTTGATAGATTTAGCCAAAAAAAAAAAAAAAATCTGGCACTGGCAGAAGCACACCGTCAAAATTGGCTGGCACTCAGCGGGTTAAAGGTTACAAGGATGAATGGTCTTTCCTCTTAGGGAGTTCACAAAATTGAACTCCTCCAGGATGAATTCCGCGATGTTGTTCATGGTGCCGATGAAGAACTGAGAATGGGAATGGTGTGGCCATTCCTGCCCTTTTGTAGTTCCCAGATTCCAACCCAGACCTACGTGGTTGACAAAGACTGTCTTTGTCTGTGTTTGGACAGACGGGGTGTGCCTACGATTGTTCGGAAACGGTCCACGTAAGTCCTAAAAACTCCCAAGACGTACGGCCTCAGCTACGCAGGTCTTGTGGGGGTGTGGCCATGGGCGTGGCCTGTGTTCCCGCAAATCGGGCAGCCCAGGCGGACTAACGGGGACATGCTTACGCAAGTCGCAAGCACGTACGTAGTTCCATACAACTACATTACGTCTGACGTAACACTGGCCCCGTCACGGTACGTCTGTCGGGAAGTGCAATAGTCGTGGTCTATACGGGCGTACACGGCCGGACTACGCCCATCAGAACACAAAATTGGCGATTACGCCTGACGGGAGCTGTCGGGAGCGATATACGGGAATGTGTGACCCCAGCATTACAGTGTGCGGGCTTAATAATCCAGACGAGTTGATAGCCTCTGTAGTCATATTTTAATTAACTAGAGCCACTCTTCATACAGACTCTCTACCGTAAACAACTCCACGCTGTAGCCCGACTCTCGCCAACCTAATCTCACTTAATAAGACTGTCATCCACGTCCACCGACTTCTTGACACACACCTGACCGAGAGGTAAGTCCATTTGATACTAGAAGGACTATATAATATTATATATATATATATATATATATTGAGAATATATCACAAATACACATGAGCCACTAAATGTTTCTAGTCTCTCAGTGGGGATCGAACCATCGACCATCAGAACGATAGCCGACGCTTTAATCAATTACACCACGGCAGTCTAAATAGAAGGCTGAGTGTCTTTTAGACTGCCGTGGTGTAATTGATTAAAGCGTCGGCTATCGTTCTGATGGTCGATGGTTCGATCCCCACTGAGAGACTAGAAACATATATATATATATATATATATATATATATATATATATATATACTTTATATATATACATATATATAGTATATATATATATATATATATATATATATATATATATATATTATATATATATATATATACCTGTATACTGTATATATATATTATACCTCTACCGTATTTATCCAACATGTAAGTTGCCGTTCTGTCTTTTATGGCGTCTCGTATATAATTCCTTGCTTAATATTTTATTACAGGTATATTTCCTATATCTGCATAGTACTCTACCTCCATGGATCTATAAGCAAGATATCAAATGTCTCATCCAACCTACCAATATGCTCATCAACGCAAACTGAGCAAACTCGAGATGCTTCATTGACTAACAATATATTTTTGTATTATTCGTCAAGACGAGGCACTTCGTTCCTAATGAAAATACTGTTTTATCAAGAGGACTCCAATTTGCATTTCCCAAGTCAAAGCCGCATTTTCTACCTCATTTGCTTCCCTTTGAAAAAGTATTCGTCATTGTCATTGTAATACAGAACTCAATAACAACACATAACAATTATACACAAGTTTATTCAAAGATATTTATACCTGAAATTCAGAATGCAGCTTCACCTGGATAATTATTGGAACTATCAGGCAAGGAATATAAGGCATATAAATAGTAGATCATGATTGGGGAGCAATTGCTCTTCAACTGTGGTTATAAACAAGGTGAATAATATGCAACTAAATAATACATGTGACTCATAGAATCAACCCTTAATAATAATAATGATGTGAGTCGAGTGTCTTTCGGGAATACATCAACAGTGAAAGAACTAGAACACAATCTCAAATAAGAGAATCTGAGGGAATTGAGAGAGTAAATAAGCACACAGGTAGTGGGGTGAGTCACACGGTAGGTAGTGGCAAGCTAGCCAGGTAGTCGCGTTTACTGAGGTGACCTTCCCATTAACTAGGGGGGGTCAAGTCATATATTTGTAATGCGGGGGTGGAAATTTAGTTTTGAATTAGTGCAACTATGAACGTAGTTTCGATGATATTATGAAATTGGTAGCAGAATATTCAGTAATTATTTGCACAATTATTTCACAAGGAAACTCAAATTATGTAATTTATGATGGGAATCTTATATTCACTTCAAACGATCGTATGTAATAATAACGAAACGATTCGAGGAATTCAGATCTAAATTTAATATACAATTATGAATCGACTATAGCAGAATATCTATTAATTCTATTTAAGAACAGATTATAATTGACTAAATAACTTAGACAATGAATGCTCTGGAAACACTTATAAAATGCAAGTGTACTTGATAATCAATACTACATTAATTATGAATAGAAAATGGTGCACACGGCGAAGTTGTGCTAAGGAAATACTCAAGATAGTATAACCAAGATGTCTGAAGGAGTTAACAGAGTTTTAAGAGAAATATACACCCCGTAACACGGCGTGTATAGAATATGATGAACAATTAACCCTTAACTGGCGGCGCGCAACATAAGTCGAGTTAAATAAATTTGGACTATGTGACGGCGCGCGACATAGGTCGTGTGGCAATTTCAGCACGTAATGTTGCTGAGAGAGAGAGACAAGTGGTGGCAGGAGAGTAGCGAGCGTATGACTGCTCCAGACCACCGCGGCGGGCCTACTGACACGAATCCCACCCTCCTCCACCCTCTCACACTCGCTACATACTGAAATGTATGGGGAAAGTACCGAATTACATGTTTTTTGCACTCGTGTTGCGCGGTTGTTACAAGAAAACTAGCGGTCATACAAGGATCGTTGTGGTGTTATTGGAAAGCTCTGTTTATGCCCTTTCAGGGATAGATGCTTGTTTTACGCTCTGGGCCTTATTTAGGCATGAAAATTATCACGTAAACACCCCGCAGGGCGGTACATATAAATAGACCGCCTAGCCCGCCAATAAGGTGTTAAGTAACAGAAACTATGCAATGCTCGAATTCCTAAGCACGAAGAACCAGAATTACTTACATCAGTAATCAAATGAACGTAAATACTAATTAATAAAATAATTACACTGGTGGTTTATTATAAAAATTAAAATAGGGAAGCTCGGGAAGTAAATATGTTGATAGAATAACAATACTTCTCAAAGAGGAGTCTGAGGTAAATTAAGTATGAAAATGGGCGTAGGTTCTAGGTAATCAGTGATGGATTAAGAAGGGGAATTATAACACGAAATACACTTCGACCTCAACTTGCAAAATACACAACAGAATACATATATTAGGAAAATCTGTGAGTGCGTGACAACGTGAATTAATTAACACAATTATATAACGTATGCTAGGACGTTCTAGAGAAGATAAATTAATTATGAGAACTAGGTCTTGGACACAGACCTTAACTAAGTCTTTATATAAGAATTCAGAAGGATTAACACAGTATGCATTAAAAGATCTTGGGCACAGATCTCAGAATTAACCCGCTGAGCCCCAGCTAGTTGTATTATTTTTTTCACCCCAGTCCCAAGCCTTTTTCACTTTTTTTTTTTTTTTTTTTCCTAACTAAGAATAAATTAAAAATAAGATTTTTTTTTTTTTTATATGCTTACCGATGATTTTTAGGGGTCCTAAAGGGGTGGGGGGTCCGGAGATGACAGCTGCAGTTTGGCCTGGTTCATAAATCCCGGGCGGGCAGGCTGGCTGGGGCGCCCGGTAGCCAGATGTATGATGAGTTAAGTTTTCGGGTGTTTGGTCATTTGCATTCCACCCGAGTATCATGTGTGCCTTTATCTTTCATATATACCACGTATGTATCAATAATGTCCTAATAAGTCAAGTTCAAGTGTAATAAGTGCACATATTCAAGTGGTGATATAAGTGTTCACTCGTGGCAACGACCTCCGCGCTACATACAGACAGACGGACACCAGGTGACAGTTCTCACTCCCGCGCTCTCTGTCAAACTGTACATTAGTCCAGCACTTTCACTTTAGTTGTCTGACACTGCCACACTGTCACTTTATATATATAGAATAGTTTACCGTATAGTTTACTTATATTATATGATTTGTAGACACTTTTTAGTTAGAAATATTGGATTTCACATTGTATGTTTATTAATTTGTACAAGTAAAATGTATCTCACTGCTATTATGGACTTATATTTTATCACTTTATACAGTTATTATTCACACTTAGTATTTACACTTGGTTTAGCGTCTTTTTTCGCAGTCTTTGAATACACTTAGAAGTTTTCAAGGGTGTGGTAGTCGATGAAGCAGTCCGGGTGACACAGTGCTACATTACACTGCCTGCAGAAATTATTGGTGTCTTGTCTTTTAGGCATCCTTCGTGTCGTGTTGCGACGCACATGACACCGCCTGCGGGGTCTCGCCTGGCCATCAGTGGCTGGCACATACATGGGGAAATGGCGTCCAGTGAGCCTGGCAATCCCTTGCTGGCTGACGATGTTCTGGTGGTTGCAGGTTGCGGAGTTCAGTCATGTACTTATGCAACATCTCTCTGCACAACTCGATGGAGAAGTCCTCCATCGTCTCTCGCTTGCCAGTAATTGCATGGTGGAGAATGTGGCAGTTGTACAGGGTGATGTCTAGGAGATGGAAGAACAATTTTTTGTACCACCGCATATTCTTCCTCGCACACTCACACGAAGCGATGACAGCATCGGACTTGTCAACCAGCCGCATGTTGATATTGTAGTCACAGATTGCCTCAGGCTTCCGGATCATATCTCCTGTTGCTCGGTCACGTCATCGGCTGTTTTGGAAGATTGGTCGGTGGACTGTTGTGAGGACGTTGACGTCCCGGTTATCCATCCAGGACAACAGGAGGACATTATTGGCCTGCAGGTAGATGATGGAGCCCTTTTCCCGCCTGGGTGGTAGATTGGGCATGAAGATTCTGTTCCTCCTGACGGTGCCACACACGCCTGTTGTGCGGCTATACAGGGACTTGGCAAGGGAGGGGCTGGTGTACCAGTTGTCCAGGTACAGTATGTGGCCCCTGTCCAAGTAGGGCTCCATCAAGGTGATAACAACGGCCCCTGAAATACCATATGTCCTCGATGGCACCAATTCTGTCTTCTTCCCCATATACAGCATGATGTCCTGGATGTAGCCGGTCAGACAGTCACACATGACGAAGGTCTTCAAGCCATACCTATGACGTTTGCTGGGGATGTACTGTCGGATGCTGATGTTTCCCTGCCACAATAACAAACTCTCGTCAATTATTAGTTTCTGATGGGGTTTGAAGGCCGCAGCAAACTTTATCTTGAGGTACTCAAAGATTGGTCTTATCCTCTCCATGGGGTCCTTGGTGTTTCTGGGGAGGTCCTGGTTTCTGGTATGGCTTGCCAGGCTGTCGATGAAGTGAAGGTTCCCCATTATTGCAGAGAATCGGTTCCGGCTCATGATCTGGCCAAAGATAGAGGTGCGGATGAGGGGATCCCATGACCAATACTTCCGGATTGACGATTTCGTCGTCACCCCCATCAGGATCACGATCGCAAAGAAACAGTAGAGCTCTGGGATTAGCAGTGTCTCCCATGACAGCCTGGCCAAGTACCTTGTTTGCTCCTTACCAGCCATGAAATACCAATTATACCAGTTAGTCTGGTCCACAATCAGTTTCATGAGGTTGGCAGTAAAAAATTGTAGGAAGATGTCCACTCTTGGGGTGTCAGGTCCTTGGTGATGGAACGCAGGGCCGGCGTTCCCTGCGCCCACAAATTGCCAGTCGGTGGGCTGATACTGCGCCCCATCCTCCCAATTCCAAACATCAGGTACTCCGGCACCTTCGTTATCGTCGGCATCTGGGTTGTCAGGATCCGGGTCACCTGGGTCGCGAGTGGGTGCAACCATGCCTGTTGCCACTCCCCTAGCCCTAGCCCTTGCCCTTGCCCTTGCCCTTGGCCTGCCTCCTGACGGCCGCCTGGACCCTCCTGGCCCTCTCGGACCGCCAGTGGGGGGGGCTCAAATCAGGGTCACCTTACCAACCCGTCTTGGACGCCCACTTACAACCCCACGCCCGGCAGCTGGGCGTTCTGCGGGAGGATCTAATGGAGGTGGTGATGGTGTTGGTGTGTGGTAGGGCACTGGTATAGGAGTTCCGGTGGGGGTGTAGGGTAGTGAACCACCCGGTGATGGTGGGGGGTAGTCTGGTGATGGTGCTGGTGGTGGTGTGGGAATGTGAGGCTCTCCCCTGGCTGCTGCAGCTGCATCTTCCCGGGCTGCCATACATGGGAAGAGACACCTCGCAACCATCCTACATTTTTTTACTTCTCTTGGTGGGGTGTCGGGAACCTCCTCTTCCTCGTCACTGGATGGTGGTGCGGCATCACTCCTGCGAAGCCCATAGAAATGTTTGGGTTTTACAGCTTTGAGAGGTGAGGGCTTCCGGGGTGGTGGTGATGGGAGGCGGTGAGGAGGCAGAGCATGAACATGGCCTCGCACACTCGCGGCCGTAGGGTCAGGCTGGTGTTAGCGTTGGGGAATGTCCAGGAAGGCCATAGGGTCGTCTGTTTGTTCCTCTTCCTCTAGCTTGACCGCTTCCCCACTTGCTGGGGAGTCCTCTATGTCCCTTGCCCTGGGAGACATGGGGGAAAGGTAATTACTAGCCTCCCTCTCCCTCAGTTGCGCAAAACTGAGATGTAGTTCGGCGATAGGTGTGAAAGGTGCCTCCTTGTTCATGGCGGCATATTCCTCCCGACTCGGGAAATATTCCTCTTCGGATTCCTCGAGGGCTGAGGATTCTGTGTCAGAGTCTGTCTCGTCACTTTCTAATAGGATTGCGTGGGCTTCATCAATGGTAAGGCCCTTAGCACGGGGTGGGTTACGGCGTGGAGGTTGTTTGGACATGATGATCACTCGCGCAAGACAACGGGTATACTGAATGTCCTTTGTCATGCACTAGGTCAAGCCAGAGCAGCTTTTTGACTTATCATATCTACCAGCCAACGAACTTTTCACCACAAATTTCAAGGCAATATGACATAGGACAAGACATTATAAGGTCTAAAGTCGCGTGACTAAGGAATGTCACACCTACAGAAATATAGATTAGTCTACTATATACACAACTCATCCAGGCACTTCCTACCATATGCACGTAGTAAATAAGGTCCAAAGTCGTTTTGACAGCTGCTCCCTCATCAAATACATCCTATACCATTTTTAGACCAAACCACACCATACAACCTGAGTAAATAAGGTTCAAAGTCGCGAGCCAATATGCGCATATAGGATTTTCTCATGCAGCCTGTAGCCTCTAGGCAATACTAGGCATGGTCAGGTAGACCCATACAAAGGTCTCGTACACCATCCAACAGTGTCTGACACAAATCTCAAGCCAAACCCGACCATATGACCCGAGTAACTAACGTTCAAAGTCGGAGCGAAAAGGTGGATAATACCGCGCCCCAAATCCATCCCACCATCCAGCCACTCACCCCAACAACCCGTTTTTCCGCCAACATCTGGTTTCCCATATTGTATCGAATACCCTATATCATTTTTAGGCCAATAGTTACCATACCACCTGAGTAAATCATGTCCAAAGTCGTGTGGCAATATGCGGGTATACGTAAATCTGTTTATTATCCATCACCCACTCAGACTATGTTCATGTACACTGATAACACGTATAGACAATGACATCCCACGGCTCTGACATAATTTTCAAGCAAAACCAACCCATACGACCTGAGTAAATGAGGTCCAAAGTTGCGGTCAAAAAAGGTGGGTCAGTACATGCCTCTCATCCACCCTGGTTCAGCCGCACAACCCCCCAACCCGTTTCGGCCGCCAGTTCCGCCTTCCCAATACCCGAGAGAGTACGCAGTACCATTATTAGGCATTTTCTTACGATACCGGCCGCGTAACTGATTTTAATATGCCGGACGCGCCAGGCGCGTCGCTGGGCTCTGGTGATCGAACATTGCCGACGCAACACGTGCGACGCTGGGATCCAGCGGGTTAATTAGCACAACACGATTCACATATTTTAACCTATACCTCGACAACAATAACACAAAATAAGATACACAGGGACACTTAGGGTAGAGTTGGAGGGCAGAGAGAGTAGGAGTCTGGCCGACGTGGATCCTAGGTTCTTGGAGCAACACGTCAGGGGTAGAGGGCGCCACTCGAGCAGGACTTCAGGTTCCAGGCTTCAGGAATGTGTGGCGTCACTCAAGCAGGGCTTCAGGGGGGCACTTCAGATGAGCACATTCTCTGGGCAGGGTAGGGGCAGGCTAGTACAAGCCACTACTATGATTCGCTACTCTACTCCTTATTCAGGTTTAGGGTAGTACCGCAGTGAGGTTTGCATACGTCTCCATAATTTATTTGAGATAATGTGTGGCTTTTTCCTTGACTCTCGTTTACAGGGCTTCAAACTCAGAGGGATATGGGGAAATGGTTGTGATGAAGTTGTGAGGTAATTGCTTATCGTAGGTATACATAGTGGGTGTTTACATTGGTACATAATATATACTAGGTACTTTATTAATGACTTAAGTTCTTGTTTTTAGTCGTATAATGGAGAAATGGGATGTGTACGGACTCGTCCATGAGCTAAATCCCTATACAAACATTGTTATAGCTCGCCTAATAGCTGTTCTTGGTAGAGGTTTATTATATCTCCCGGTCCATCATCATGTGTCCTCCTGTCTACATCCATTTGTATCTGTAGACTTCGGGCCATTGATGTTTTATTTGCATACACATCTCTTCACTATAAGCAAGATCCGGGGGCTGAAGAAATGCTGTGATGTGGTTGGCTGTTGTGAGGGGGGGGGGGGGGGGAGCAGACCGTTGATTGGTGGGTAGCATTTCCCATTCTCGAGGCTGGTGGCTGTTGTCGTAGAACATGGGGAAGCAGGGGTAGCTCTTGTATTTGTCCAGGGATCAGAATATGGGAAAATTGGGGTGGCTCTTCTATTTTTCTTCTTCTCTGCTTTCGTTCTCCAGTCTTCCTCGATTCTGTTAGTTGCAGACTGGCTATTCTGCAACTATTCTCGGTTGGGCTGGTATTGAGACGCGTCATTTCAAATAACTTAAAATCAGATCATTAAAACCCCTTATTGGCGGCGCTCGACTTAGGTCGTGCACCATTAAGTCGTGCACCAATTTGCAGCAAGTTAGGAGCATTATTAACACCTTATTAGCGGGCTAGCTGTCTATTTATATGTACCGCCCAGTGGGGTGTTTTTGGCCAAAATAGGGCTGTTTACTTGATCATTTTCATGCCTAAATAAGACCCAGAGCGTAAAACAAGTATCTATCCCTGAAAGGGCATAAACAGAGCTTTCCAATGACACCATAACGATCCTTTTATGACAGCTAGTTTTCTTGCAACAACCGCGCAACACGAGTGCAAAAAGCATGTAATTCGGTACTTTCCCCATACAATTCAGTATGTAGCGAGTGAGAGAGGGAGGGAGGAGGTGGGATTCATGTCAGTAGGTTCGCCGCGGTGGTCTGGAGCAGTCATACGCTCGCTACTCTCCTGGCACCACTTGTCTCTCTCTCTCAGCAACATTACGTGCTGAAATTGCCACACGACCTATGTCGCGCGCCGCCAGATAGTCCAGATTTATTATACCCGACTTATGTTGCGCGCCGCTAGTTAGGGGTTAAGGCTTTTAAAGGGTTAAAATCGAGTGCAAATGGCCGGGAGCGCAGCGGGCCAGACAGCCGACTCCCAGGGCTTACCGCCGCCCATTAACTCATGTTCCCTGTGTTCTCGAGAGGCCGGCAGTGTAGCCAGTAGTGAGCATAGCTGGGAAAAATATACCGCTATACGCTAAACTCCCATGTTCGTGGCACCACTGCAAGAGAACCACGAGTGCTACGTAGCTTGTTCTGGTCTCATTTTGAAGCTTTTAGCGCCTAGTTTTTTGCTGAATAAATTTCTTTTCATGCAGATACTTGATTGATCATTCAGGAGGGCCTGAATATGTCCAAATGAGCCCAAAACACCCCGCTAGACAAGGGTTAAAACATTATAAGCAAATGGTGTAGTTCTTATAAACAAATCAGATTATATGAATAAAATGTCAGTAATATTTTATAAGACTATGTTCATTAAAGTGAATGATAATACATTCAATGTAATAACTACACAAAATGATAAAGTAAATACATTTTGAGATCAGGCACCAAATCTAGGGGTGTGTATAAATTCCTCAAAATCCACGAACCTGAATGTCATCTCCGACCCATTATATCAGCAATAGGCTCCTTCAAATATTTATTAGCAAAAAATCCTGGTCCAGGTTGAACCCTCATAACAACAAACCCATTTAAAATTAGTGATGCCTTTATTTACTGAAGTACATTAGTTATTATATATATGCTAAATGTACTCTTGCTTCTTTTGATATAAATCCCATTTTCTAATGTGCCCATTGACAAGACATTTATATATTGCACGAGCATTCTTTCTAAAGAATCAGATTCAGGACACGGCTTCACTAAATTAGCATTTCACAAATTATTCTTCCAATCACCAATAGACTGTATTTGTGTTCAATGAATCGATTTATAAGCAGAAGGATGGATTTTCCATGGAAAATCTGCTGGGTTGCTGTATCGCTTATGCATTCCTTTCCCACCCTGAAACAGTATGGCTTAATCAGTATGCCAACAATCAAAAACACTATTTTATAGATAGATATACCTCCCAGCCAAATATTTATAACCCACCTTCCTCTTCTTCTCCGGGCTCAGTCTTTTTGCTTTCATCCCATTGGTCACTAAGAGGTCGAGGGAGGTAAGGGTGTGGAGGTGGCGAACGATAAATGGAGAGTTGGGTGGGTGTTGAGGTGGTGGTGGGGGAGTTTGGGTGGTGTTGTTATCTCCTGACCATCAGACTACAAATAAATACTAATCTTTCCTTTTCTCCTGACCATCTGAATACAAATCAATACAAATCTTCACTTATCTCCTGACCATCTGAATACAAACCAATATAAATCTCCCCTTATATCCTGACCCTCTGAATACAAATATCCCCTTATCTCCTGACCATCTGCATACAAACCAATATAAATATCCCCTTATCTTCTGACCCTCTGAATACAAATATCCCCTTATCTCCTAACCATCTGCATACAAACCAATATAAATCTCCCCTTATATCCTGACCCTCTGAATACAAATCTCCCCTTATCTCCTGACCATCTGCATACAAACCAATATAAATCTCCCTTTATCTCCTGACCCTCTGAATACAAATCAATACAAATGTATCCTTATCTCCTGACCATCTGAATATAAACCAATATAAGTCTCCCCTTATCTCCTGACCCTCTGAATATAAACCAATAGAAATCTCCCATTATCTCCTGACCATCTGAATACAAACCAATATAAGTCTCCCCTTATCTCCTGACCCTCTGAATATAAACCAATATAAATCTCCCATTATCTCCTGACCATCTGAATACAAACCAATATAAATCTCCCCTTATCTACTGACCATCTGAATACAAACCAATATAAATCTCCCCTTATCTCCTGACCCTCTGAGCTTGTATACAGTAAACCGGAACTGCACGGGTCGGATACGTTTTCATTTCTTTGCCACCACTTATAATTTGTCTTTCTAATGAGTAACATTCTTGACTCTCTGCTTTGCAATGTTGTTACAGTGATAATGATTGTTTTAAATAGATCAGAGACATGAAGGGAAATATGAGACAGGCAAAATAATGCATCGAAGAAAAATTCAAATAAATTAAGCAAATTGAAGGTAAATGACAAATAGGAGTAACTTATATTGAGTCGGCGGAAATGGAAGCCAACACTTCAGAGGCAGACGAAACAGGAATAGTTTATTAGACTTCACGTGTAGCCCATGTTTGAACAAGCTCAGAGGGTGAAGAGGTAAGCCTGGGCGAGACAAGAACAATGATAGAAGGAGAGAGGGAAGAAAACATAAACGGTATAGAAGCATAGATAAACTGTATCTATACAACCTACACAATGCCTGGTTTGTTTTGAGAAAAACAAAAATACCCCATCCAGGTTGCAATTTTGGCAAATAATGTTAACACAAAAGTTGATGGCGACTTCAAGAATAGGTACAAGTGGCATTCGCTTATTTATTTAGTATATACACTGTATATATATATATATATATATATATATATATATATCAGTATGTTATATGTGTACTGTATGTTATATAGACCACTCTGTTTATAATGTATAACATATAGCCATCCAAGCCTTACCGTCAGAATATATGAACACCAATATAAAATACTTAGCTGTGTAACCCCCCCCCCCTCTCTTCTCCCTTCCATTAACGTGTACTGCCTCTTTCAGATATCACCAATACTACTTGTGTATAATGTTATGTTATCCATATATCAGCCTACGTGTAATTGTCTATTCAGTACTCAGTTTATGTTTGATTCACTCACAGTTGTAACTATAAATGAAAAACTATAACAAAAAACATATACACCGTGACAGTGTATTGTGTCCTAGCACAAGGCTCCCAGTTAATATATAAGATACATTGCACCCATAACTGATTATTCTACGGATCCCAGATCACTGGCCTTTCAATATTTGCAAACACAATACATTACCTTAATTATATCTGCATAGTGCGCAGGGAAATTGTGTTTGATAATCTTGTCTATTTAATTGATTTGAGGGTCCTAGCCAAGCAAAACATTCTAGAACAAAATTATGTATATGTTTTTTGTTTTCAATATCTGCCCAGATTTTGAATAAACAACCTATTTCGTGGCCAAATTGAATTGTGGATGACATTATTTGTTTGGAAGAGGGATTTATGAAATGAAAAATACTACTGGGTGGAAATGATTCGGCAAATCTTTGTTCGTTAATCAACAGGTCAAAAACATTTCCTCTTTGCCAAGCACCATTTTTAAATTCACGTTCTCTCTCTCTCTCTCTCTCTCTCTCTCTCTATCTATCTATATATTATCTATCCATCTTCTCTCTCTCTCTCTCTCTCTCTCTCTCTCTCTCTCTCTCTCTCTCTCTCTCTCTCTCTCTATCTATCTATCTATCTATCTATCTATCTTCTCTCTCTCGCTCTCTCTCTCTATCTATCTATCTATCTATATATCTTCACTCTCTCTCTTATACTTCCCCTTCTTGCAGGGATAATCTCGCACAATTAGCTTCATCAACCTTTCACTGGGCAGTTCCCGGGTCTTTTATCCAGGCCCCCTCCCTTCCTTGCCTGATTTGAGAGAGAGAGAGAGAGAGAGAGTGTGTGTGTGTGTGTGTGTGTGTGTGTGTTTATTTTAATATCACCATGCAAGCTTGCAATATTGACAAATGTTTATAGAGAAGTCATACACAGTATTTGTTCTGTGAGTAAATGTATATTTATTAAGATTTAATGTCTCATGAACACATACACGACAACAACAAGAACGTATTTTTCAAGATTATTGTTATTATTTAACTAGTGTCATATGTATGTTTACAGTATATAAATGGATATCTCTATACTAAATTTACTCCACCTCAACTCACCCCCTCACACCCCTATCGCTCTTGCTCTCGCTTTCTCGTTCTCACTCTCTGCCATTAGCGACTGACTGACAGTGGCTTTAATTTTTGTCCTACTATAGTTAATTCAATGATGAACTTCTCAGGATATATATTATATTCCTTATGTGTATAAAGGCGTTGATTTATTACGTACAGTATATATTGCACCCACTATAAATAATGAAGCATGTTAGTGAATAGTTTAGTGGATTATAGAGCCACTGTGTCTAAGCTGTTGCGCACTTGGCTCATGCGCATGAGCCAAGTGCGCAACCGGAGCGCCATAGGATTATTGACTTGCGGTCATGGATTTCCATACCCCTAGCGGACATTTGAGGTGCGGTAGACCAGTATGACATGTTCACAAGTATATGATAGTACCTGCTCAGCATGATTGAGCTCATTTATATGCTTACAGACTACATTCACATCTACAGCCATTTCAACAAGACAATAGTATCCCCCCCCCCCCCCCCCCTACACTATGCACACCAACTAAGGACTAAGGATTAAGGTAGATAATAGCATTAGTTGCCTCGGCATATGGAAGTATATTAAGGGGGAGTTAGTCGCTTTTTATGGACCCCCTTCTTCATCATGTTTAGCATATTAGTTTTGAGATTTTAAGACGTTCGTTCCAATAGTTTGGCGATTTTGAGACCTTTCGTCCCCTTTCTTTGTCAATATTTAGGTAATGAGGTAGATGATGAGTCACATGAGTAACCTTGGCTACTCATATTCTTTCTGTGGTATTATAATAGGACTGTGTTGGCTAGTAACCTTTTAGGATATTAACACCAGCATAACTCAAGAAGAGAGTCAAGACAGAACCTATGTTCAAGAATTCCAGTCCTTTAATTACCCATATCAATGGTGCTCAACTATCTCCCCCTGGTTCGGTTTAACCAATGTCCCGAACCTGCATTGCCATTGTTTCACATTTTTCAATCACTATCTTTATGGATATTCGTTAGTTAGATGGTTCAGTGGACTGTATTAGAATACCATACAATAAAATATATTACCTTATTACTGGAACTAGTGTTATAGAGCCTAAGAGCCTTGTTATACCAAGGCTATGATCGAATGATGGCGTCACAGAAGCGAGAGGGTTAGTCTAAAGGGATAGAGTTGATGAATAAAGAAGGGGGCTACTATACTTAATCATTGATGGGAATGATGATTAATGATCTATGGATTAGTATGGATAGATGGAGAATTGATGAGAGAAGTACTATCACTAATGGGGCGAAATATGAGGTGAAACCACAAGAGCGTAGGCAGACGATCTGGTAGTTGTGGCGACTAGGGAGAGAGTGCGGGACCCTCACAATATTCACGAGAGGTCCGCCAATATCACGCATGCGCGAATGGGTAGGTATATATTTTCCCACTCAACTATAATTACCTAAGTTCATAGGAATGATAGACTATCCAATAGCCAATATAGAACATAATTATTAACTTCTTAATTATTCTATATAACCATTGATCCCACAAACTTAATACTAAATACCCAATGTAATACTTAAAGTAAGACTGTCCATATCAGAGTTTGGACACATTCCCGCCACCAGGTTTATATAATACAGTATCTACAAAAGACCGGAGGCTATTTTATTCCGCCATGATTGGGAGGAGGCTTGAGCCGCCTGTCGACTAGGATGTCCACTGGGTACGTTGACCGGTTGATCGGTCGAGGTAGCCCCTGTGGGAATGTCTCCAGGCGTCTCCGAGGAGTCCTCTTTGCACTCAATGTCCCCCTCAAGAGGGTACAGTCGGACAGTCGGCCGCGTATATGTTCCCGTTTTCGTCCGGACCCTAGCCACTCTGACTTCTCCGTCCTGAGCGGGTAATAACTCGACAATACGGCCCAACTTCCAAAAAGCGCGCGGACCCTCATCATGGATGATGACGACATCACGGATACCCTCTTGAGGGGGACATTGAGTGCAAAGAGGACTCCTCGGAGACGCCTGGAGACATTCCCACAGGGGCTACCTCGACCGATCAACCGGTCAACGTACCCAGTGGACGTCCTATTCGACAGGCGGCTCAAGCCTCCTCCCAATCATGGCGGAATAAAATAGCCTCCGGGCTTTTGTAGATACTGTATTATATAAACCTGGTGGCGAGAATGTGTCCAAACTCTGATATGGACAGTCTTAGTTTAAGTATTACATTGGGTATTTAGTATTCAGTTTGTGGGATCAATGGTTATATAGAATAATTAAGAAGTTAATAATTATGTTCTATATTGGCTATTGGATAGTCTATCATTCCCATGAACTTAGGTAATTATAGTTGGGTGGGAAAATATATACCTACCCATTCGCGCATGCGTGATATTGGCGGACCTCTCGTGAATATTGTGAGGGTCCCGCACTCTCTCCCTAGTCGCCACAACTACCAGATCGTCTGCCTACGCTCTTGTGTTTTCACCTCATATTTCGCCCCATTAGTGATAGTACTTCTCTCATCAATTCTCCATCTATCCATACTAATCCATAGATCATTAATCATCATTCCCATCAATCATTAAGTATAGTGGCCCCCTTCTTTATCATCAACTCTATCCCTTTAGACTAACCCTCTCGCTTCTGTGACGCCATCATTCGATCATAGCCTTGGTATAACAAAGCTCTTAGGCTCTACAACACTAGTTCTAGTAATAAGGTAATATATTTTATTGTATGGTATTCTTATACAGTCCACTGAACCATCTAACTAACGAATATCCATATAATATATGTTTTGTTGTCGGATCGAGTTTGCCCTTCTTGACCACCCAACTCCACCTTTAGGCGGCGACTATCCCATAGATGTCAAATAAGTAGATGGTATCCGCTTGGTTTTCTTTGAAATATTCATCGTCTGAGGTGTATAGCGGCAACAAGACATCTTGATTGGACTCAAATTTGGCCACCTAGGTTTGCACGCTATGAAGTTTTGCCTCGATATCTATCCGAGTTGTGGACTCCAAGAACTCATCCAAACCTGCTGCCAGGACAGTCAAGGAACCTTTAATACCTGCCCTACAGCGTTTGCCTTGGGCTAGAGCTTCCATATTGTCACCCTTAGTCCAAAACAAAACCCAGACCTTTATGACAGTTTATTAATTGAAATAGGAAATCTACTGCCGATCAAACTCGGGTTCTAATGCTAAACGCGAGCGACCAATGACAGATAATCAAAGAGCGAGAACAAATGCGAGAGGGAAAACAAATTGCAATACTTATCATGCCGATCAAACTCGGGTTCTATCACAAATCGCGAGCAATGGCAAGAAATAAAAAGGGAAAAAACAAAGGATATACTAACAAGACATGGTGATAAATAGCCGATCAAACTCGGGTTCGGACCTAACACTAAACGCAAGCGACGGGATAATTGGCAAACTATCAGAACATGAGTGGCATTAGAACTTGTAGAATTAGCGCCTGCCGAGTGCCGAAATCATCAAAGTTAATACCCAAATTACAACCGTTCAAAATTTAGAATTTAGATGCCGCAATGTTCCCCAAATACTCCTCCAGAGCAAAGTCTTTTTGATTCTCTGTCCTCACAACTCAGTGTCCTCAACTTAAATGCTTCTTCTGAAATCACTGTGTTGGGTGATTTTAATGTCCATAATGTTGAATGGCTCACTCATTCAGCCAGGACTGATGATGCTGGTCTTGAATGTGAGCTATTTGCAGACTCATTTAATTTCACTCAACTAGTCAACCAACCCACCCGTGTACCAGATAATCCTAATCATAATTCCCACCTACTGGACTTATTTTTAACAACCAATTCAGAAAATTATGATGTTACAGTGAGGTCCCCGCTTGGATCTTCTGATCACTGTCTGATACAGGCCACCTGTCTATCACCTACCACACCTTCCCACTCTGAACCTGTTTTGGTGACTAAATGGCATTACGATAGGGCAGACTGGGAGGGTCTTCAAGGTTTCTTTATTGATATTCCCTGGACCTCTTTCTTTTCTAATGATGCACACTCCACCTTGAGCCACATACAAGATTTTGTAAAAATTGGAATGGAAACTTTTATTCCTCATCAAAAGTACAGTAAAAGATCTAATTCACCTAAATGGTTTGACCATAATTGTGCTAGAGTAACTGAACAAAAAGCAATAGCCTACAATGCATACACAAGATCAAAAACACATGAAGCCTTTAATTACTTTAGAAACATCAGAAATCATGCCAAAACTGTATTAAACCTAACTAAATCAAACTTTCTCCACAAGCAGGCAAATAAACTTCTAAATAATCCAAATGATAACAAAATATTTTGGTCTACTCTTAACTCATTTAAATCCAACTTCACTACTGCTTCATCCATTCCACCATTAAAATCTCCGACTGGCAATCTTGTAAGTGACCCACGAGGTAAAGCTAACCTTCTTGCGGATATTTTCTCCACCAACTCAACCTTAGATGAAATAAATCAAGATGTCCCTGTACTTAATTTTAATTCGCCTGAAATTCCCTCACTTAAGATCCACACCAGACATGTCAAAACTATTTTGCAGAATCTCTCGGTAGATAAGGCTCCTGGTCCAGATGAAATCCCTCCAATAGTACTTAAGAATTGCTCCTTGGTGCTCGCTCCTGTATTGGCAAAATGTTTCCGTCTGTGTACTCATACCTCATGCTTCCCAGTACCCTGGAAAGAAGCAAACATCTATCCAGTTCCTAAAAAAGGTGCCTCTTCAGATCCATCAAACTACAGACCAATAGCTATAACTTCCACTCTTGGTAAAGTCTTTGAAATTATATTAAATAATCACATAATTAAGCATCTTGAGAATAATAAATTAATCAGTGATAGGCAATATGGTTTTAGACGATGTCGATCAACTGCAGACATGCTTTGCCTTCTTACGCATCAAATCAACCAAGCTACAGACCAACATGGTGAAACACATACAATAGCACTGGATATATCAAAGGCATTTGATAGAGTCTGGCATCAATCCTTATTGTCGAAGATGTCACACTACGGCCTTGCATCATTAGTTCCACTAATTTCTTCTTATCTTCATAACAGAAAAATATGTGTAATGGTAGATGGCCTTTATTCACAATTTCACTCAATAAATGCTGGTGTTCCCCAGGGATCAGTTTTGGCCCCAATTCTGTTCCTCATTCATATCAATGATCTCATATCTACCACTCATAATCCAATACATTCCTACGCAGATGACTCAACACTCCACAGTTCCTTCACATTTACCAATTCTTTCACCCAACCCGATCTTATAAATTCAAAAATAAACATGGCAATTTCTCTGAACCAGGACCTTTCTAGAATTAATGGATAGGGACGAAAGAATCTAGTTTCCTTTAATGCACAGAAAACCAAGTACATTCAATTTTCTAACCGACAGAATCTCACTGACTCCCATATATTTTTTAATGATGTAAATATTCCCACTTCCCCTAGTATTGACATTCTCGGTGTAACATTAACTACTAACTTGAGCTGGACACATTATGTTAGAAGCATTGCTAAGAATGCCTCTAAAAAACTGGGACTCCTGTACAGAGTTCGAGAATTCTTCACTGACGAGCAGTTGGCCGTGATATATAAAAGTCATGTGCGTTCTCAGATGGATTACTGTTCACCTCTGTGGGGTGGAAGTGGAGTGGTTGCATTGAGGCAGTTGGACAAAATTCAAAATAAAGCTATTAGATTAATCAATAACCCTGCAATCACACAGGACCTTCCTACATTATCCATACGAAGAAACGTTGCATCCCTTGCATTATTCTACAGATATTTTCACAGCAATTGTTCCGAGGAACTTGCTTCAATTGTGCCGCCTCTCCACATCTTTCCCCGTAGAACTAGGGCAGCTGAGAGCGCCCATGAATTTACACTTTCTCCTCCACAATGCAGAACTTCTGCTTATCAGAATTCATTTATCCCCAGAGCTACTACTCTTTGGAATTCACTTCCCTCGAATTGCTTTCCACAAACTTACAATCTACAAATGTTTAAATCCAGTTGTTACAAACATTTTATGAATGGAGGATGCCTTTAGGCACATGGACCTTTTTGTTTTATCTGTGTTTTTCCTTCCTCCGTTCATAGTCTCTTAAAAAAAAAATAAAAAAAAAAAATGAAAAGTTAGGCTATCACAGACATTTTTGCAAAAAACAGGGTTAAATTAGATGCATCAAGAGTTACTAATAATTTAGAAAAGCCAATAGATACCTTTAAATTTAGATTTAGTTAGGCTTAATCAGAAAAACAAGACTCATTGAACTTTCAAATTAGTCAATCCGAAAAATGCATTTTACTGTATGGGTTATTTAAAGTTAGTGCATATTCAATTATCCGGCTCAAAACCTTCCCATACACCAACTCCCGCTGCCCCGTGCTTAAAAAACCCATGTGCCATGTTAGCAAATCAGGGAAACCCTCGCGGCCGAAAAGGAAGCAAAAAATCGCGGGAGAGCAGCCATCAAATGCACCGACAAGCAAACAAGTAGGCCCGGCCAACGAACACACTAGGACGGGCGAAGGACCATTATATTATATGGATATTCGTTAGTTAGATGGTTCAGTGGACTGTATTAGAATACCATACAATAAAATATATTACCTTATTACTGGAACTAGTGTTGTAGAGCCTAAGAGCCTTGTTATACCAAGGCTGTGATCGAATGATGGCGTCATAGAAGCGAGATGGTTAGTCTAAAGGGATAGAGTTGATGAATAAAGAAGGGGGCCACTATACTTAATCATTGATGGGAATGATGATTAATGATCTATGGATTAGTATGGATAGATGGAGAATTGATGAGATAAGTACTATCACTAATGGGGCGAAATATGAGGTGAAACCACAAGAGCGTAGGCAGACGATCTGGTAGTTGTGGCGACTAGGGAGAGAGTGCGGGACCCTCACAATATTCGCGAGAGGTGCGCCAATATCACGCATGCGCGAATGGGTAGGTATATATTTTCCCACCCAACTATAATTACCTAAGTTCATGGGAATGATAGACTATCCAATAGCCAATATAGAACATAATTATTAACTTCTTAATTATTCTATATAACCATTGATCCCACAAACTTAATACTAAATACCCAATGTAATACTTAAAGTAAGACTGTCCATATCAGAGTTTGGACAATCTTAGTCTGTATTGACACTCACGCCACCTATTGAGCTTCTCATTCACTAGATACTATCTCCCATTTCAATTTTCTAAATATGTGAATATGCATACAATGCTAATGTATTGGAAACAGCAAGGTTGGTTTCCATGGCATGCCGGTGGGCTTTGTGGCAATATATAGAAAACGAAGAACGGCACAAATTGCATCCCAACAATAGCTTTCCTTGACACATCGTAATTTGAATTCGGGAACCTAAGATTGCCAGCTCAGAAACAAATGTTCGCCTCCTAAAGAAATGTAGGAGGTTATATGCTAAATAGTGAATTTACAAATATTATATCACAGTATATTAGTTCATGCTGTTGCCCATCTCATTTTGAATACTCACATCCTATTTTTTGTCCATGTACCCTTGATTCCATTGAACAGGATCCTCCCCTAATGTCTGTCCTGAACACATCCACTGCTTTGTGTTACCCCTATCCCACTTCTCCATACTCATCTCCTATAATAAGTACGTTCTAGTCATCTTAATGCTTTCCACTGTATGGACCATGGAGGTATAGAGGTGTGACTCAGGTGCAGATGGCCTCAAGACCTGAGAGTGAGGCAGTTGAACTGTCAAACCGCCATCTTACTGTAGGCTACTAAAAGCTTTTAGGTCAAACACCAGGCAGGTGTGGGTCACCTTTCACCTGGAATTCCACAGTGTGTACTGGTCAAAGTAGATTAATTTATAGTTCAGCTATGAGAGTGAGAAGTAGTGTCTATATATAGCTCTCTGCTACATCATAATAAATGTCAACCTCTTGTGTTGCATTTGGGTGTAATGAAATATTAACCAAAGATTCTGACCCATCCATTATATTACATAAGTGAGTACCCATACAGTTTACTATTATTGACAGATTGTCATAGCATTTATTTTTGTGACCAGATTAGCTTCAAATGTAATTAATTTCGTTTAAGAGTTGCAGATATTTGTAATAGGCTACCGAGTGGTATAGTGGGATCAAGAATGTCAGAAAGCTTACGGATAGAATTAGATAAGCACATGGACAAGATGGGTTAGGTGTGAAAGTGATTGTCTTATGTGGCCCTGTACATAACCACCTTCCATTGCTATCAAAGCAGTTGCGGAGATGTGTTACCAGAGGAAGTATTATTATGCCAGAAAACAATTCACAACAAGAAACAGCTTTACAAGTTGTTACTCTCCGCGGCGCACATTTTTTTTTTTTACTGGTACATACTGTGCGCATGCATGATGATTTTGGGACCCATTGCCAATTTCGATAAAAAGTACATCAGTGTGTAGGGAATGTTTGCGTGAATCGGCCCATATATATTTGACCCCCCCAAAAATGTCTGGGGGGGGGGGGGGAACGGTCCGTAGTTGCAAAAATGTGGAGCGAATGGCACCGCGCGGCTAGATTGTCATCGAGCGGCGAGATTTCCCGGCCGAATTTTCACGCGCCCAGGGGATAGAACCTGAGGGAGGAGGGGGTGGGTTACCGCGTAATATCACGTATATCTCCTTTTTTTATCCCTTTTAGGCTATGTAGAGTACGTATATGTGTGTAGGCCACCCATATAACAAGGAATATGCCTCATAGTGACCAAAAATTGCAATATATAAGGGAATTATCAATTAATTTTTAGGCGGGAATGAAGACGGGTTGGAGGTTTGGCGGCAATTTATGAGATGAGAGTGTGGTTTGCGCTATAATATCACGTATATCTCGTACTTAGAGCACTGTCATGCTATAATACAGACTTGTATGTTTGTAGACGTCCCATATAACAATATATATACCGCATATAGACCAATTCATGCGATATTTACGCACATTATCAATGAGTTTCTATGCGTGAACCAAGGTGTGATTGAGTTGTGCTGGGAATGGAAGGGGGAGTAGGTGTGTTGCGCTATAAATATCACGTATATCTCGTACTTAGAGCACTGTCAGCCTATAACACAGACTTATACGTATATAGACGTCCCATATAACAATATATATACCGCATATAGACCAATTCATGCGATATTTTACGCACATTATCAATGAGTTTCTAGCAGACGGAAGCCCAAAAGCGTCGGTGGGTGAGCGGGTGTGTGGGTGGGAGGGAGGGAGGCAGGGAGTGAGTCGTGGAGAGAGTGAAGGCAGGGAGAAACATACGCAGCTACCAAGAAACATACGCAGCTGTGTGATAATTGTGGAGGCGCCCGTGGCGTATGGATGTCTTGGGATTTTGAACCTTATGTCTAGCAGGTGTCTGGGGTTCGTTGCCACCCAGAGGTCTACAAAAACATGAGTCAGGAATGGAGAGAGAGAGAAAGTGAGACATGCGTATGTCGTATGTATGAATGGCTTTCAGAATTGCATTTTTATGCAAGCAGACATTGCATTTTAGACACATGTGAAGTACTACAGAAATATGTAGGCCATTGACTGTAAATAACGTACTATATTATAGACCAGGAACGAGGGTGGTCAGTAAACATCGGATTAACCTTTTTTGATAGAGAGCTAAATATAGACTGGTGTCGCCTGACACTTGCGAAAGGGTAGATTGCCACCAGAAAACTTATATTTATTTATTTCCAAGTAATATGCAATCTAAATGTATATTCGAGACCTACTGCAAGTATTTGTATGACAGTCATGACTATGTATAATCCAATATACGCGTGTAAGGGCGTAGGCGAGATATAAGAAAGATGGTTGAGCAATTTTCGACACCCACACAGTTATTATTCATTATTATTTACAATATTATACAACACAAATGTATTTGTGAAGAGTATTTTATGCATGCTGTATTTATACGAATTTAGTTGGTAGCCAAACTCAGACAGAGAGAGGTGTTGTGGATGGAGGGAGGGAAGGGTCACCCACTGACCCACTGACCGTGTGATAATGACTGGAGTCACACTGAGAGGGGCAATTTTGCTGAGTGTTTGGGCAATTTTTGACAGAATAAAGTTATATTATTACTAATTCTTGACAGAGACAAACTTTTATAAACCTTTGCATGATATAATTGATAATCCCACCAATTTACAAACGTAAATTGGTGGGATAATTCATTTTTTTTTGTATATTGTCATTTCGATTGTAGACACAAAGTTTTGAGTGACATTTGGTATGAGCTCCTGTGGCATGGTTGGTAAGGTCGCGGACTGGAAAACTCAAAGTGTGGTAGGGTAGTGGAATCGAATCCAAGAGGGGGTTATGGGGAAGGTTTTATACTGTTTAGATAAATTTTGATAATTTTTTTTTTTTTACAAGATTATGCCATTGTATTCAAACAATATGAAATATTCATATAATATATCATATTGTAAGAATACAATGACATGACCTTGTATTTTCGTTTTTTTTATTTTGTTTTTGTATTATCTTAGTAGGTTTGACAGGATTTATTGAAACATTTATTTTGGTACAATTCATTTGAGGTAAGAAAATATATACACATTACTTAGGCTATAACAAACATATATATTGATATACTAAAAAAGAAGGCATATTACATGGAAATCTTTGAAACTTATAAACTAATAATGAAAGATACAATTATATAATGTAAAACAGCTATATCACAGGGACATCTTTGGAACTTATACATTATATAATATATATGTGACATTATGAGGTAGCGTGATCAATTTGGTCAGGTCAGGTAAGGTAGGGCGCCAGTCAAGGGCAGGGCAGGGGGCGAGTCCAGGGCAGGGCAGGGCAGGGCAGGGGGCGGCACTCAGTAGTTTTTAAACATGTGGTAGTCCCTGAAGTAGTCACCCAAGCAGAGTGCAACTTTGCACTCGGCGCACATTGAGGTGACTCTTTTTGTTACATGGGGTTTCCTGACACTGGAGCTGCAGACGTGGCACTGCACCTGCCTGTGAAGAGTGCCAATCAGCTCGGTGTTGGTTGGGTAGTGTCGTTCAACCCCCAGCTGGATGCGGTCAGGGACGTGATCCCCACGCCATGCCGTACGTCTGTGAGTGGTGGTGCCATACTTCTCCAGGAGTTGATATGAAACGTTGTAAACAAACTCCCGGAATTTTAGCTTCTGGTGTGGGGCCATCTCTCTCTTCACCAACCACAAGTTGTAGGCGTTGAGCATCGTGATGTCAACTAGGTGGAGGAAGAGCTTGTGATACCACTTCACAGTCTTCCTCAGACACTCAACGCCTGACAGTTGACAGTCAGACTTGCCCACCAGGCGCATGTTCTTTGTGCAGTCCACTACCATGTCGGGCTTATAGATGGTCTTCCTGGTTCGGTAGTGGATTTTACCAGAGTCCATCTGGGCACCTGTGTGGACTGTGGAAAGCAGGTGGACGTCTCTTTTGTCCTTCCACTTCAGGGCTACCACTTTCCCGGACTTTTCAAGTTGCTTGTACTTCTGCCCCTTTCGTCGCCTTCTTCGGACATGCCTCTCGCGGTGTTCCTGGGCCAGTTCGTGTTCAGAAGGTGTGTCACTGGAGGAGGCATCTGACAGAGGAATGACATCACCTGTGAACTTTGGCATAAACTTTCTTGTCTTTCTGACAGTCCAACATGGCCCCGTTTGGTTGTCATGAAGAAACTGGCAGAGAGCAGGAGAAGTATACCAGTTGTCAGTGTAGATGATGTGGCCTTTGCCCAGGTAAGGTGCCAAAATTTTCCTGACGATGGCACCTGACATGCCCATGGGGTCACAGGGAGCGGCTTTCGGTACGTCAATGTCAGTTCCTGTATACACGATCATGTCAAGCACTATTCCAGGTTCACAGTCGCACAACACGAAGAGCTTGATTCCGAACCTATGCCTTTTCAAGGGGATATACTGCTTGAAAACAAGACATCCTTTGAAGAGCACGAGCGACTCATCAATCACCAAATTGAGGAAGGGGTAAAAGTATTTCCTATACCTCTCCAACAACATGGTGAACACATCCCGAACTTTCCATATCCTGTCAAACCTGTTAGGATTTTCGTTGTCTGCAAAGTGCATAAATCTTAGCAGCAACAAAAATCTGTCACGAGTCATGAACTTATTGAAAGTTGGGGTGGCGATGAGAGGGTCGTGCTTCCAGTAGTGTTGCAACACATGCTTCTTGCAAAGAGGCATGAGGAACAACAAGGCAAAAAACGTCATGAATTCTTCCACAGTCGTATCCACCCACCCTCGTATTCTCGATTTTGGAGAAATGACGTTCAATTTGCCAAACACCCACCTGTAGTAGGCGTTTGTTTGGGCAACGATGTAAGTCATTACCTCCAAATCGAAAAAAGCGAGGAAGAAGTCGCTTTCGTTTGCGTTATCATCACAGGGCCAGTCATCAGTTGTACCTGACGTCCCAGGATTGAACTGGGGCACGTCAGGCACAAAATTGACCCCGTCAGACCACTCAAACGAAGGCATGCCAGGGATCGGAATGTCGTCTCCGTCTGCTTCTGCGTCTGAAATATCGCTGTCATGTTCGCGATACAGCACAGCATCATCATCACCCTCCTCTTCACTAGACAGACACCCTTCTTCATTCTCATTATCGACGTCTGACTCACTTCCACTGTCCACTCCCAAATCCCCCCACCCTTGGTCCCGTGCTAGGGCGTCGTCGTCGAAACACGCAGGGCTGCCAATGCCCTGCGAATCACCACCAAACAGCAGGGCGGCGTACTTGGATGGTGTCAGATTTGTTCTGCTCACTCTAGCACGTAGGGGCGTCTTATGGGCAGGGGCAGGGGCAGGGGCAGAAGGGCCGGCAGGGGCGTAGGCAGGGTCGGCGTCGGCAGGGGCGGCAGTGGTGCGTGGTCCAGTGGGCCTGGAGGCAGGCAAGATGATGGTGGTGCCTGTCAACCCTTTCCCTTTCCCTTTCCCTCTTCCTTGGGCAGGGGCGGCAGGGGCAGCAGGGGCAGCAGGGCTGGCACGGACAGCAGGGCCGGCAGGGCCAGCAGTCGCTTTCCCTCTCCCTTTCCCCTTCCCCTTCCCCTTCCCTTTTCCTTGGGCAGGGGCAGCAGGGGCGGCAGGGGCAGCAGGGGCGGCAGGGGCAGCAGGGGCAGCCGGGCCAGGGGCGGCTGGTGGTGGTGGTGGTGGCAGGGTCACTGTGCCAGGCGTACGGGTTTTCTTCCCTACGCCCGTGCCTTTGATTTTGCCTGCCCCCGCAGGTTCTGCAGCCTTAGGGCGGCCTCCTGCGTCGGTGGTACTGGTGGCAGGGGTGGCAGGGGTGGCATTGGTGGTGGTAGTGGTTGTTGCAGTGGCCTGGGTCGTGGTGGCAGTGTCCCCAAAGGCCAATGACCTCTGTGCAATTGCCTTGCTTGCACGTGTTTTACTTGCTTTTGGTGCTGGTGCTTCGTCCTCCGAGCTGTAGGGCGTGTTGTACTGGTAGCTAGGGTTTCTGGTAGCCACCCTCTGCTTTCCACGGCGGCTGACACTACCAGAAGGAGGGCTGGTTGTGTCATCAGGGCGCGAGCGTGAGGGACGTGTGGGCTCCATGACTAGTGCTTGGGTTCTGGCGCGGTGGCGCTTGCACGAGTGCGGGGCGAGCGTGTGGCGGGGTTGTATCGAGAGTTGACATGTAGTACTATACCCACACCAATTTGTAGCCGCCTGCCTATAAACCCGCGGTTTTGGTACGTGTTCAATAGCCTCACTCTTAAGAGTCTTCCCGCAGTCCGCCGGGGGAACTCTTAAGAGTCTTCCCCCAGTTCCCGGGTTAAGAGCAGAAATACAATGAATAAGTTAGTGTTCTTTATTGATATGTACAAGTAAAAACAATAAGTGAACTGGTAATAATATAAAACTTGTAATGTTTAAAAAAAATTGTTTGTGTAATATTAGTAGGTAAAATACATACACTTGCATAATCAGTTATTTACATCCCATATCATTAAGTGTAATCAATTAATATTAGCATCATTACGGGTAAATAAATGGCCTGGGGGTAGCTAACTGGATGACTTGCGTGCCGTCCATGTTTGTATACAGTAGTAACAGAGAGCGTACTTCACAACAGCCTGGGGATCAACAACAACAACAACAACAACAACAACAACCACAACACTCCCCTGGATTAACCTCCACCTCTTCTACCACCATGGTATGGACGGTCACGTTTAATACTCGTAGTGTCAAACTTTCCCTATCATTTATATTTCGTTTGGTAATCCTGTGTGGCTCAGTCTGCCCCTTCTGTTGGTAATTTTTTCTCTCTCTCTCTTCTCTCTCTCTCTCTCTCTCTCTCTCTCTCTCTCTCTCTCTCTCTCTCTCTCTCTCTCTCACACGCATTTATACACGTTAACTGTCCATCAGTGTTATTGCACTCTCCGAATATAACACGTAAACCAAGCTTTACATTATTCAATTACCTGAAACAGCGACCACAACACTGCTGGTTAACAAAAGTCTCCCTCCTCCCTCCCCCGTGCAACCATTTAGCTGGACGCTAATAGGTCTCCAGGGGAACATTGTGTATAGAGCCTGAATAATGTGTGTGTGTGTGTGTCTGTGTGAGTGTGTGCGTGCGTTCTAAACACTTGCATTGATATATCCTTGAATTATGCATCACGTTGGAAATATATAAATACATACTGTATATACTGTATAACTATATACTCTATATATACTAAAATACGTGAAGAGATAAAGTACAATTGTATAAGTCGATTCCTACACACATTAAATTTGTATATTCTCCGTAACGCCTCAAATGTGTATTCATATTCGCAATGGTCTGCATATACAACATAGAGGATTTATAGCTACATCCACTATGATATAAAATGAAATATTCAAATAGTTGGAGATAAAGGTTTTAGTGACGTCAGAATACGGTCCCACTGGTATGACGCTTACCACCAACAAGCCTAAATAGACTAAATCAATGTATATTAAACCCTTTCATAACATGACACATTAAATTGTACTTTGTTATTGTTAATACTGGTTGACTCAATAGATTAAAAAGGACCTCTATCAATTAAAGGGTGTTTATATTAATGTTTTGATTCCCATAGACCTTTTATAAACTTAATAGAATCTTTAATAATGGACAGAATACAAATAAAGAATACGTCTTGTTATAGCAAAAGAGTCAAAAGTCCAAATTCAACTAAGGCTCACCTAACTTAGCCTCATTATATTAGTTGAATTGTCCATGATTGCAGACATAAGTGAAAACATTCGCTGAGCTAACAACCCCTTGCATAGATCAGGCAACTATCAATTGTTTAATATTTTGTGCATGTCAGTTTCACATGCAAAGCAACAAAACCCAATTTAGTATACATTATCCTTTTAAATATGCAAAAGTTGTACTTCTAATGTGGTCATTCATATAAGTGTAATAGGATCCAAAATTATGCTTTATCTGATTTTTTTTTTTTTTTTTTTTTTACTGACAGTACAGTTAGGCCATAGAAGCGCTTAGACTAAGGTACACCAAATAAAACAACTGTTTTGATAGCGTAATGCATTAATACGCGGAATTTGTGTGTGAGTACCCTAGGTTCGAATCCTTGGAGTGCCACATGTATTTGTTGATTTCTTTAATTGAGTTTATAAATAAACTTGGTTGGTGAACAAATATTAATATATTCATCTTGAATGTATTAATTATGTGTATTACGTACAGACAACAATTAAAACTTACACAGATTAACCTGAACTGCATTAAATTTGTAAATTTGTCGTACCTCAGGTTTTGTGCATGAGCGTGAGGTGCATAGAATATACGCACCTGGCTTAGCACGCATATTATATAAATATGGAAAAACTAAGAAAACAGAGAAGTGAGCATTGACAGAAAAGAAAGGAGGATAGAGATGGGAAGGAATAAAGAAGGGAAATGGAGAATGAGGAATAATAGAAAGGAAGGAAGGACAGATACAGAAACAAAGTTGGGCAGAGAAGATAGAGAAAGGTGAGCGAATCTTTAAAGCATGAGAGAAACACTTAGGTGGAGTGAGGGAAAAGAGGATAGAAAGGATCGAAAAACAAAAGAGAACGAAGGGAATAGAGGAGGGGGGATAACTAAAGAGAGGGGAAGAATAGAGAGAGAAGTACATACAAATGGATGAAAGAGCAGAGAGAGCGAGGTCTGCCTCCCAGAAGGTGTGGAGAAAGAAGTGAATAATAGCAGTAAGAAGCAAAGATAAACAAACTACTAGCATAGCCAGCCCACGCAGCTTACGGGGTCCCATAGCTCTACTTTCCAGGGTCCGGTGAATCAAATGTTATCAGTTGTCCAGGTTTTAGTACATGTAGATTCCATTTCAGTAATTAAAAGTATTGCGAAAATGGCCCGACGCCAGTGAAATCGCAAGTTAATAGAACTCGCGAGGTTGTCCAGGTTTAACACACATGTTGAATATTCCCTTCCCAACATACTACACTTATTACCGAATGCTTTTCCTTTTGTCTCCTTCATACACTAAAAACAAATAATTGCTGAAAAGACACTGTTGTGTTACCAATGATTGCGATGCATATAATAAAAATGGGAAAAGCATATACTGTATTTCATATATTTAAAGCTTGACGATTGATTCTATTTTTTAACAAACCTGAAGTTGCTGTAGGCCTATTCTGATTGCATTCACTTAATCTAGCATTGATAACATTCCTGGCAGGTAAAAAAAAGATGTGAATTAGATCTCCGACCATATCTAGAATAGCAAAAATGTTAATAAAAGTTCAACGTTCTGAGAGAGAGAGAGAGAGAGTGAGAGAAAGAGAGAGTAGGAGAGAGATCAAAAACATAAACCTCTCGCAAACACCTTGGAATTCTGTCTTACACCTTTATTTTCCCTAAGTCAGCCTTTTCTTGTATTTGGAGTCTTACCGCCGTCTTTACCATACTTAATGTAACTTTACTCACTCTTGTTTGCGTCTGTACGTATTGTTTATATTAAACATCCCATTGTGTTGCAAGACGGGTGCTACGTGCTCTACGAAGAGGGGGCGGTATACACTGAGAGAGCTTTAAGGAACACTGATTATTGTAATAGTGGTAGAATAGTGAGGGATGCAACATTCCGGCGAAGAGAGAAAGAGACTGCAAAGAATTGGTGAGTGGACGTGAGTTAATGAGACAGAAGGCTTTCTTTTCTACTTTGTTTAGAAATGGTGTATGAGAGGATCCTCCCCACACGTGTGAACACTACTCAATATATCGACGCACTGTGCTTCTGTGCAGAGCAATAAATTGCGCAGGGGTAAAACAAACCTGGATGCGGTTGAGCATACCCAGCTTCTGGAAAGCTGTTTTAGCAAGAGTGGTAATATGATCTTTCCAAGAGAGATCAGAAGAAAAATAGACACAAAGAATATTAAGAGCAGATGAAGAGTTAATTTGTATGTTATTGAAGAGTAGGTCATAGTTTTCTGGAAGGGGGCGAAGAGTAGACAGATGGAGAAATTGAGTTTTGGAAGCATTGAAAGTAACAAGGTTTTCTATGCCTCAATTAGAGATAGTAGAGAGCTCAGAAGATAGTGTTTTATAGCCTCCTTATGTGAGTTTTGGAGTTCCTGCTGCAAATTATTTTGTGGAAGGCTAGTTGAATAGTGTTATGTAGAGTCGTCTGCATATGAGTGAATGGGGCTGGAGGTGCAGTTGAGAAGGTCGTTAATGAATAATAGGAAGAGAATTGGAGATAGGACAGTACCCTGAGGACCACCGGAGTTGATAAGTTGAGGAATCGAACGGTGGTCATCCACAACCCAGCTATGGAACGGCTGGAAAGGAAATTAGAGACAAATGCACAGATGGAGAGATAGAAACCGAAGGAGGGTAGTTTGGAAATATGGGATTTGTGCCAGACTCTATCGAAAGCATTCAGTATGTCTAGCGCAACAGAAAAAGTCTCAGCGAAGTCCCGAATGGAGGATGACCAAGAGTTAGTAAGATAAAAAAGATCACCAGTAGAGTGGCATTTAAGGAAGCCATACTGGCAGTTTGAGAATAAGTTATGAGAAGATACAGTATATGCTTAAGAAATTTTGGGATAAGAAGAGTTTCAAAAACTGTAGAGATGCAAGAAATGAGAACAATTGGACGATAGTTGGAGGGTTGAGAGAGGTCACCTTTCTTTGGGACAAGTTGAATGAGAGTAAACTTCCAGCAAGAAGGGAAATCGTTAAAGGAGAGACAGAGACAGAAGAGTTTGCCTAGGCAGGAAGTCAACGCATAAGCACAGTTTCTTAGTACAATAGGAGGAACACCATCCGGTTCGTACGCCTTCTTAGTATTAAGCCAAGAGAGGGTGGAAAGTTCATCCTTAGAAGAGATTATGATGTTAGGCATAAGTAGGAGAGACAGGGGTGGAGAGGGAGGAATAGAACTAAAATCATCCTGTGACATCTACCAGCGTTGGCAGAATCGCCTCTCGTTAGCCACTAGCGCTCGCCAGGGACATCGAAATGGGCTACAGTTATCAGAGAATGTTGTTCTTTCTTTCCTAGTAATCGCATTGTCACAGACAGTCCAGTGTTGGTCTTTGTTTTCGTCTGTGACAACGGGAAGTATTTTATATCATTAATAGAATATAAGATGCATTGTGTAAAGTTAAGGAGAAAGAGCGATGTAAGCAGCGTGGTGGTAATATGTGCGTGTGTATGTATGTGCTGCCTCCCTCGCTCGAAGGAGTTTTCCCGCTCGCGCGCGGGCTTTCCCGCGCCCTTGATTGGCTGGCGGATCCTGGCGCGTCCTAGGGATGCCTGCTGCCTTGTGACGTTTCGGCCCGTGATTGGCCGACCATCGCATACTTGCGGGCTCCTGTGTAACTAACCTCCTTCATGAGGGTCCCCAGGAGCTGCCCTCCTCAGGACAGGCTTAGTGCGCGTGCTTCTAACATCCCCTTGCATACTCTCTCCCGATCACCCCCTTTTCCACTGTTTCTCTCACTCGATTCTCTCTTTCCATACTCTAATCTTTATTAACTGCACAACACTCCCCTTGGGTTCTGCATACGGTTTCCATAGCCGGCCCATTGTATTGCATGCGCCGTCCTCTGAGATATTTACATGTACTTAGAATAGGTTTGAGGGTTCTTAGTTAGTATAGGTTAAGAACTTTGTGTGTGTCTCCATTATTGATTTAGTGTTTCTGCTCTTTTATTTAATGCTAGACTGGGATAAGGTAACTGTAGTCGTTGTCTCCTATGTGTGTACAGTTTGCTTATACCTACACGACTTCGACTGATCCTGTGGTAGCCTGGGTTGTCTTCTCGGCTGCGTCCTTTGCGAGTGCAGCATTGTGTTGACTGAGGGTTTTGGCCTGTACCAGTTCCACGCCTTGCTGCCTCTTTGCTTGTCTTAAGAGGGTCGCCAGGATAGAACCAGATACTTGTGATCTGGATCTATCAAGAGAGCACCCTAGTCAATTAACGTAACTTAAAGGATGCAGTCTTAAGGACATCGCTAGGCTACGAGCCTGTCTTGCTCAACCCCAGTTCCTTACCTAGAGTATCCCAGCTAGACATTATTAATCGAGTAGACACTTGTTAGTATTTAATATAAGCTCTTTGATATGTACGCATTATTATTCACAGCATTTATTAGTCTAGGTTGTTGCTGAGCCGCACAACCATAGCAGACTGTTTCGTCGATGAGGAAGTACTTCTTTTAGTGTCGAGCATTGCTACCGTTGCGCATTTATAGTATTCTCGTGTCAGTTAACATTATATGTCCTATCTTTTAGTGTATTCGATTTACACGTGTAGTGTCCTGCCTCCTGCCTTTATATAGTTTAAGATACGAGCATCTTATGAGCATCAGACTTTCTTCAGAAGTTTCCAGGTCTATGCTGTAGGACTATACTTCACTTTCTTTCAGATAGGGGTGAAGAGTTTATTGTTATTTAGAGTAATTACATTGAAGCATCTTTTTATTGTATTAAATCTTGCAGTGATTTAATTGATCTTTCCATAGATTCCTTTTTATGCATTTTAATGTTACTTGCATCTTGTTTGTTATCAGGCTATACCAGTGGGGGTTAGCCTGAAGTAGAGTACATTTATGCCCAGTTAAAGATACCCCGCTATCGCAGATTAACTCTGGAGGGTATACTGTAGGTGTTTTTGTTCGCCAGCATATAAGTTCGAGGGTTTGGATCTAGCGTACCGTTGTTGCATAGTGCCCTATTACTAGTCCAATCATTAAGTGCCCTTGTTTTATTCGTAGTCCCAGTCGTAACAAATGGCGACCTTGCTTAGTATCTTATCTTAGTCGTCATACCAAATGAACTAAGAAATAATTGCAGGATTTTTGGACATTTGTTTTTTGAGGAATATTTTGGACATGTTGGATTTTTTTTTTGGCAACGTAGTATAGCACTTGAGTTGTCTTCAAGCATTTTTTGAGTGAATAGTGCTACATGAGAGTTTAGGTACTTTTTTTTGTTTTTATAAACGTTGAGGATTTCCGGTGGACACTATGTCGAACGACAGATCAGTGCACAGTGAGGACACAGTACAGGAAGCAGACTCTGAGGTGCATCAGCTGGGTTTGTTAGAAGGCATTAGAGTAGTAACTAGTGAGGAGGATGCAAGGAAGTTTCTGGAGATGCCTATTACTGTTGACCGGGTGTCGGGGATTGATCGGTATGGTCTCCGGTGTTTGGCCACAGTCATGGGGCATGTTGGCACTAGCAGCATGACGGGAAGTGACCTGGTGGCCTGTGTGCTCGGTGGGGTGCGTGGGGCTTCGGGTGGAGCGGGAGCTGGGGCACCTTCGGCCCAGCCCCCACTCCACTCGACTCCTACAATGGCGCTCCCTCGGGCTCCGGAGCCGGGTATGTTCCCGCAGGCCGACGCCTGCTGGCAGTTGGGTATGCCTCTAGGTGATTCACGGGGTGTGTCCCCGATAGTAGCATCCCCTCCTCAAGGTTTGTCTGCCGAGATGTTGTTTCAGCTCGAACTAGCCAAACTTAACCAGCAGGCTGAGGAGAGAAAGGCTGAGCTTGAGCAATGAAAGCATGAATCTGAGCTTGAGATGGCTAAGCAGCAGATTGAGATGGCTAAGATTCAGCAGCAGCAGCGGGAAGCTGAGCTCAGAATTCAGGCTGAGGAGAGAAAGGCCATGTACTGTGCAGACATAGAGCTTGAGAAGTCTCGGGTGGAGTCGACAGGGCAGCGTCTCGGTTCTGGGAATCGAGGTCTTGATCAGTTTTTATCGCACCTTCTTAAGTTAGTCCCTGCATTTGACGAGTCGGGTGTCACCGAGTTTTTCCTGCGTTTTGAGAAGAAGTGCCGGGAGCACCAATGGCCCGAGGTTAAGTGGGCAGCCCTTGTTTCCTCTAGGTTGGTTGGCAAAGGACTCAAGGCATATGATGCGTTGCCCTTGGAGTCTTGCATCGATTATGAGGTATTGAAGGAAGCTGTTCTGCGGGCGTACGAGTTACAACCAGAGACATATAGGTTGAAGTTTCGGGGTGTTACGAAGGGTCGTGAGTGCACTTTTCTAGAACATGCCCGGGAACTGTCTGATGCTTTGAGAAATTGGCTGAGGTCAGAGAAGGTGACGACGTTCGAACAGCTTGAGCAGTTAGTCCTTCTAGAGCAATTTTTTAAATGCACAGGCGGCGACCTGACTTTGAACCTCAAAGAGAAACAGCCTAAAACTCTACAAAAGGCAGCTGAGTTGGCTGACCTGAGATTATCGCTGATTCGTGGGTGCGGGTCTGCACAACGGACCGATGCAGTTAACAAGGGGCACAACACTCCACCCCCCCGAGTCAGTGATGCAACATTTAATAATGAAAGTAAGAGCATGATACTAATTTTGATCACAAACCAAAAACCGTCCCGTTTAAGAAAGGTCAGGGCCCTTCCCCACCTCAGGGGAAGTCCAAGGGTGAAGTAGAGTGTTTTAAGTGTCATAATAAGGGGCATTTTGCACGTTCCTGCCCTAGTAACCAACCTACAGCAGTCGTGTCTTTGGCTAGCAACATTGGGGTGTCTCTGAGGTCTTCTGCGTTTACCTGGGGTGATATGTCATATGCGGGGGCACAGCCAGTGAAGGAGTGTCCGGAAGGCTCGAAACCTGTCCGCGATGCTTTTTGCGACCATAGAGTGCGTGGCTGCGTGAGTTGGGCTGGTTGCAAGCATGGGTTGGAGTTGTTGCAAGATACAGGTGCATCCCAGACTCTGATGAAAAACTTTACAGGCAAACCTATAAACGTGGCACGGGTAGTTGTAGCGCAGGGTATTAATGCTACACGGTGATACCCGTTGGTTCGAGTGGAGCTGGAGGTTGATGGTGTGACACGAGAGATAGATGTTGGAATCGTAGAGAAACTGCCAGTAGAGGGCGTCGACCTTCTTCTCGGCAACGACTTTGCGGTGCCTACTTCTGAGGTTCCACCCTTAGTCGCTGCCGAGAGGGCGGCCGACGTGAGTAGGGAGGGGCAGGAGTTGGTCGAGAGGTGTCAATTACAGCAGATGGCGTGTGTTGTCACCCGATCTCGTGCATCTAAGGTGTCACAGCCTATTCCTCAGTCTCTAGACCAGCGGAGGAACGGTCGGAAGGAGAAAGCTAAAGTTGGGAGAAGTTTTGTGAGTTTTGATCCAGCGGCTCTTCTTGGCGACTCGGTACTTGACCCAGAGGTGAGCTCCGGAGTGGCCCCAGAACCTGTCTCCCCTAGTGACATGGTTGGGCGTGATGGCACTCCGAGACAGAGTAGTTCCCAGGTGGAGGAGAGTTGTGGGAACGGGGCTATTGAACATATAGTGTGCGATATTGGATTCAACAAAAGGAGTACAACGTCACAATGTAGTAGTTGTAATGAAACAGTACACGATCGATGTACTTACGTTACTAGCAGAAAAGAAGTGGAATGCGATAAATGTAGGGAAGTAGCTATTAAGGGTCCTAAACTCATTTGTGAAATATGTGAATCACTCATAACAAGAAAACAAAGGATCATAAACTGTGTTAAGTGTAAAACTGTAGCTCACATGAAGTGCATCTCTAAGAAGACCAACAGTGAAGAACAGGAATTCCTATGCAACATATGTGCCTTGCATTCATTACCGAATATTAATGTAAATGAACCAATTAGTATTAACAACTCAGAATCCAGCCAGGACACATTCAAAATCAAAGATGAATACAGAGTGTTCACCAACAAAGGGCTCCATCTTATCCACATTAACGCCAGATCAATGTACCATAAATTGTCAGAATTAAACTTGTTAGCTAATAAGGCCAAAGCTTCAATAATTGCAATCACAGAAATTTGGCTGGATTCAAGTATAACGATGGTGAAATAAACATTCAAGGTTTCAATATGGTTAGGAATGATCGCAATAGGCATGGGGGAGGAGTATGTCTGTATGTAAAAAAACAACCTCACACACACAACCAGGACCGACCTCCATGTAGAAAATCACGAAGCTCTGTGGATCGATCTACACCTGCCGAGGACAAGACCCATCACAATTGGGGCATGCTATAGGCCACCAGACGACACACAATTCTTGGCCAAATTTGAACGAACTTTGTCATCGCTAGACCCTCGGAATGAATCCATCATACTAGGGGATTTTAACCTATGTTACAAACAACGAAATGATAGGCTTGTACGAGAATATAGGCATATATTGACAATGCACAATCACAAACAACTCATCACAACCCCCACACGTATCTCTGAGAACACTGCCACAATAATAGACCACATAAACTGTAACAGAGAGGACAAAATATCCCAATCAGGGGTTATACAGACTGGGATAAGTGATCACTTCGTCACATATTGCACACGAAAAACCACAAAAATTACCCTAGAGAATCACAAGATTATCAAAACAAGGTCACTCAGAAACTACAATAAAGAAACATTTCTGGACATTTTATGGAATACAGACTGGTCTCCAGTGTTTGGAAGTACAAACGTTAATGATGCATGGGTTGGCTTCAGAACCATCATCACAAACATTCTAGACGAAATAGCTCCTCTGAAAGACATACGAATTAAAGCAAGGTCAGACCCATGGATCAACAATGACATACTACACCATCTGGAACACAGAGACAATCTGTTAAAAAGGCTAGCGAAACATAGACAGGATCAAGGTCTGAAACATGAGTTCAACAGGGCCAGGAATAAACTAAGTAGGAAAATAAAATCAGCGAAAACTAATTATTTTCACAATAAGGCAGAGGAATATCAGAATAACCCAAAGAAACTATGGAGGCACCTAAAAACAACAGGCTACAGCAACAAGACAAGGGATTCGTCTAACACTAATATTGCTCTCACCATTAATGATCAGATTTGCCACGATAAACGACAAATTTCAACCTACTTCAACTCCTTCTTCACCTCCATAGCAAACACACTTGCACAGAACCTACCTCAACCTCTCAATAAATACACAACAACGGCCACCTTTCGAAATTTCTACAGAGATAAAAACATACACCCAAACACATTTGGATTGCAAAATGTTACACCAAAATACACTTTTGACGAGCTGTCTAACCTAAATGTACATAAAAGCACAGGACCAGACAAAATTCCTGCCAAATTTCTACGAGATGGAGCCATTGGTATAGCAGGCCCCCTACCCTACATCATCAACTTGTCAATTAACACCAACACTGTACCTGCTGAACTGAAGGAAGCTATTGTAACCCCTCTATTCAAGAAAGGAAATAAACTAGAAGTTGGTAACCAGTTAGCATATTATGTATTGTATCTAAAATCCTTGAAAGAGCGGTATACACCCAAATTGAACACTACCTCAAACAAAATGATCTATTCTATAAGTTTCAATCAGGTTTCAGATGCATGTACTCGACAGACTCCTGTCTCATCCACTTAACGGATCACATTCGTAAAGAAATGTCTAAAGGTAACTACACCGGTATGGTTCTTCTTGATTTACAAAAGGCGTTTGACACAGTAGACCATGATATCCTATGTAATAAACTACAAGTAATGGGCATAGGATCTGTGAACTGGTTTAAATCTTATCTTAGTGGTAGAACCCAAAGAGTCAAAATTGACGATAATATATCTGATCCTATGCAAATTAACTGTGGGGTCCCGCAGGGAAGCATCCTTGGTCCCTTACTCTTTCTCTGTTATGTGAAGGACATGGAACTGAGCGTCTCATGTAAATTATTACTGTATGCAGACGACAGCGTGCTCCTGGTTTCAGGAAAAGACCCAATAAGTATTGCCGCTTCACTTTCCAAAGAACTAGAATCATGTAGTGAATGGCTAGGGGACAATAGACTATCTCTTCACCTGGGCAAGACGGAAGCCATCTTATGTGGAACAAAACGCAAACTGAAAGACATTGTGGGCTTCTCGGTCAACTGTAATGATATTCCTATAACAACAGTGTCACAAGTTAAATATCTCGGACTAAAACTGGACGCGAGTTTGTCAGGTGAAACAATTTTGGAATCTATCCTGAGTAAGTGTAGAGCACGTATAAAATACCTGTATAGACAGGTGGGATGCTTGCCCGCGGCGACCAAAAAGACCCTCTGCCAAGCGCTTGTTCAATGTCATTTTGACTATTCTGTGTCATCCTGGTACTCTGCATCATCTACAGTAAATCAGCACAGCACAAACTTCAGGTCACTCAAAATAAAATGGTTAGGTTCATGCTGAACCTAGGACCCAGATCACATGTTGGCCAGGAACAACTTCAGTCACTAGGTATGCTCAATGTCGCTGACAGGGCCAAACAAATCAGGCTCACTAATGCCTTCAAAATTTTCTATGACAGAGCTCCAGAGTACCTAAAGAATGATTTTGTTAAAGCAAATGAGAGGAGTGGACATAATACAATAAACATGATGTTTAATTTTAAGGTCCCGAGAATCCAAGGACAGGGTAAGCAAACATTCTTCTTCACCGCCATCAAAGACTGGAACGACCTACCCCAGTCAGTCCGTGAAAAGAGAACACTGTATTCCTTCAGACGTAGCCTGAAGGAACACCTGAACCGGACAGCTGCGAGAAGGGAGCACCAAGCTTATGTCTACTACTAAATGCGACATAAGAGATAGACAAACCAAACTGAAATGATTACTGATTACGGATTACTGATATTTACTATAGGATGTAAGGTATCTTAAAATAACCCCCTAGAAATACTTTCTCTAAAATATCTATTTCTTTATCCTCCCCATTTTTCCCCAGCTAACCTAATCCCACAAGGACCCCAATGGAAATACGCCTAACGGCCTTATTGGGCTATCCTTAGTTGGAATTATGCAAGGCTGGTACATGTCATATTTGTAACAAACTATGTGGTACCAAATCTGTAAATTGCTAACTGAATAAATATTATTATTATTATTATTATTATTATTATTATAACAAATATTATAACACAAGGGCGGGGAAACATGTCATGTGAACCTGTTAAAGGAGTTTGTGAGGCAACCACCTGAGCAGCCTACTGTCCCTGCGTTGGTCTGCAGCGGCCAAGGTGGAGAAGGAGAGGGGGGCAGTGGGGCACAGGTGGAGGAGAGTTGGGATTGTCATGTCTCGGCGGAGCAGTGGGCGGGGGACACGAGTCTGGTGGCTGTGGAAGCGCTAGAGCACCTGTCTGAGCAGCAGTGTGCTGCGCTCCAGCACCGGCTCGGTTCATACACCACTGGTCGTGCCGAGCACCCAGGCCTCACAACTCATGCGGTGCACGATGTTCCGCTGGCAGGTCACTTGAGTGTTAGTAGACCGTTAGCCTCGTTGTTTCGGTGGTTCAAGGTGGGCGACGAGGCTTTGGCATGGTTGTCAGGTCAGGGTCGACCCATGGCTGCCAAGGGTGGTGGTCAGAATGAGGACATTGAGCAGATTGGTGAGGTGGGCAGTGGAGTGGATGTGCCCGGTCGTCGCAACAGCCCTACCATAGACCGACTGTATCTGGCCATGTCGCTGAAGGCGGTGATGCTGCGCAGGCAGATGTAGTCGCAAGGAATGCGGGGGTGCGCATGTACGGTATCGGCGGGGAAGCCTTAGCAATTATGACCTATGGGAGTGACTGCACAGGTGGTACTGATTGTCCCTCTCATGACCTGGCTGTTCTAGGGACGAAGGTGGAGAAGGAGGGAGACTATAGTTTAGAAGCTGCGGTCTCGGCTGGGTTGTGGGAGGGCACTAGGCATGTTGTTCTTCGAGATAAGTTGCAACCTCTTGTTCCTGAGCGCCAAGAGATGATGTTTACAAGGCTGTGGCAGTACATCCGCATGTTTGTTGCTTCTCCAGGCCTGATGTACAGGGTAGAATCCGACATGGAGGCTGGAGGTAGTGCAAGGCTCAAGTTAGTTCTCTACCGTATAAATCCTGCTCAACAGCCTGTCGTGAAAGCAGAGCTAGACTACATGTGGAAAAAGGGTCTGAGGGATCAGGGATATCGTGAGTGGTCGTTGCCAGTGAGTTTGCAACCTGAGTTAAGTGGCAAGATCTGTGTGTATGTTGATTGCAAGAGTGTGGAAGCATTATCCCTGACAGACGCCTATCCATTACCTAGAGTTGACGACACCATAGACCGCATCGGGGCTGCCTCGCTCATCACGAAGGTAGAACTAGTGAAAGGTTATTGTCAGGCCCCGTTGCCGGAAAGAGCGAAGAGAAGTGCCAGTCTTGTGATGAACTGGGCAGTTTATCAGTGTCAGGTGTTGTTTTGCTGCCGGAACACAAGTTGGATGTGTGGCATGTTAAGGGCACTGATAATGTTTTGGCTGATTGTTTGTCACGGGAGGGTTTGTTTGCAGGAGAACCCTCGCCGTTCAGTCAGTGTGTGTTTGAGTGGAGAAAAACCAGGCTTGCCCCTGTAGAGCAGCCGTCAAAAACAACATTAAAATTAAATACAAAAAATCACATAAAAACTCTTTCTTTTTTATAGTTAATTGTAAGTTGCCAATGTTATAGCTAATGTCCTAAGTTGAACCTGTCTTTCACTTAGTAGGCTGGGCTCTGTGAAGCTCGCTCAGGGAGCATAGCAGGCTAAAATTATACTATTGTGTTTGGGAGGGGTTATAAGATTTTCTTTATGCTAATATGTTGTTTTATTTAAGATTGAGCTTTGCATTTCATTTCTGGTGGAGTGGCTAGGTGTGGCGGGTCTTGTCGGCATTCTGCCTTGTCAGATATGGTGCTCGCCTAATGTTGAGCATCCCATATCTTGGGCGGGGTGTGACGTCTACCAGCGTTGGCAGAATCGCCTCTCGTTAGCCACTAGCGCTCGCCAGGGACATCGAAATGGGCTACAGTTATCAGAGAATGTTGTTCTTTCTTTCCTAGTAATCACATTGTCACAGACAGTCCAGTGGTGGTCTTTGTTTTCGTCTGTGACAACGGGAAGTATTTTATATCATTAATAGAATATAAGATGCATTGTGTAAAGTTAAGGAGAAAGAGCTATGTAAGCAGCGTGGTGGTAATATGTGCGTGTGTATGTATGTGCTGCCTCCCTCGCTCGGAGGAGTTTTCCCGCTCGCGCGCGGGGTTTCCCGCGCCCTTGATTGGCTGGCGGATCCTGGCGCGTCCTAGGGGCGCCTGCTGCCTTGTGACGTTTCGGCCCGTGATTGGCCGACCATCGCACCCTTGTGGGCTCCTGTGTAACTAACCTCCTTCATGAGGGTCCCCAGGAGCTGCCCTCCTCAGGACATGCTTGGTGCGCATGCTTCTAACATCCCCTTGCATACTCTCTCCCGATCACCCCCTTTTCCACTGTTTCTCTCACTCGATTCTCTCTTTCCATACTCTAATCTTTATTAACTGCACAACACTCCCCTTGGGTTCGGCATACGGTTTCCATAGCCGGCCCATTGTATTGCATGCGCCGTCCTCTGAGATATTTACATGTACTTAGAATAGGTTTGAGGGTTCTTAGTTAGTATAGGTTAAGAACTTTGTGTGTGTCTCCATTATTGATTTAGTGTTTCTGCTCTTTTATTTAATGCTAGACTGGGATAAGGTAACTGTAGTCGTTGTCTCCGATGTGTGTACGGTTTCCTTATACCTACATGACTTCGACCGGTCCTGTGGTAGCCTGGGTTGTCTTTTCGGCTGCGTCCTTTGCGAGTGCAGCATTGTGTTGACTGAGGGTTTTGGCCTGTACCAGTTCCACACCTTGCTGTCTCTTTGCTTGTCTTTAGAGGGTCGCCAGGATAGAACCATATTCTTGTGATCTGGATCTATCAAGAGAGCACCCTAGTCAATTAACGTAACTTAAAGGATGCAGTCTTAAGGACATCGCTAGGCTACGAGCCTGTCTTGCTCAACCCCAGTTCCTTACCTAGAGTATCCCAGCTAGACATTATTAATCGAGTAGACACTTGTTAGTATTTAATATAAGCTCTTTGATATGTACGCATTATTATTCACAGCATTTATTAGACTAGGTTGTTGCTGAGCCGCACAACCATAGCAGACTGTTTCGTTGATGAGGAAGTACTTCTTTTAGTGTCGAGCATTGCTACCGTTGCGCATTTATAGTATTCTCGTGTCAGTTAACATTATATGTCCTATCTTTTAGTGTATTCGATTTAAGGCCGCGTCATACAGAGGTCGACCGCGACCCGACAGTAACCCGAAGGCAATGACTTGCACTTTTCACCCGAATTCACCCAAAGTCCCCGAATGAGACTCGTACCCTGACTATGACTAGAAAGCAATTCGAATGCTACTCGAGGGACTCGAATGCGTCTCGAATACGAGTTGATGTTATCCCGTATATTACTCGAAACTAACCAGAAGTTGAACGGAATTGAATCGACCATGAGTCGAAAGCTAATCGACGGTGACCCGAGTAGCCGATACCAACCCGAGTTAAAACCGAATCACACCCGAAGTAACCCGACTTAAAACCGAATGAAAACCGAACCCCACCTGAAGTCAGGAACCCAACCGGAATGAAACCAGAATGTATATAGGGCCCGTGCGTGGGTGGTAGTGTACGATAATTTGGGCCACTCCAACTGCACACAGGACTGCTTCACGTGGTTCCGCTCATCGGCTTGCGTTCGGGTTTGATTCGACTTGGCTTCGACTAGCCTTCGACTTACATTCTAGTCATTCGGATCACGATCGAGTAATCATCGAGTCTAATTAGAAATGTCGGACATACATCGAGTCATTTTCTAGTAGTATTCGGGTATCCATCCAGTCATCATCCTGAAATTCGGGTCAGCATCGAGTAACAGTTGACTTTCGAACAAGTTTATGTAGGAATTTTCCACTGAGCATCGTGTCTAATTCGGGTTACGGTCTACATCATCGTGTCTAAGTCCACTTAGGTTCGATAAATTCTGGTATGAATCGGGTTAAAATTTTTGACTCGAAAGTGACCCGAATAGGTCGAATGCGATCAGAATATGGTAGAATGTAAGTCGAATACGACTCAAATGTAAATCGAAGGTGACTCGAGGATTTTGTAACGGTTTTTTTACCCGAACGCACTCGAGGATTTCCCAAAAGTTAACGCATACACTAACTTTTGGCCGACTCACCCGAACATTCGGGTGATGACCAGAGCATGACTAGAACGACTCGACCATACCAGAATCATACCCGATGTCGCCCGATTATCGGGCCGAATACACTCGAACCGCAAAAATTTGAATTTTGTTTGCAAGTCATTGCCTTCGGGTTACTGTCGGGTCGCGGTCGACCTCTGTATGATGCGGCCTTTACACGTGTAGTGTCCTGCCTCCTGCCTTTATATAGTTTAAGATACGAGCATCTTATGAGCATCAGACTTTCTTCAGAAGTTTCCAGGTCTATGCTGTAGGACTATACTTCACTTTCTTTCAGATAGGGGTGAAGAGTTTATTGTTATTTAGAGTAACTGTATTGAAGCATCTTTTTATTGTATTAAATCTTGCAGTGATTTAATTGATCTTTCCATAGATTCCTTTTTATGCATTTTAACGTAACTTGCATCTTGTTTGTTATCAGGCTATACCAGTGTAGGTTAGCCTGAAGTAGAGTACATTTATGCCCAGTTAAGGATACCCCGCTATCGCAGATTAACTCTGGAGGGTATAGGTGTTTTTGTTCGCCGGCATATAAGTTCGAGGGTTTGGATCTAGCGTACCGTTGTTGCATAGTGCCCTATTACTAGTCCAATCATTAAGTGCCCTTGTTTTATTCGTAGTCCCGGTCGTAACAATCCAAAGTGGAGTTTTTAGCGAAGTGTTAGCGAAGAGTTCAGGTTTGTCAGAGGAAGAATTGATGGTAGTGCCGTCAGAGTAAAAAAGAGGAGGGAAAGACGCAGAAGAAAAAATTATGGAGAGGTTTTTGGCTAGATGCAGAAGGCTTGGGAAGAGCTAGAGTTGGATAGTTCAGTGAACTTAGTATTGATGAAAGAATGTTCGATAAGTCTAAAAACAGATTTGGCTTGATTCCGGACAGAAACATAGGAAATATGAAATTCTTGAGTTTGAAGGTGACGGTACCGTTTGAATGCTTTTTCCTTATTGCGGACAGCAGTAGAGCAAGCATGAGTAAAACCAAGCCCAAAGAAGAGAAAAGATTTACAGTATAAGTAGAAGGGTTAGAAGTTAGAAAAAAGCAATAATGTTGAGCCGATCTTCGAAGCTATTCGGGATACGGGTAGGTTGCTGGACTAACTACTCTAGGTCATTTAGGATAGAAAAGATGTTGGCTTTTCACCAGGTTGGTCAATGGAAGCAGAGAAGAGCCATGAGGTGGACCATTATACATGAGCAGCGTCAGGGCAAATACCAGCAAAACCCTTGGGGTTCCTGCACAGGATCCTAAGTAGGTGCAACACAGACATACACAATTTAGCTTACACACCCCTTGTTAGGCTATACATTAAACAATGTGAAACCATCTGGAATCCGTACACTCGAAATGCATTAATAAATGAAAAACCATAGAAAATAAAACAGCAAGATGGATCAGACGTCACTTTGCGTACAAAAACACATTAAACTACTGTACTGTACAGTGTACAGTATATATATTATATATAGGCCAGAAATCGTGACTCCTAACCTCTGTAACTCAAAAAATGCTGGATCAAATCGGCTTTAAATGTCCACACCTATTCGCTGAGTGGCTCTTCCCAAATGGTAGAAATAATACTCTAGTCGTTTAGAGCTATAGAGGGTAGTGGTTAAGATTTGTGTCCTACATATAATGGATAGACTATAGATACACATGCAACAAGAAGACAAACATACAGACAACAAATGTTATACGAAACCACCAACTACTTAGTGAACATAAACATAGTCACATCATTATTTACACCCTATATATATTTAATCTGTAATATGCAGCCACAACTCATTGTCTTACTCTTAATCTAATGCAATAAACACATTTTTGGTTTACTCACGCTTGTTCTACTGCTATCCGCAATAAGGAGGCATACAGACCAATGCCTTCAAACTCATGCATCTCGATTTATCTACGTTTCTGCCTGGCATCATGCCTAATCTCTTCATTGTCTTACCAAAAACACTTTCATCAAAAACAAATGTATTAAATGTTCTAATTGTAGCTCTTCACAAGCTTTCTGTCATCGAGCCAAACCCATCTCCAACATATTTACTTCCTCGTCCCTTACTATTTTCCCCTCTGATGGCACCACCATTGCTATTTCCTCTGGCAAATTGAACTCTTCACTCAAATGTTCAATATACACTTGAATTGGCTCTATTACTCTTTCAACTTTGTAGGAGAAACTTGTTGCAGGCAGCTTTGCCTTTTGTCTCCTTCACTCACTTAACAAAACACAAACAATGAATTAATAAATATATATATAATAATAAGATTGCATACATAAATGTTAGCTGGCTACACGATCGTCTCCAGCCTCATAAGGCTACACTGTTGTTCTTTAATTTTGCCCATTAATCATTAAAAACAATTCTAGTAACAGGGCTTAACACCACAACGCTTATAACTATATATTCACTACGCTATATCGTGTAATGGTTGAGTTCAAGGGTCTGGTAAATTCAACAGACAGACACAAGTCAAACAGACAAACGAACAAACAGACCCAAACACAGACAGAGACAATCATATAATCTCCGCAAACTTCGTTTAGCGGAGACACTATGTCTGCTCGCCAACTGAGATGGACATTATTATAATTAAGCTTGTTCCAGCAAAACAGTGGTAATAATGCGACCTAATTACTTCATGGTAGAGATAACAGGGACGAAATGTAATTATATATAATGAACTGAAGCTAATTGTATTTCGCTTTTGTAATAGCGATAACATTGCGGTGACTGTTTTTATTTTGCCTGTCCTAAGGGTGGTGAGGAAATATGTGACGTACATTACAGCGTTGTTTGTATGTTGATGGTGGATGACAATCATTCAGACTTAATTACCCCATACTAAACCCTTTTATTTTCATGTCAACATTGTAATTTTACTCACATTAAAACTGAACTAATTGTCTATTATTATTCTAAATTGACAGCATAAGTAATCAAATTGTATACTCGTACTTTGATTTATATATTCAATGGATGAATTGACTCAATGATGAAACAACTGGTTACTATATATTTATTTTGTTTGTTATTATTATATTATCCTGTTATGAGAATCATTAATATATTATTGGATTCTAACTCTTACCAAGCCAATTATTTTAACTGCTGGCGATTTTCTATTTAGCATCTGGCAGTATCTGGTTTATATTTTAACCGTTCTACTGCAGCCAACGTAAATATACGTCCCACGTAAAAGAGGCCCGTACTGCAGGCGACGTACATATACATTTTGGTAGTACCGGCTTAGTTGATTGCACCAGTCCATGCCGCTTGCTGCCAGACGCTTGCAGGAGGTTCTAAGCTTGCCACATATAATCATATCAGTGTGCTCTGTGGCTTGGTTAAAGGAGGATGTGTGTAAAATAAAGAGGTGTTTAGGAGCTGAAAATCAATAAAATAGGGTCCCTTATATATGTAATTGTGACAGCTATATATCATTTATGAATATAAGGTTCAGTTCCTCTTCATTTCAACATCCCATCCTGTGTTTTAAACAAGACATGATGAAATCACTTCAAATATCATCCAGTTATCACAGGTGAGAGTGAAGCAAAAATATATATATTTTCACTCGTGAGTGGTAATGTGGGGCCGGCTGCTCAGCGACGAAAGACACAAAATATTGATAAGTTTTTCTGGGTGGTGTAAGGAGGTAGGGAGGGGGGTAGAGATTTTTATAGGGAGAATTCAACCCAATCTTTTTATTGCAACTCCTTCCAATTCACTTTGGGCTACAGATATGGCGCTAGGGCAACGTATATTGAGCGGAATTAGCGATAAAATAGCCGCCTCGCCGTATCCTCCTCATAAAAGGTTCTGCACCGAAAGGGTTAAAGTCACACACTTTGTGTTGTAAACAAAAGACATGATGAAATCACTTCAAATATCATCCAGTTATCACAGGTGAGAGTGAAGCAAAAATATATATATTTTCACTCGTGAGTGGTAATGTGGGGCCGGCTGCTCAGCGACGAAAGACACAAAATATTGATAAGTTTTTCTGGGTGGTGTAAGGAGGTAGGGAGGGGGGTAGAGATTTTTATAGGGAGAGTTCAACCCAATTTTGTTATTGCAACTCCTTCCAATTCACTTTGGGCTACAGATATGGTGCTAGGGCAACGTATATTGAGCGGAATTAGCGATAAAATAGCCGCCTCGCCGTATCCTCCTCATAAAAGGTTCCGCACCGAAAGGGTTAAAGTCACATATTTATGTGTGCATCTTCTATTTGCTATATATAATGATGGATTCAATGAGCTGTAATGATCATATATGAAGGAAGGTATCAGATTGGTGTAAGAACCAGTCTGTGTAGGCCTATATGCTACATACAGTAAACTATGGTTTATTATAACTTGATGTCCAATAATTAAGGAACATTTTCCTCCTTAGCTACAACATTACCTATGCTGGCACCGTAGTTGTAGATTGACTAGTTTATTGTCCTCTAGTTTTTATTGTATCAATTAAATGCAGATATGTTCAACTTGGAAAACATGACAATTAAATTGTTTTCACCCAATACACCATATTATTTATTTCACTGAATCCTGTTATTATTTTTTTCCGTATAAAGTGAAAGCTCACGATCCGACATACTGTATATATAACTCATAAAAAATAAAGTAAATAAAGCTGCGTTTAGATTTAACACTACCCCTTTAGAGCCGGCTGTTGATAACTCAGATGAGCTGTGCAACCTGATGCACAGGGACTACTGCATATTATCCAGGTTACCAAAGTTTACTTCTTCGTCACCGATGTCCACTAACTCCAAGTTATTATATACTGTTAGGTGAACAGAGGTATAAGATGTAAAGAGATCTCCCATCTGTGTCGTCCTGCTCGGGAAACGCTATCATTGTGTCACAGGTCACTTATTTCATGATGTTATTTAATGTGGCAGGATTTTCCCCTCTAAAGACAACATGTAGCAAATCATAATGGTATATCTGTGCAGAAGACAGAGACGGTAATTGATTTTAAATATCGTGATTACGCCATGGCTATGCCTACCCTTTATATAAGGTGCGTGAAGAGAAATTACAGGTGTGTGTGTTATTTTTAACTCACTACCATTGTCACATCTCCAAACAAATGCACATGAGCGCTTTGTATAGCATCTTATGTAGGTAAATATGGTGTAGTAGCTTCTGAAGTGAACTCATATAATAATTTGATCACTTATAATAATCCACCATCCGTATTTTAGGAGGCTGTAGGCACCAGCCTATCAGGGTGGTACTCCCGGGGAGTGCTAGGTGGTTGATAAGGACCGCTGGAACTCCTCTTTCACCATCTGGCCTTCCTAGCTGATCCTTTCTGCGCCTCATAAATTTTAAGGGCAACCCAAGCCTGCCCTCCAAAACACCTTCTCCCCCTATCAATACATTTTACTACAAACACCTTACATACTACACTATCTTTTCAAAAATCATCATGATGACGAATACTCGGAGTCCCCAGAAGGGGGGGGGGGGGCCAGAAATGACCCCATATATCTGACCCCTGAAAACGACTCTGCAAAATGCTCTTGACCACCTCCTTCTACTCTCACTATTAACTTTGCCAACATTCGTGGCCTTTCCTCTCTGTGAAACACCAACTCTCCTCTGCCATCCCTGATCTTCTCTTTCTCACCGAAATCCAGTTGTCTGGGATTACTGACAGCAAACCCTTCTCTATATCCTCCTACTATCTCTATCCTCAATTTCATGCCAAAGGTGGGTGTTGCGCCTATGTACGCAACATTCTTGCCTTATCTCGTGTTCCCAACTTAGATTCTTCTGAATTCTCAACACTCTGGCTAAAGCTTTCTTGTCACTCTCAAACTAAATATTTCTGACTGTTTATATCTCCCCTAATTTTACTGACTATACACAATTATTTGACTATATAACTTCTAAAGTGGAACACATTCTATCCATCTCTCTTTTCGGAGAAATCTCCATCTTAGGAGATTTCAACGTTCACCACCGCCAATGGCTCTCCTCTGTTTCCACTGACCAACCTGGTGAACAAGCCTACATCTTTTTTTTATCCTAAACGACCTATATCAGTTAGTCCAGCAATCCACCCATATCCCGGATCGCTTTGGAGATCGGCCCAACATTCTTGCCTTATTTCTAACCTCTAACCCTTCTGTTTATATTGTAAATATTTTCTCTCCTTAGTGCTCCTCCGGTCATAAACTAATATCTGTCACCTGTCTGATCTCTCCGGTACGGCCACCCGATCCTCCCAACCGGTGGCGTTTGTGGCACTTTGGCGCTGCCAACTGGGAGGCTCTTCGGCAGTACTTCTTTGATTTCCCATGGAATGACATTTGCTTCCGTGGCCGGGGACCCTCGGAGAATGCTGAACGCATTACCGAGGTAATCCTCTCGGGCATGGAAGCATACATTCCATTTTCTTTCTCTCAGTCCAATTTAAGAAAATCTTGGTTTACTCACGCTTGTTCCACTGCTGTCTGCAACAAGGAGGAAGCATCCAAACAGCACCGACGCCTTAAAATTCAAGAATCTCCTTCTTTCTATGTTTTTGCCCGGAATCAAGCCAAATCTGTTCTTCGACTTGCCAAACACTTTTTGATCAATAATAAATGCACTGAACTCTCCACCTCTAGCTCTTCCCAAACTATCTGACGTCTAGTCAAAAACCTCTCCAAAAATTGTCTTCCTCGTCATTCCCTTCCCTTTTCCACTCTGATGGCACAACCATCACTTCTTCCTCTGACAAATCTGAACTCTTTGCTCAAACTTTTGCTAGAAGCTCCACCTTTGATGTTTCCAGTGCTATTTCTCCCTCTCCACCCCCTTCTCTCCTACTTATGCCTAATATCCTAATCTATTCTAAAGATGTACTTTCTACCGTCTCTGGGCTTAATACTAAGAAGGCGTACGGTCCGAACAGTGTTCCTCCTGTTGTACTAAAAAACTGTGCTTCCGTGCTGACTACCAGCCTAGGCAAACTCTTTCGTCTCTGTCTCTTCTCTAACGTCTTCCATTTTTGCTGGAAGTTTGCTCTCATTCAACCTGTTCCAAAGAAGGGTGACCGCTTTCAACCCTCCAACTATCATCCAATTGCTCTCATCTTTTGTATCTCTAAAGTTTTTGAAACTATTCTTGTTTCTAAATTTTGTAAGCATTTCTCTTTTCATAATCTACTCTCAGATCGCCAGTATGGCTTCCTTAAGGGTCGCTCTACTGGTGATCTTTTTTCATATCTTACTATCTCTTGGTCATCCTCCTTTCGGGACTTCGGTGAGACCTTTTCTATTGCACTAGACATATCGAAGGCCTCAGTACAGTCTGGCACAAATCTTTAATTTCTAAACTACCCTCCATCGGTTTCTATCCCTCCATCTGTGCCTTTGTCTCTAATTTCCTTTCCAGCAGTTCCATAGCTGCGGTTGTGGATGGCTATTCCTCACTTCCTCATCCTATCGTCTCCGGTGTTCCTCAGGGCTCTGTCCTATCACCCATTATCTTTCTAATTTTCATAAATTATCTTCTCAACTGTACATCCAGTCCCATTCATTCATATGCACACGAATCTACCTTACACTAATCAATTAGATTTCCAGAACGCCCCAGCTAGCAATCCCTCAAAAACAAACGTAATGAGCCATGCAACACTTATCTTCTGATCTAACTACTATTTCCAATTGGGGCAGAGAAAACCTTGTTGCCTTTAATGCTTCTAAAACCCAAGTTCTCCATCTTACTACCCGTCGGGAACTCCCACAGGTCAATTCCTTATACTTCAACAATACAAAAATGAACCCTTCATCTTCTCTCAATTTTCTCGGTGTCTCTTTTACCAGTCATGCTGAGGCAGCTTCCCAGAAGCTGGGTGTGCTCAACCGCCTCAAGGGGTTCTTTACCCCTGCACAGCTTCTTGCTCTGAACAGGGGCACAGTGTGTCCTTGTATTGAGTATTGTTCACATGTGTGGGAAGGATCCTCTCACATCGCACTTCTAGACAAAGTAGAAAGGGGAGCCTTTCGCATCATTAACTCCCGTCCACTCACCAACTTTCTGCAATCTCTCTCTCTTCGCCGCAATGTTGCATCTCTCTTGCTATTCTATCGCTACTACAATAATCAGTGTTCCTCAGAGCTCTCCCAGTGTATACCACCTCCTCTGCGTAGGGTACGAAGTACCCGTCCTACAACACAATCCCACCCCTACTCTTTGCAACTTTCCAACCCAAGAGGGAAATGTTATTCTCAGTCTTTCTTCTATTCTTGTTCTTGTGGGGTTGGGAGGGCTCTCGGGTGATAGGCATTTGCTTGGCCCTGTAAGACGAGCCGCTCGTCAGTGGGGTCGTAAACTATAGAATATTGACTATTCCTGTGGCCAGGAGGTATGTGCACAAACACCTTGATAGCTCAAGCTTCCTGCCCTCACCGATATCCGTGCCACCCAGGAGCAACCTCAAACCAACCCCTCCGTTATCCAGCCTCCTAACCCGGTCACGCAGTGTTATCCGATAGCTGTAAAACTGGGGACACTCTTCCACAAGATGGTCTGGGGTCTCAGGGAGGTTACACCAGCGGCAGGAGGAGCTGGCAACCATACGCAGGCGATAGAGATGATGGGACAAAGCCGAGTGGCCGATGCACAGCCTCGTGAGAGCCACGTCTAGTCGTCAGATGGGGTGGCGACTCCTAGACGGCGGGCACGGGCTGTCCCGGTATCTGCCCAGAGTCGTGAGTTGCAGCAGGGGATGAAGCTCCCGATCCCACTGGCATCTACAAGCCCTCCTGATGATGGTATCATGGGTATGTTGATCTGCTTCCGGTCAGTCCAGGGGTACCAAAGAGTGTGCTAACACCACCGCCCTGTCAGCCACTTCGTTGCCTCGGATACCAGTATGTGGTGGCACCCATTGGAGCATAACTAACCAAGGGGGGGCCTGGCATTGTAGCAGAAGATCTAAAATCTCATATACAACATAATATAGGACGATGTGGCGCTCGACTGGAGGAGATGGAGGGAGGAGAGGGAATCCGTATATATGACCACATGCTGCGACTGGAGATTGGTCCTTTTGAAGACCGGTGCTCGATGTATGGCGAAGAATTTCACCGCTATGACTGGGTGTCCGGCGAGTCTCCATGTCTGACAGAGGGATAGGTCCTCATAGTAGACTGCTGCTGTGGCCGAAGATGGGGGTATCACTGACCCGTCGGTGAAGATACTGAAGGAGCTCTCATAATGGGAAGCCACCAGCTCCGCAAAGTAAATCCTGGCCTGCCCAGCATCCGTAGACTTCTTGAAACCCCTGTGGAAGGTGATCCTGACGAAAGAAGAGAGATCCTTCCAGGGTGGCACTGGCGACACTGACGGGACTGGCGAAGGAGACGGTGGCGCAACACTCAGACTGCGATAGTGAAGGAGGCTTCTCACTATGAAGGGTCGACGGCTCTTCAAGGGCCATGACGGCGCCATCAGTGATACCCCTGAGGAAGCATGTGATGCCGCTAGCAGATGAGTAATGGGGAAGGCTGCCACTCGTCATGCCCACTTACATTCTGCCATTACCCTGACCCAGGACAGCGGCAACAGCCCAGATTCTGCCATGAGGGATGTCGTTGGCGAGGAGCAGAAGGCACCCAGGATGATCCGCATGGCCGCGTTGTGGATGGGGTCCAATTTCCGTAGGACAGGGTGATGCAGACCCATACACTGCACTACCATATGCCAACATTCCCTGGATGAACGCCACGTAAAACTGAAGGAGGTCGTCCCTCGCTGACCCCCACTTGGAACCGGCAATACACTTCATGAGGCCTAGACGTTTCACACACGCTGACCCCAGATAGTCGATATGGGCTTGCCATGTCAGGATCGGCCCATCCAAACGTAGGCCCAAGAAGGTATGGCGGTTCCGAATTGGGAGTGATTTTCCCCCCATCATCACATGTGGTATCCCCGGGAGCTTGGTTTTCAGAGTGAAACACATCGAGGTACTCTTCTACGTATTCAACCGGAGTCTCCACGCCGATGCCCATGCATAAACATCCTCAACCGCCGCCTGTAGGGAATCTTGCGCCTTCTGTAAGGAATCGGTGGAGCACACTATTGTAATATCATCCGCGTAGGCCAGAGTGCATGCAGACTGCGAGCGGGGCATATCAGACAGCAAGGCATTAAGCAAGGGAGGGTTGAGGCTTGAACCCTGAATGACCCCTCGGTGGACACGGAAGGGCCTCGACTCTGATGTTCCGACTGACACGCTGATAGTCCTGCCCTGAAGAAAGCTGCAGAACCATGACAGTACTGTACCACATATCCCCATCTTACCCAGCTTATAGAGAATACCGGTAGGGGATGCCGAATCAAAAGCGCCTGTGATGTCAATGTAGGCGTCCAACAGGACCTGCTTGCCACGATAAGCATCTTGTATCAGGTACTCCAACCTCAGCAGCACATCTATCGTACCCCGGAGGGCACGGAAGCTTCACATGTCCGCTGGTAATAGAGCCCGCAATTCCAGCCACCACATGAGTCGTGATGACACCATCCTCTCCATGACCTTACCCACCACCGATAGTAAGCAGATTCCTCTCCGAGAAGTGGGGAGTGCGGGGTCTTGCCCCGGCTTCGGGAATGGCAACAATAGAGCATGCTTCCACGGATCAGAATAGACTCCGGCACACCAGGCGCTGTTGAAGAAGGCCAGCAGCGAATCCAGGGCTGTCTGCGGTAAATGGACCATCATCTCATATGCTACGTCATCGTATCCAATCGCCTTGCCTTTGGGAAGGGAACGTAGCATATGAGGTAGTTCTTGTGTGGTCAGTGGGCCGGCCAGACCTTCCGGGTTGGGGGATTCTAACCGAGACAAGATATCCGATTCCCATGCGTCGGTATCTGGTAGGGGGGCTGGCACTCCGAACACTCCCTGAAAATGGTCAGCCAAATGGTCAGCCTGCTCCTGGGGATCACTGACCAAGGATCCAGCAATACTGAGAGGGAATGATGGGTCCACTCTCTGACCATTCATCCTCCTGATAAACGTCCAAACCCTCTTGCAGAACCTGTCGAAGCGGAGCGTGGGACAGAAGGCGGTCCATGACTTCCTCTTGGCCGACAAGATGATCCTGGCACATCGTGCTTTCATGCGGCGCGCCTCCTTCTTCGCATCAACACAGGGATGCCGTCGCCAATGGTTCCAGGAATGATGACGGGTCCGGACTGCCTCAGTACAGTCACTGTTCCACCAAGGGACTGCAGGCCTGGAAGTGAGGGGACCTCCAGACCTCCTGAAAACCCCCTTAGCAGCCGCCACCAGAGCCACTGATATGCCTGCCGCCCCCACTCTCAGAGAATCCACAGCCGGGGCAGTGAGAGATCGGACTGCCGTTTGATACGACGACTAGCCCTCCTCATGGAATGCCCATCTAGGGCGAGCGAGCCGAGTCGCTGGGGATGGAAAGTCCGGCACCTCGATGATGATAGGGAGGTGGTCACTACCAATGTAGGGACCCGTGGATATATCCGCCCCCAGAGAGAGGCCATCCCGAAAACAGAGATCTAGGATGGAAGACCTCGCTGTATGGGGGTCGATGCGGGTAGGGAGGCCTGGGGTGGTGAGTAGATATAGATTGGGGCTGTCCAGGAGGACGTCGAAGAGTGACGTCCCTGACTGATTGCGAGACGTCTGGCGGACTCCTGGATCTCAATGACAATGCCTGACATTAAAATCCCCCAACACCAGACACGGAGAAGGCATCTGGCCAAAATAATTATTAAATTCATTGCGGGACACATTACGGCACGGGTTATAACAGAGGAGGATCGTTGCCCAGCCCGTCCTCAATGCCACACTTACCGCCAGGACTTCCATCACTCCCCCATCATAACACTGGAGGTGTAGCATTTTACTGGGCACCGATTCTCGTACAGCTAACGTCAGTCCACCATCCCGGTTATCCTTGTCCCTCCGGTGAACTAGGAACCCGTGAATCCAGAGCATCAGCGAAGGTGATAGCCACGTTTCACAGACCCCCACCACGATCGGGGCTTCCCTTTCAATTAATAGTTTCAAATCCTGCGTTTTCCTGCGTAGTGAACTGGCGTTCCATAGAATGAATTTTACTGGAAATCGTGGCGTTAATACTGACCCATCAGTAGGGAAAGCAGTCTGGGCATCATGGAAATGCATACTGTAACTCTCGTAGAGTCAGGTCATTCATGAAACACCCCCAGAAATCTGTAAACAAACGTTCATATGTAACCCCACCCCCTGATGATGTGGGGCCAGACGCGGGGTGCTCCTGGGAGTCGGCAACAACAGCAGCAGGGTGGGCAGAAACTGGGGGGCGTACTGGACGTGGATTAGGGCTAGATGCATGCACCGAAACCGGGTCAGGACGGCAGTCAGGGGGAGGCGGTGCATCTTGTGAGGGAATGTTGCATCGGAGTCGCTCCGCCCGACGACGCGGCTGCGGTGACCTGGGGGACGCCGGGTGGAGGACAATCACTCCTGCACTGGATATGGGCCGGTCCGAAACACCCACCATCTGCCGAACACCATCCCCCAAAACCACCTCTTCCTCAGCATATTCTTCATCCTGTTCATCCATCAAATCCCCTAACCCTAGGGCCACATACCTGTTGGAGGCCACCACCGCTGCGTATGTAGCGGTACCACTGTTAGACCGAGAAGTCCGGCGAGGAGGACCAATTGCTGATCTGGTGGGCAGTGGATTGATTGGAGCCGATGATGCAAGTCATCGCTGGGTAGGATTGAGCCCTCTGAGGAGCCCGTTTAGGTCTGTCACACTCATCTCCCCGGCCTTATACTACTTATGATAGGTAATCACACGTGCAAACATCGGGCATGAGCGGGACGTCACCTTGAGCGCCCCCCTCACAAAAATAGCAGCTGCATGGGTGAGTTGCTACAGGCTTGACCTTCCCTTAGCTGTCATGAAAGCCACTGCAATTACGGCACCTCACCTTATTTCTGCAGGACACTGTAGGCTACCATGGCCAAAATAGTGGCAGTTGAAGCACCTCAGCATGCGGAATGAGTACCATGTCACCTGGTAACAAACACGCCCCAGGCCACCTTGGCAGGTAAAGGCCCCCTAAACCGCAGCCTGACTACCCGGGCATCGACCTGGGACTGGGCCGCATCCCCATCCCCACCCGCTGCGGGTCCACGCTTTGACAGGCGGGTGACTTCCTCCAGGATGGTAATAACCCCAGCACCCGACATCATTTTTAATGACTCCAAAATGACACTGCCTGATATGTCCGGGTGCACTTGGCCAATCTTGCCCCATGAGTATCTGTCGTCTTCCGGGGAGATAGATGCCCTGCATACCACGGTCCACTCCTCAAATTTGGTAAGGGTATCAAGCGGCGCCACCGAGTCCCCAATTAGGTCCCTGGCCAGATGGACACTTAACGCCTCACCTTTCCCCAACACACGAACATCCTCATGTCTGACAAAATCCCCGAAAGGAGACCCTTTCACTACCTCTGTGACCTTCGCCAAGTTATTGAATACCCGGGATTGTGGCACTGTGGTGATGATATAAGTGACCCTCTCCGACACTGGGATAGGCATATTCGTCACAGTCTCCTTTACTCCAGCACTGGTACTACCATCACCCACCGACACTTGAACCCCACTCACATCACACCCTACGGCATGCCGCGATAGTTTCTGCGCATTGCCGGCATATTCCTTATCATTACCGAGGTCACTCTCATCCCCTGTCTCAAGGCTCCGTTTCTGGGACAAAGAAGGGCTACCTTCCATGGCGGCACTCGATTGTCCCTCCATGTTGTCGGCTACCGGCACTAGCCCGACTCCCCCAGTGGCCATATAATTCAAAGTGTGGCCTGGGTCTATCCCACTGAATGCCAACGTTCAGCGTGCCCAGCCCGAGGGCCGACAAAAGGATTATGTATAAATCCATAAGCACCGACTAAACACGTCTTTATCATACGGTGCCGTGATCGGAATCCTTTCTTCTATTCAACAACTGAGCTCTGGACTTCTCTCCCAGAATCAGTCTTTCCCTCTTCCTATGACTTTAATTGCTTCAAACTCTGTGTGTCCAGGCATTTTGGCTCGATTGTCTCTTGATCTTGGCTCTGTCACTCTTTCATCTCTGGAGGAGGCACTCATTACAGGCAGTTCTGCCTTTTGTCTCCCTCACTCACATAAAAACAAAACAAAAATACTTTCAGACATAAGAGGAAAACAAGCTTCAAAGTGTTATAATAATTTAATTGCTGAACAAATGTCAGACAGAGGTCGTATTTGAGTTATTAACACCCAAAATACCATAACTCCCATAAATACCATAAATACCATAACTTAACTCCCTTAATCTAATATTATAGCAGAAGGGCAGTTTTTTTTCCTCCATTAAATATAACTGCATACCTAACTCTGCGACATCAACTTATGAAATTAACTTTTAGCATCTTTTTAACCCCTAACTATCGGCGCGCAACATAAGTCGAGTTAAATAAATCTGGACTATCTGGCGGCGCGCGACATAGGTCGTGTGGCAATTTCAGCACGTAATGTTGCTGAGAGAGAGAGACAAGTGGTGGCAGGAGAGTAGCGAGCGTATGACTGCTCCAGACCACCGCGGCGAACCTACTGACACGAATCCCACCTCCTCCCTCCCTCTCTCACTCGCTACATACTGAATTGTATTGGGAAAGTACCGAATTACATGCTTTTTGCACTCGTGTTGCGCGGTTGTTGCAAGAAAACTAGCCGTCATAAAAGGATCGTTATGGTGTCATTGGAAAGCTCTGTTTATGCCCTTTCAGTGATAGATACTTGTTTTACGCTCTGGGTTTTATTTAGGCATGAAAATGATCACGTAAACAGCCCTATTTTGGCTAAAAACACCCCGCTGGGCGGTACATATAAATAGACCGCTAGCCCGCTAATAAGGTGTTAACGAGTGAAAATAAAAATAGAATATTCATTCACAATCGACCTTGAGTTGTAACTTTAACCTAAATATGATTATAATATTTATATATATATACAGTATATATATATATATATATATATATATATATATATATATATATATATATATATATAGAGATAGATAGATAGATATATTGACAGATATAGATATGTTGCCATGATCCCCGGAGGTGGCCATGAATGAATCGCCTCGACTTGTCTCTGTTCTTTGTCAGCCGGTGCCCAACCTCCCATTCAACACCATTTACACCACTCATAAACCTCTCAACAACCATCCTTCCACCTTACTCTCGGTCTGCCATTTTTCTCTCTGCCCTTCCACCTCACTCTCCTATACTCTCTTAGTCATGCTTTAACTCCCCAGGTATTCGTGTTCACACTCTTCACGCCAACGCTCTCGTACTTCCTGATTCATCTGTCTATCTCTCTATGTAACTCCACACGCATTTCTCAAGAAACTAATGTTTACCCCAACTATGATACGTTGATAATTTTGCTTGACATTGTCCTTTGGCCTTTGGAATATGTATATAATATTTGAACAAAATACCATTGTCAACAGCAATATTTGTATTGAATATGGTGAAATATGGAAATAAATTTAAAATTATGAAATATAGACCATATTCTTTGACCTTTCACCTTGACCTTTGACCTCAATAGTTTTTCTCTTGAATGGTGTTTGCATTGACCTACCAGGCATACCTTTGGGATGTGATTAAAATCCATTTGTCAATATAGGAAGTTCTTCTAAAAACTGTATATAGTCCCGTAGTTAATATTTTTGTTCTTGTGTGTATGAAGGTGACAAAAGGCAGGCTGCCTGTAATGAGTGTTTTCCCAAAAGCCAAAATAGTGACAGAGAGCCAAATTCAAGGGACGTTGGGGTCAAAACGCTTGGACACACAATGTTTGAAGCAGTCTAAGTCATAGAGTGAAGGAAAGATTGATTGACGGAGAGAGTTCCAGAGTTCACTTGTTGAGTGTTGAGAATGTGTTGAAAGGAGGGTGCCTCGCACTCGCCGCAAGGGAGGGGCTATATATTGATAGAGCTCTGAAGAACACTGATTGTTGTAATATCAATGGAAGAGTGAGAGAGATGCAACATTGCGGCGTGTAGAAAGAGACTGCAGGGAACTAGTAAGAGGAAGTGAGTTGATGAGGCAAAATGCATTTTAACTCTATTCTTTCGAAAAGTATTCAAGAAATGTTATGCATATATTTGTATCCATATCCGTCCTTTAATTTCAGAATATTTAGTTTGATATACTAATGATTTGAAATTACTTATGCTGAATCCATTGAATAAATTTAATTTGCATTTATCAATGTATACATTACTCCAAATTACCATAATTCTAGTATATATGCAAAACAGCAAGCACATCTGATACATTTTCATCGTAGATGTCGTATTACACCTTTAAAATGTGAGTGCAAATGGTGGATACTAAACTAGTGCAGAAGGAGTGAAATGAAAGAGGAATGAAGAAAATGGATGGAATTCAACTGAATGGGGGTAATTGGGTAGATTAATTGGAATTGTGACACATTGATAAAAAAGAGGAGTGAAGAGGGATCTTCAATGGTAGGTAGTAATGGTGGAAGCAATGATAAATGAAAGCACATATGAAAGTAGATGCAAACCCTGGACAATTCTAACACTGCCACAGACATCCAACATGTATGTAGTTATTGGAACAGTCCATGAAGGGGGAATGTGAGGCGAGGCGTGATCCAAAAGTTAATGGGTACTAAAGGAGATTCAGTTTTAATTACAAATGTTAGCCCCTTCAACACGATGACACATTTCGCCATTTATCCTGGCTAAAAATAGACGATTTCATGCAGTTTAAGAAGGGCCAATGTTAATCAGAGTGTAGAAGGAGATCGTATTTACCCCTTTGAGTCCTAGAGGTAGATTATAAGGTAAAGACAATCGACTAACGGTAACCAGAATAAGATTAAAATTACGTCATCATGCTGAAGGTGTTAATAAGGATTGTGGTTACACAAATCGCGTTATTTTGTGCAACACTATTAGAGATAATGTCATACTAATTTATGAGGGTGAAGGACACTCACTACCAGATTGGGGTTCTCCAATCAGTTCATAAATATTTGCGTGAATTCTGCAACTAACCAAAACTAGTACTTTGCATTTCGCGATCACACACGCACATACATACACACTGTCCATGACGTCACCATACATTGTGCCAAAACAGTAGTGATGCACATCAGCGTGGGTTCAGATATAATTGACCCACCTCTCATCACCCTCAGATCCAGCGCTTTACAGGTAGTGAACAATTCTATTTCTTAGGAGTCATCATAGACAACAATCTAAATTGGACAATCATGTCAGTAGTGTTGCAAAATGTGTGGTTAAAAACGTTAACTCCTTCCTTGTCTTAACCCCTTCTGTACCGCGACATCCTTTTAACTTTACTCTGGCTACTATTAGACGATTGTATTCAGTTTAAAATGTGCCTAGCAATTAACAGGCTTCGAACTATCTCACTTAACCATTTTTACCACCACAGATCCTTCCTAAGCTTCATAAAATCGTCTGAATGTAGCTGAAATCAAATACAAAATACGTCACCGGTACAGAAGGGGTTAAAGGGCCTGTCACACTGGCGTCCCGACCCTTCCAAACTTTGAATTGGAAGTGTGATTCGCAAAGTATTCGCAAAGTCCTGCAATGGAGTCATGGAAAGGAAGCGTCAAGGCGTGGACACCCCCGTCTTTATAGAACGTGTCCCAAAAAGGTGGAAAGGTCGGCCCTAGGTCAGCACCTTCACTAGACGGCCATAGGGCATGGGTGGGCCGCAGTATAAGCAGTGAGAGGTCCACGTGGACGGAGGGGGGGGGGGGGGGGGGGGGGGGGGGCAGGGGGGGCGTGCAATCGCGGGGTTCCTGTCCATCTACCGTCCTTTTTAGTCTTTGTACCATCCGAAAAACAAGGATGAAACACGGACAGAAACAGATTACATCCCTGCAATGTTAAATTAAGTGGTTTGTCCTGTGTTCGGCTAGATTTCCCAACGTCTTGTAGGAGCAAGGTCAAGGCAATGACGGGTGTATGGCAGACAAACACCATGGTCGTTGTAAGGTCTCCCATATTTGGTCCCAGCTCAAAAAATCGTAAAGTTGGCCATGGACGGTTAAGGACTCGTTGACAAAGTCGTGTGTTTGACCTAGGCTTCAATTGCGATCCCCCCACCCCCCACACCTCATCCCACTTTACCTCATATTTGGGTACTCTTCATTCTGCCCAATCTCGACCTCATTAACTGCACGAAAAGAACAACTTGAAAAGAGCTTGCGAGACCATTCTAGTGCTCTACCCCGAAGCAATACGGTCTCAGGGGCTAGAAGCCCAATCTAGCAGGCACCTACAACTTACCCAAACATTCGGTGAAGGGTTGATCACAAACCCCAGGAACTGCCACCTACTCCCCCACAGCCCCCTCTCACAATAGAACAGTCAGACACAGTAATACACTCACCCCCATTCGTGCCAGAACCATAATATACCAAGTCAGCTCCATCCCCTACATATTCAACCTAATTAGTCAACACCTAGTCAAGCCTTAAATAATCCCAAGTGCACGATTTATCATACATTATGCTTTTACGTATATTGTCAATCACCCCCAAGCCTATGTTAAAGCAGTGTCACTCGAACTCTTTTTCTATCAATTTATTACGGTTATTCGTAGTCTGATAACTTCAAAATTAAAGTTTCATAATAATTAAGCTACCTAACATAATCTATCTTCGGTATACTTTCCGTTTCTAATGCGAATAAGCCTCAATATAGTACGACAACAAAAAATCCTCATCGAAAATTGCTGCAAAAAGTGCTCGTATGACACCACCTTTAGACTATTTATTAGACTTGGTCAAATGTTAAACATATTAATATGGAAATAGACTTTATTGGCGAAGTCCGATCAGTTACGCATTTGTAAAACATATGCTAATGGCCTGGCCTGGCCTAGGTTCGAACCCTGGCTGGGGCATGACACAAAATATTAATGTACAGTATTTTAGGAGCCTTAATTAAATATTATTATTTAAAAGGGTCAGCCTTATTTATAGCAAATAAGAATATTATGTAAGTCGCCCATGATCAAATTGTACACAAGGCTAATCAACTATTTAGTTTGGGTTTTTGTTTTGTTTTGTGTGTTGTTTTGGTCTTGATATAAGTGAATATAAGTTAGAGTTAAGCTGTAAACTGCTCCTCTGTATACTTTATGCCTGCACTAAACCAATTATTACTAATATATATTATCAAACAAAATAATAATAATAATAATAATAATATATATATATATATATATATATATATATACTCTCAATTTGTAGGGCACAACATTGAAGCAGTGGAGGGGTGGGGTGTCATCCAATGTTAATCAAGCGTTAATAGGATCCTCACAGATACTAAATGAAGAGGGTAAATTATTCTTGTCGAAATCTTTCCCTTAGCCCTAGAGAGATACACACACACACACACACACACACACACACACACACACACATTATTACCAAAAAGATATAAACAAGCTAGAACGAGTTCAACGTAGAGTTACCAAAATGATACCTAGCCTAAAGAACAAACCATACGAAGAGCGTCTTAGAGAATTAAATCTATTTCCTTTAACCCAGCGCAGATTAAGAGGTGACTTAATTCAAGTGTTCAAAATCATCAAAGGCATCGACAATATGAACTGTAGTAAGTACTTCACTATCGACCAATCTAATTACACGCGGGGAAACGGTTGCAAAATTATTGGTAAATCTTTTAACTCACACGAATCTAAGAATTTCTTCTTCAATCGAGTTGTCAACTTGTGGAATGGGCTTCCCCGAAACGTTATAGACTGCATCACCGTTGATTCATTTAAACTCCGCCTAGACAAATATCTCGCATCAAACCCGCGACTGACTGCGTTTGTAAATGAATAACTTTATTTTATCCCCCCCTCAGTTACTAACCCATCTGTCCCCTACTAACTTCCTAATCCTGCCACGGACATTAGTTCCAGGGCAGTAATTCCCTTTCCAATGTTCCCTTACCTACTCTAAACCACTGTTTGGACACTTGATCCTCAGTGTTTTGGAGGACAAGCAACCTAGAAGGGTCACTAGATCTGTTGTTGCTTGATTTCCTTTGTACCCTTTGTACACAGGGGCGGAAACAATGCCTTGTTAATTACACCTAAGGCGACACATACAGTAGGGTAATACATGAGGCTTTATATGTTGGAGAGTGTTCTCTGTCTAGTGAGATTGATTGGGGGTTCGTGATGTTCTAAGATAAATGGAAGGTGTTACATTGGTAGTAGGATGATGAAGTTACAAGGAATTATTAGTATCTCGAAGACCTTGCGGTCCATTCTGAGGAGATACTTGAAGTGGAAAGAGGGAGACTGTGTATTGCACTACACTCATTGCAGAGTGTGCAACATTATATCTACTTTTGTCGTGAACAGCTAATATTGAATATTCTGATTATAGCTAATAATCAAATACTGAAGAACTATTTCCAGCATCTGAGGGAAGTTTGTTCAGGTGGACGAGATCTTAACACCTTACGAACGGCCTAGGCGGTAATTTATATGTACGGCCCAGCGGGGTGTTTTTACCCTAAATATGGTTGTTTACGTGATCATTTTCATGCCTAATTAAGACCCAGAGCATAAAACAAGTATCTATTCCTGAAAGCACATAAACAGAGCTTTCCAATGACACCCCAACCATCCTTGTACGACCACTGGTTTTCTTGCAATGATCGCGCAACACGAGTGCAAAAACCATGTAATTAGGTACTTTTCCTACATAATTCCCTGTGTAGCGAGTGTGAGGGGGGATGGAAGGGTGGTTTTCACTTCAGTTGGCCCACCGCGGTGGTCGGCGGCGGTCATAGCCTTACTACGCTCCTCACACCGCTCAGCTCTCTCTCTCTGCAACATTACGTGCTGAAAATGGCACACGACATAAGTTGTGAACCGCCACTTAGTCCAAATTTATTTCACACGCCATAAGTTGCGCGCCGCCAAAGAAGGGTTAAAATTGTATGTGAAAAAGTGTCCACAAAATTAATACTAGTGCTGAACCTTTTTTATTCTAACTTTCAGCCATGGTTGCGTATTGTATTCATATTTAGGCTAAACAAATTGCTATAATCCACATTGCCAAACCCATTAACCAACTTATATACTTAAATTAGTTGACCTCATCGTCTGCGTGCTTCCAATATAATGAGATCAAGAGCTCTCAATCGATTCTCATAGCTCAGTCTTCTAATCGATGGAAAAAGCCTTGTAGCTCTTGCTTTTAGTCTTTCCAGTTGCTCTATATCTTTCCTGAATGCTGGAGACCAAAAATGAACAGGATACTCTAGGAGAGGCCGTATCAGAGCGTTGTAAATTGTGAAGGCTATTTTCATATTTCTATACTTAAATTACCTCTTAATATAGCCCAATTATTTCTGATCTTTCTTTTCTACGCCAATGCATTGCTTGGAAAACTTTAGGTCACTGCTAATCAGAACAATCATATCCTTTTTCCAAGTCAGTCACTTCCAGGCATTCCCAATAGCAAATAGCCTGAATTGGGGTTTGCTTAGCCGATCAGCATCCCCTTGCTCTTTTCCGAGTTTAGTAGCATCTACCATGTCTCAGAATATTCACACAGTCTGTTGAGATCTGTTGTGAGCTATTTAACCTCTTTAGGGTCCGTCACATTCACTCCAAGCTTAATGTCATCTATAAAATTGAAGATGACACTCAACAGACCAATATCGATGTCATTGACATAATATATGATTTTTTACCTCTGTTATGATACCTAGTGCAATCACCTTTGACATTAGCCTTTTTGAAAATCAAAGTAAAGGATGTGTATGGCTCTACAGTTGTCATACTCACTCCGCATTTCATAGGGAATTGCCAGACAATTAGTAAGACATGATCGGTATTGCATAAATTCATGCTGTAATTAAGTTGTGGATTTCCAGGTATTCAACTGTCTTGTGTACTGGTATCTCTTCTAAAAGTTTTACTGTCATAGAAGTCAAGCTATTTGGTCGATAATTCATGATCCTCATTCTTAAAGATTCAAGTCATATTGGCTTGTTTCCAGTCTTCAGGGATTTCTGCCAAGAAAACTGCAATTTCACCTTGCACATCTCGTAAAACTTGGGAAGAATGCCATCTAATCCAGATGACTGTAACCCTTTTAACTTACCTATTATTTTTGCTACTTCCTCTGGGGTACATCTAATTATGCTAAGAACTACACCCTCTTGCAGTAATCTAGACTTAGCATGACACTGGTGTTTATCCTTGTAAATACTGAGACAAACTAGTCGTTTAGGGATTTAACTATTTCAGTCTCAAAGGTGTGTAGTTGGTCTGTTGGATCCTGGAGGGTGTCCATATAACAGTTGGAATGGTGGAGGATATGAGGACAACACTGGGAATGGTGGAGGGTGTGAGTTTAACAGCTGCAATGGTAGTCCAGTCAATCTACTAGAAATATGGGCTGAACCTTGCACAAATTGCAACATTAATTATTTAACCTGTATTGACTTGTGGAAACCCACAAATATAACATATCAAAAGTCCTCGATAATCCGAATAATGGAAAGTCCTCAAAATAGCATAATTATGTTAATTAGTCCAATCAAAATGTAACTGGACCTGTAAATAATTGCAACATAAATTATTTCACCAGTATTGGTTTCGGGAAACCCCCAAGTACAACATATCAAAAGTCCTCATAAATCCGGATAAGGGAAAGTCCTCAAAATTGCATATTGATGTTAATTGCTATCGCCATGAGCCGAAAATTGAAAACCAGCAATACTTTACAACCAAGTGTCCTAACATAATAAAAGTGGGGTCTATACCCATGTTTTCATTGCCAAGGAATCCAATGTACATACAATTAACCTCCCTCGGGTATTACATAATATGGATTATGCAAATCAGCAGCAGGAACAGTGTAGGCTAAGTAATACACAGATTTCGCCCACGATTACCATGAAACTATAGATTGTGTTGTACATGTTTATTATTCTGTTTGTTTCTTGTGTTGGGAGTTATGCCTACGTTTCATAGTTTTACATGTTTATATATTATGTTGAGAGTTGTGCCATGGCTTCGTAGTATTACAGTTTTATATATTGTGTTGGGAGTTGTGCCAAGGCTTCCTTGTACTACATGATTATATATTGCATTGGGAGTTTTGCCAAGAATTTCTAGTGGGTTCGAATCCCGGTGGATCATATATACTTTAATTAATTTCATTGGGGGTGTGGTGGTGAGATTAATAAAAATAATATTACATGACATAGACTACAGTATATCTGGACTGGACACGAAAATGGAACTTTGCAGTAAGTGACCCAAAATCGGAGAACGAATCCCCAAATTTTGAACCTCGAAACCGCGAAAATATCACATGTTCGCGGTTTCGAAGTTTGAACCTGGGGGTTCCTTTTCGGATTTTGGGTCCCTTACTGCAAAGTTCCATTTTCGTGTCCAGTCCAGATCTACTGTAGTCTATGTACACATGATTTTATATTGTGTTTGGAGCTGTGTCAAGGCTTCCTATTTATTGCATACAAATATGTTGAGTTGGTAATTAGGCCCAGACTATCCATTATTGTACAGTATGTATATTGTCTTGGGAGTCGTGCCTGGACTGCCCATTACTATATTTTCAGATATTGTCTTGGGGTTTGTGCCCAGACTTCCCATTGTTGTAGGTTTGCGTATTGCATTGGGAGTTGAGCCCGGACATCCCTTTAGTGCATGCTCATATGATACGTTGGGAGTCATGCGTAGGCTGCCCACCGTTGCATTAATATATTGATTTGGGAGTTGTGCCCGGACTGCCCATTATCGAGTTCATACCTTGCACCAGGAGTTGTACTAAAACTTCATGTTATTGTGTTCCTACATTGTGTTGTGGGACTCATGTCGAGATTACCCGATTATGGTGTTAATTTAATTGTCTTATGACTTGTGTTTTGACTATATTTATGTTCTCTTCGTTGATTGTCTGTGTAAATAAACTATATAACGTGTTTATTGCTTATTATATTTCCTCCCATATAATTACACTCGCTAAGTACCCCTAATATTATTGGCAATTCAAAAATACAAATAATAATTATAATGCATTATATTTCAGTGCAGCAAGAAATGCATCCCTATAGCATGTTTGTTTATTATATTTTGTTGTCAGAGATGTCTTGGTTTCCAATGGGATTGCTACAAATAAAAATGTAATGTCCTCTATCGAGGATATTTGTTTGATTATTTAGCTTTTTCAGGGGAGGGTTCCAAGTCCAACTGCCCATGGTTGTGTATAGTGCGTGGAGTATTATTGAACTGTTGGAATGGCTGTGGTTGTGAATGTAGTCTGTAATGAGTGTAATCAACTCGGTAATACTGATTTGGTGCTAGCATTCACATTATAAATTTAACACCTGTCTACTGCACCTCTGATGTCCGCCATTACAGAGAGGGGTTAGGAGGCCACGGGGGTGAGTGAGTATGTGTTTTTATATATCGGTACTTGATATATAAAGAGTATGTAAGATTTATAATCCAGTACAATGATCTTTCAGCCACATATCCCCTCATCGAAAACAGACAATATATAATATTTCATTCTAAGCTATAGTATGCATTTTTTGGTAGGTCCTTCCATAGTCAAGAGATTGATGGATACATAATATTTTAACCTGTTAATTAGAATGTTGAATACATAGCTGGAATGAAGATAGAACAACAAATATTTCATACAAGTGGTAATATGCCATTAATGTCTAATTGGATGAATTCAAGTTGTGCCTGCTTAAACTTGAAGTTATATATCGGCTTGGTTAGGCTGGGTTAGGTGAGGTTAGTGTAGACTAGATTAGGTTAAAGTAATGGTTCGGTTGGGTTATGCTAGACTAAGTTAATGTTTTTTTATTTTAGATTTGGTTACGAAAAGGTTAAGTTTACATTAATATACATATATCAAGATATCATTAGTGAGGTAAGTTATGCCAATTCATAAGTTAGAGGTAATATTAGGTATTATATGCTCAGTGCCCACACAACTCGACCTATCAAGGCCACCTTTATATAGGTGAATTAATTACCACGTAATATATTTAATATATCGTTTTTGCCAGACTTCCAACTTTCCTTACCAAGGTGGCCGCTACAGCAGATTGGTGATGCTTTCCCACACTCCTGACATTTAAAATTACGTTACTCTAGCTAGAGCCATTACTGAGTAGCCTGCCATTCTAGACAGGAAGACTATACTGTATGTGGAAATGTCTATGCCTACCATAGATTCCAGGCATTGAATGTAGTTGCTTAATGTACGATATATTTATATAGCATTGGTACCCAAGGAAACCCGAGATTAATAGTTGTAATGGAGATATTCTCGTCGGCAAGAGGAGGGTGGCTGAGCTACGATAATTTGGACTTATAATTATTATTAAATGGGAAGACTCGCACCGTCTTTTTGTCGGTTAGACTTACTTTGCAACTCAACAACACGGGATCTCGCTGTAATTTTACTTTCATTTATATAGAGTCTATGAAAACAGAATATACTATTATCTTTGAGTAGGACACAGCACAAACGTAAATCCTGTTGAACCCATCCAATCCACTCTGTCAAGGGTTAAATCCCTTCATACACCTGATATTATGACCATTTCTCTTATATTGTAACTTTGACCAACATCGGATGCGTTTATTCATATATAGCCTTGCTTAGCATATTCAAACACCACATAGCCTTAACACATCATTATCTAAACATGACCGAACAATAAGCTCGTTTTATACCACAGTCTGAATCCACATTTATGCTACCCTTAACTAAACATGATTTAGTAAAAGACAATTTAAATTAATTATCCTAAACCTTACCTACTAAATCGTAAATTACGCTACCTGTTATCAAAGTGTAGATACATTAGATTTGATATTTCATGAATGCGTGAGATATATTGGGTGAAACAATATGATTAGTAGGGTCACATTGTAGCCGCTTAGGATGAATTAATCTGTCTGTTCCGAAATTACACCATGCCAATTGGGAATTATCGTTATCAAGGTAAGTATTCCGAATATGAGAGACAGATAGAGATAGATAAAGTGAGAGAGAGAGAGAGAGAGAGAGAGAGAGAGAGAGAGACAGAGAGAGATGGGGGGAGGTAGGGGGGGCATCTCTGTGCAAATTGTGTGTTTGTTTTTTGTTTTAACAGATACAGACACACAGAGGAAATACCCGTACCTCATACCAATCCGTATTATGTTAGGAATTAATTATATATTGACTAAAACAATTGTGAAACAAGTTAATCTGGTATCTATTACTGCGCCATGGAACCCTCATAATACAACAGTTAAATATAACACAATAACACACACCCATTCATATGATTGAAGCATCGATGTATTAATTGGTTATTATTTGTTTTTATAATAATATAAGCAAAATGACTAGTACATAGTAATATAAATCCAGAAATAACACACAAATCACAGAGTACACTCAGTCCTAAGTGAAGATCTTATACCCCACGCTGTTTACTGTTTAGTTGTGGTAAAACTAGCCTTGAGCCCCTGACGCAATGGAAAGGGGTGGCGACTGCAGATTGTGGGAAAGTAGGGAGCTGGTCTGAACGAAACAATGCTTCACTTCATATCAGGGGCAAATCAGGGGCTCAAGGCCAGTGTTACCACAACTAAACATCGTGAGATATTACATCTCCTGTACTTTTATGGCTGACTGTACTGTACATCATACAATTTAAATGACGAAACAGTCTCGTCCCCCAAAAATATATTACCAATTTTGAATTCGCGGAACATCGGGGGCAGGTCCTCATAAAGCAGGTTCACTCCTCACAAAATCCTTCTACTCGGCTGTTCGAGACAACTCAGAAACACTAAATCATCCCATATATAAGTAATATATTTCCATTGTACTTAGTACCCGGGACAACATCGCTCGCCTCATAGCAGAAAGCTTGCTCACTCACCTTCACAAGCACACACTCGGGCCACGGGAAGCTTCTACTGGTCTGTTATTAATAATTGTGGTATGTTGACTATTTATTCAGTACTACAATCAAATTTACCTATTTATCTTGTACAACTTTCCATTTCCCTATATATGTTTTCCCTCCCTTTATCATGTACGTTAGACTAATATTGTTCCTCTCGTTCTACGTATTATATTCAAACACAATTGTACTGTATATTCGCTGAGATATGGGATATTTGAAATTGTTATCACGGGATGGATGTAGTACAAAGGAGTAAGGAGTACAAAGAAAATCAAGCAACAACAGGTCTAGTGACCCTTCTAGGCCGCTTGTCCTCCAAAACACTGAGGATCAAGTGTCCAAACAGTGATTTAGAGTGGGTAAGGGAACATTGGAAAGGGAACTAATGTCCGTGGCAGGATTAGGAAATTAGTAGGGGACAGATGGGTTAGTAACTGAGGGGGGGATAAAATAAAGTTATTAATTTACAAACGCAGTCAGTCGCGTGTTTGATGCGAGATATTTGTCTATGCGAAGTTTAAAAGAATCAACGGTGCTGCAGTCTATAACGTTTCGGAGAAGCCTATTCCACAAGTTGACAACTCGATTGAATCAGAAATTCTTAGATTTGTGCGAGTTAAAAGTTTGGTAGCATAGGAGACTACTGCAGGACTCTTCTTCTTCTTACCTCTGACCGGGTATAGGCTATCCTAGTGTTTATTAGCCTATATCCCTTTGAAAGGACCTTAGTCGGTTCAATGTTATTTTAATACCACGAATTTTGTTGATATATTTGAAGATAAATATTGAATCTATATGCTTTAAAGATCATAAGAAAATTTGGTCAATATTTACGAGTCACACCACAGCTGGAATCTCATTTCTAACGGTAGTTTTGGGTTCCTATCATTCTATGTTTCATTACTATATACTTTTTTTTTTTTTTTTTTTTTATTTTTTTTTTTTTTTTTAGCATTAACCTAACCTAACCTAACCTAAATGTATTTGGGGGCTATTAGGTTAGGTTAGGTTAGGTTAGGTTTTTTGGTAAGGTTAATGCTAAAAAAAAAAAAGCCAAGAAAAAAACAAAAAGTCCGGTGGTTAAAAAGTATATATCAATGAAGCATAGAATGATAGGAACCCAAAACTACCGTTAAAAATGAGATCCCAGCTGTGGTGTGACTCGTAAATATTGACCGAAAATTTGTTTTAACCCTCGGCAAAACCTAATAAAAAAGTATGCTACTAACATTTATTTTTCGCAACAAGGTTGTCAATACGGTACTTTTAGTTATCGGCAGCTCTAAAGATCATATGAAAATGTGTTAAACCCTCGGAAAAACCTAATATAAAAGTATGCTACTAAAATTTAATTTTCGTAACAAGGTTGGGTCAATATACAGGAGGCGCTACAATATAGGTAGCAAAATTCTAATGGTAGTTTTGGGTTCCTATCATCATATGCTTCATTTCTATATACTTTTTATCCCCGGGAAAAAAACAAAAAATCTTGGGTTTTTTATTTTTTTCTTGGATTTTTTTTTATTTTTTTTATTAACCTAACCAAAAAACCTAACCTAACCTAACCTAAATGTATTTGGGGGCTATTAGGTTAGGTTAGGTTTTTTGGTTAGGTTAATGACCAAAACAAAAAATTCCAAGAAAATAAATGAAAAATCCCAAGATTTTTTTTTTTTTTTCCCGGGGATAAAAAGTATATAGAAATGAAGCATATGATGATAGGAACCCAAAACTACCATTAGAATTTTGCTACCTATATTGTAGCGCCTCCTGTATATTGACCCAAGGTTGCCATACTGTACTTTCCCGTTATCAATGTACAATCAAAGCTGAACATTGCAGAGTAAACACCGTAGACTTCATCGACTTTCTTTCACCTTCGTATAATCGACAGACAATTTTTTTTTTTTTATTTACTAAGGGATTAGTACTCAACCAGTGGGGGCGGCCGACAGCCAATTTTTTGTTTTGTTATTTACTAAGGGATTAGTACTCAACCAGTGGGGGCGGTAGCCCCCACCCATAATACTAGGTTAGGTTAGATAAGGTTGATAAGTTAGGCTAATGTCTTTTCAAATCACTATCTGGTGGCGTGTCTCAACATCGATCGATAGGCCAAATGGGGAAAATAGGTTTTCCCGAGATTTCTAATTAATTACAAACACTATATATTGATGCAAATGAACAATTTTGTTTATAAAAAAACACTCGGAAAATTTGTGGTATTAAAATAACATATTTCCCATTAGTCTAACCTAACAACTTTACCTAACCTATCCTAGTATTATAGGTGGGGGCTGCCACCCCCGCTTTGACTTAGATTTTTGGTGTATTTGTCTGTGAAGTGGGTATTTTTCAATGTGTTGATAACGAAAATCCTCCATGCGGACTATATGGAGAAAAATATGGCGAATCTATTGGTGCCTATTTTCACTAATAAATTGTTTCTCATAACGTCGCACTAGTGTCCTTGAATATTATCAAAAGTTTTACCAATAATTTTGCAACCGTTTCCCCGCGTATAATTAGATTGGTCGATAGTGAAGTACTTACTATAGTTCATATTGACGATGCCTTTGATGATTTTGAACACTTGAATTAAGTCGCCTCTTAATCTGCACTGGGTTAAAGAAAATAGATTCAATTCCTTAAGACCCTCATGTGGTTTGGTCTTTAGGCTAGGTATCATTTTGGTAACTTTACGTTGAACTCATTTTAGCTTGTCTATATATTTTTGGTAATAAGGGCACCAGGATTGAACGCAGTATTCCAGCAGAGGGTGGACTAAGGAATTGTAAAGGGTTAGGATAACTTCTTTGGATTTATGCTCAAATGATTTTTTTTTTTTTTAAAGACAATGAACGGAGGAAGGAAAAACACAGATAAAACAAAAAGGTCCATGTGCCTAAAGGAATCCTCCATTCATAAAATGTTTGTAACAACTCTATTTAAACATTTGTAGATTGTAAGTTTGTGGAAAGCAATTAGAGGGAAGTGAATTCCAAAGAGTAGTAGTTCTAGGGATAAATTAATTTTGATAAGCAGAAGTTCTGCATTGTGGAGGAGAAAGTGTAAATTCATGGGCGCTCTCAGCTGCCCCAGTTCTACGGGGAAAGATGTGGAGAGGCGGCACAATTGAAGCAAGTTCCTCGGAACAATTGCTGTGAAAATATCTAGAATAATGCAAGGGATGCAACGTTTCTTCGTATGGATAATGTAGGAAGGTCCTGTGTGATTGCAGGGTTATTGATTAATCTTATAGCTTTATTTTGAATTGTGTCTAACTGCCTCAATGCAACCACTCCACTTCCACTCCACAGAGGTGAACAGTAATCCATCTGAGAACGCACATGACTTTTATATATTACGGCCAACCTGCCTATAAAGCCAATTATTTTGTTTGCCTTCTTAACAACTTCTGAACATTGTTTACTCGGTTTTAGGTTACTTGATATTGATTGTTACTTGATCGTTTTCTCTGTCTACACTCTTCAGCTGAGTGCCATTCATCGAATAGTTTGCTTTCTCATTTCGGTATCCGATATGTAGTACTTTACATTTATCCGCATTGAAACTCATTTGCCAAGTTTGCGCCCAACATGACAACTTATCTACATTGTGTTGCATATTGTCAAATTGTTCTTTTGAGAGTATGATATTTGCAATTTTTGTATCATCACCAAACTTTGAGATTGAACAGGTGAGACCCTCGTCTATGTCGTTGATGTAAATTAGAAAGAGAATTGGTCCCAGTACCGATCCCTGGGGTACCCCGCTACTTACATTGGTCTATTTAGATGCCTTACCGTTTATGACTACTCTTTGCTTTCTGTCACTTAGCCAATGTTCTATCCATTTCAACACACTACCTTGTATTCCATGCGCTTTTAGTTTTAGTAGTAAACGTTTGTGGGGAAGTTTGTCAAAGGCCTTTTGAAAATCAAGGTATATAATATCTACAGCTTTACTCTCAATATAGAGGTTGAGGATATCGTGGAAGAAGTCTAAGAGGTTTGTTAAGCAGGAACGTTGGTTACAAAAGCCCTGTTCGGTTAAAATTGAAGACAACCCGAATACGAGCCCCATCGATAATTATCAGTGTTCTAGAAGTTTCATGGACGATACTATGTTGGTGTACATGTAATTACCGTCGCAAATTCACTATAATTGAAATACGAGAAACTGTTGGATTGTTCACCGATAAACAGGGAACGTGAGCTGGGTTTAGACCGTCGCGTACCCATAAACAGGGAACGCGTGAGCTGGGTTTAGACAGTCGCGCACCCATAAACAGGGAACGTGAGCTGGGTTTAGACCGTCGGTTAGTTTTCGGTTAGGTTATGTTAAGTTAGGTTACGTTAGGCTAATGTTGAAAATACTAAAATGGGTAAATTGATACGGTGTGACCGTCACGAGTTTTAGCTTTTTTTTTTTTTTTTTGCATTTTTCCTTTGATATACAGTGTTGTTTTATACCAAGGACTGTCGCAAATGAGTATTTACCCATTATCCAACAATCTAAAAACACGGCCCCCACTAGTGGGGAGGGCTATGAAGATCAGGGAAATTGCGGGGTAAAAGGGGAAAAATAGGGGGCATTTTTCAAAGTAAAAAAACCCAGTAATTGAATTTTGAAAGTTGGCTCGAGTTTTCATGTCCATTAAACCCCAAAATTTGAAAACCCGAGCCAACATTTGCCAAAACTTGGCTCGGGTTTAGCGATTTTTTGAAGTAAAAACCCACAATAACCTAACCTAGAACGTTGGATACAAGAATAACCCTTACCTACCAGCTAGTATGTTGTCCCTAGTTTATCCCATACCTACCAGCTGATCCCTTGTCATGAACCTAACTAAGAAACCTAACCTAACTTAACCTAACCTAACCTAACCTAACCTAAAAGTAATACGTGGATAGCGGGAAAAGTGTAATCCGGCAGAGAGAACATAAACAAAGTGACAGTGGCTTTGTGCAGTGGGGACTCTGAAAATGTTATAGGGGAGGGAAAATAAAATGTACGCAATTACCAAAGCAGCACTGGATCGCGCAACTGTAAGGTCCCCCGAGTAAGGTAGGAGCGAGAAGAAAAAATCTATAAAGCAGAAATCCCGTAACACAGGACTTGTCATTATGCAGAGAAGACTGTGTTTTACCCTATATCTCCCTTATAATACATTTGCGAAGGGAAGGACATATATAGGACTGAAGACTATTATATAACGTACCTATAGGCTACACAAACATCGATGGGGCTTGTAACTGTCACACCGTAAAATCTTACCCTAAAATGCGATGGTTCTCGGTATTAAACAACACTGTATATCAAAGAAAGATAAACAAAAAACTAAAATTAACTAGTTAAAAGGCTGTCTGGGGTCTCTTCAATTTTTACCCCGTGTTCAGTATCTTTAAGTATGTTATTTTCCTCTAAATGATTTACGAGTCTGTCTCTTATGAGTGTTTCTAGCATTTTACATACAACTGAGGTCAAGCTAGTTGGACGATAGTTACTGGGTAGGGATGTTCTGCCTTTTTTTAATATCGGTGTTACGTTGGCTAGCTTCCACTGATCAGGCATAGTTCCAGACTGCAAGAATTTATTGAATAGCAATGTCAGTGGTTTGGAGAGCTCATCCTTAGCTTCTTTTAGAACTCAAGGTGAGATTGTATCAGGTCCGGGCGATATATTTACCTTGAGTTTATCTAAACATTTCAATACTTCTCTCTCTGTAATGGTGATATAGCTTAGAACATCAGAATTATCAATTTGAATCGGCGATGCTGTAAGGATATCACTGAGGTCTTCTGTTGTAAAAACTGATGCAAAGAAGGTATTGAGGGCATTACTCATTTGTACTTCGTCTTTGGTGTATTCTCCATTTTCATCGACTAACAGTCCATCAGTTGAAGTAACTACTTTTTTCTTCTGATATAACTATATAATTTTTCGGGTTTGTTTTACTTTGATTCGCAACATGTAACTCCAGGGTCTTTTTACTTTGCTTAATTAACTTTCTGGTTTTGCGTCGTAGTTCTACAAATTTCACCCGTTCTTCATCATTTTGCGATGAACGGGATAGGTTGAAGGGGGCAGAGCCCCCTTCAACCTATCGTGGATCCCACGGTCAAGCTGTTAGGCCATGAAGATAATTAAACCGTAACTGTTCTAAATAGATGATGATTTCAATAGGTCATGTGGGGGTGAGGGAGGGCAGAGCCTCCCCTCTACCCATCGTTGATCCCGTGGCCAAGCTGTTGGGCCATAAAGATTATGTACCCATTGCCGTTATCCGAGGCAACTATTTTTCAAATTTAGGGTTTCGTGACACTGAACATTGACTAAATCCGAGCCTTTTTTTTTTTTTTTTTTATACTTGTTTTTTCTCTGAAATTTTTACCAAATCCAAGCCAACTTTGTTTTACAATTTTAGTGTTTTGTTTTTTTACTCTGAAAATTGGTTTAATCCGAGCCAACTTTTATTTACAGTTTTGGGCTTTTTTACTCTGAAAAATGCCCAAATCCCAGCCAACTTTTGCTGAAACTTGGCTCGGAGTTTCATATATTTGGTTTACTATTATTTTCTATATTATATTTTCAGAGTAGTTTTCATATTAGCCCTATTTTTTTCCCCCACCCATACCCCGCATTCCCAAGCTCTCCTCTAGATTGTTGGGGTATCGGAATTGCAGTTAACAATGAAAATGGCAATGAACACTGATTTCCTCACATTCTAACCATTAACTACACCATAATAACATTTAAAATAACGAAAACATTATGAAATGCCTACAAAAACCAGGATATGTTCTGCAGAATTACCCTAGGAATAATGCAATAAAATGTAATAAGTGTTATTGAAGCAAGCACAAAGGCAAACAGGCTGACAAGAAGACAGGCAGGCAGTTGGACGATAAATCAAGTGGTTTGACAAATTGACAGACTGGTGGAAAGGGAGACAATGGGTAGTCAAGTAGACAAGATTGTGAAATGAGAAGAGAAGATTTAAGTAGCGAGGACAAAGATTGAGCAGCAATTATGCCTAGGTGTGTGAAAGGCGGATAGGTTGGTGGAATAACAGAGAGACAGTTGGGTGCAAATTAAAAAAGCCGAGTAGAAATACTGATTGGTATTTTAACCTGTATGAAAAAGAGGTAGCATAGACGAAAATCAAGTGGGAAGGTAGTCAGAAGAGTGGAAATAAAGTAGCATATGAGGGCCAATTACTTTTTAGAAATTAGAACATGGAAGATGAATCTGTATTAAATGAATAATACTGCTCACGAAGATTAGTTATTACGAATACATGATTCGTAATATGCAATCTATTTATTTAACTACACTAATTAAATAATTCCTATTGTGAATAGAGTGAACAAATATTACCCATAAGAAAATTGGTAACATTCGTATTGTGTCTTATTATTAAACATTTTATTAGATTTTGATTGTTATGAAAATGGTAAAGTGGAGAGAGCAATCTAATGTAGAGTATAATTATGCGAGACACTATTCAAGATTCGGATACGTTGTGTGCCAGTTTGTGCAAATAATGCCTCAACTAGCATGACCTATCGTGCAGAAAGACTTGGTAAATTCGTCGTGTAGTTTGTTCGCTCTGAACTGTGCTGGTGGTGTAATGGTTTATCTGCTTATGTTCTGGTTGTGGTGTCCCTAGTTCGAATACCGGGAGGACCATATGCTTTCATTAGTAACAGTTAATCAAATACATTGGGGTTTCTAATTTATTGTTAATGTTAAGAACAGGGTGTTACTTATTGAAGTTCTCACACTCCCGTCCCAGAACTAGTCAAAGATTATATTTCAGAGATGGCGCAGCTTGATGGGAAAGGAGGGGGAGATTGCCGTAGTGTTGAAAGGGTAGGAAACAATGGGGGAGGGGGGAGGTTACAATCTACTTGTTCCCGAAACACACTCTTTAACTACTTTATTGGTATGAATAAAGTAATCATATACATGTAATCAATTATATAACATACAGCTTTTGCAAACCACAACCTAATGACAAATTAGAGAAACAGAAGGAATAAAATATTATTTAAATAAATTACCTTTGTGTTGTGACTGTGTTGATCTGTGGATGACTTCCCTCAAGCATGAGTCACAGAGCTGAGTTGGTGGGATTTTGTTTACATTTATCATGATTCATGGAGTTGTACGTACGTCAGACAGAGATAGGTTCATCATGATTCTAAATTACCAGTAGCCAGAAAGAAAACATTGGAGATGGAAAATATATACATACATTTAGCTGGTGTTTTAAATGCTATAGGCGCAAACTAATGCATCAAACAAGGACTTTATACTTTTCCTACTTTGCATATTCTATTAATCGGGCAGCCTCACTTGCTTAGTTTGCACTTCTGATGATGTTGGTAATTGCAAAGGTGTCCGCACACGTGGCATACGATTTAAGGCATCTACCATTTTTGTTGGTGTAGGACGTTGGTGGATATCCCATCAGGCCGTTTGCCATCCCTAGGACATGGAGACCTTGATAATCCATCTTTGCGTTACTCCTGCATGTGTGTGGGTGGCAAACTGATGTGCCCACTCTGACTGCAATGGCGACCCGGAAAGATTCAGCGTCTAAGTGTGTTCCAAGGGGGGGGGGGGGGGATGGCATGTAATCACAAGCCAATGTAGGTAGTAGGGGTAGGCAGCCCCGCCCAGGGAAGTACTACCGCCAAGGTTTCGGGAGACTCAGGGAATAGCCTGAATTCCATTTTCTCTCCCAGGCCTTGGTAGCTGGATACATATCTTTCTGCCTCACACATCAGGGGTATCAGGAAAACCCTCTTTATATAACATACACATCCAACTTCACGACATTGCCCTACATCGCTATCCTCTATCCATAAAATACTACTCTTCCCATACATCATACATGTAACACCATACTCTTACCTTATAAATATGGCAGTACAATTGTTAAGAGCAAACCTGGTGGTCCCTCGGATATCCACCCCCGGCAGGGTTGGGTTATTGACACAGGGCCCTCCCGGTCGTCATCATGCGACTGTGTCAAGAGCATTGCAACGTCCCAAAGCTGCTTGTCAGTACAGCTATTTCTTTAGTAATATAAGGGGACTTCACTCTAACATCAATTCTGTACACCAATTTCTTCAAGCAGAATCCCCTACTCTCCTTTTTTTGACAGAGACTCAAGTAACATCCACATCTGACACATCTAGATTTAATTTTCCAGGTTATCAACTGCTCCAAAATTTCAGACCTAAAGGTGGTGTATGTTGCTTCGCAAAATCTGAAATTGCCCTGGAGGAGGTTACTAGTTTCAATTGTCCCTATTTTGATTATTCTATATACAAATTAATTTCTGCTGGTAAATTTAAATACATATGTTGCATCTACCGTTCCCCAAATACTCCTCCAGAGCAAAGTCTTTTTGATTCTCTGTCCTCACAACTCCGTGTCCTCAACTTAAATGCTTCTTCTGAAATCACTGTGTTGGGTGATTTTAATGTCCATAATGTTGAATGGCTCACTCATTCAGCCAGGACTGATGATGCTGGTCTTGAATGTGAGCTATTTGCAGACTCATTTAATCTCATTCAACTAGTCAACCAACCAACCCGTGTACCAGATAATCCTAATCATAATTCCCACCTACTGGACTTATTTTTAACAACCAATTCAGAAAATTATGATGTTACAGTGAGGTCCCCACTTGGATCTTCTGATCACTGTCTGATACAGGCCACCTGTCTATCACCTACCACACCTTCCCACTCTGAACCTGTTTTGGTGACTAAATGGCATTACGATAGGGCAGACTGGGAGGGTCTTCAAGGTTTCTTTATTGATATTCCCTGGACCTCTTTCTTTTCTAATGATGCACACTCCACCTTGAGCCACATACAAGATTTTGTAAAAATTGGAATGGAAACTTTTATTCCTCATCAAAAGTACAGTAAAAGATCTAATTCACCTAAATGGTTTGACCATAATTGTGCTAGAGTAACTGAACAAAAAGCAATAGCCTACAATGCATACACAAGATCAAAAACACATGAAGCCTTTAATTACTTTAGAAACATCAGAAATCATGCCAAAACTGTATTAAACCTAACTAAATCAAACTTTCTCCATAAGCAGGCAAATAAACTTCTAAATAATCCAAATGATAACAAAATATTTTGGTCTACTCTTAACTCATTCAAATCCAACTTCACTACTGCTTCATCCATTCCACCATTAAAATCTCCGACTGGCAATCTTGTAAGTGACCCACGAGGTAAAGCTAACCTTCTTGCAGATATTTTCTCCACCAACTCAACCTTAGATGAAATAAATCAAGATGTCCCTGTACTTAATTTTAATTCACCTGAAATTCCCTCACTTAAGATCCACACCAGACATGTCAAAACTATTTTGCAGAATCTCTCAGTAGATAAGGCTCCTGGTCCAGATGAAATTCCTCCAATAGTACTTAAGAATTGCTCCTTGGTGCTCGCTCCTGTATTGGCAAAAATTTTTCCGTCTGTGTACTCATACCTCATGCTTCCCAGTACCCTGGAAAGAAGCAAACATCCATCCAGTTCCTAAAAAAGGTGCCTCTTCAGATCCATCAAACTACAGACCAATAGCTATAACTTCCACTCTTGGCAAAGTTTTTGAAATTATATTAAATAATCACATAATTAAGCATCTGGAGAATAATAAATTAATCAGTGATAGGCAATATGGTTTTAGACGATGTCGATCAACTGCAGACATTCTTTGCCTTCTTACGCATCAAATCAACCAAGCTACAGACCAACATGGTGAAACACATACAATAGCACTGGATATATCAAAGGCATTTGATAGAGTCTGGCATCAATCCTTATTGTCGAAGATGTCACACTACGGCCTTGCATCATTAGTTCCACTAATTTCTTCTTATCTTCATAACAGAAAAATATGTGTAATGGTAGATGGCCTTTATTCTCAATTTCACTCAATAAATGCTGGTGTTCCCCAGGGATCTGTTTTGGCCCCAACTCTGTTCCTCATTCATATCAATGATCTCATATCTACCACTCATAATCCAATACATTCCTACGCAGATGACTCAACACTCCACAGTTCCTTCACATTTACCAATTCTTTCACCCAACCCGATCTTATAAATTCAAAAATAAACACTGCAATTTCTCTGAACCAGGACCTTTCTAGAATTAATGAATGGGGACAAGATAATCTAGTTTCCTTTAATGCACAGAAAACCAAGTACATTCAATTTTCTAACCGACAGAATCTCACTGACTCCCATATATTTTTAATGATGTAAATATTCCCACTTCCCCTAGTATTGACATTCTCGGTGTAACATTAACTACTAACTTGAGCTGGACACATTATGTTAGAAGCATTGCTAAGAATGCCTCTAAAAAACTGGGACTCCTGTACAGAGTTCGAGAATTCTTCACTGACGAGCAGTTGGCCGTAATATATAAAAGTCATGTGCGCTCTCAGATGGATTACTGTTCACCTCTGTGGGGTGGAAGTGGAGTGGTTGCATTGAGGCAGTTGGACAAAATTCAAAATAAAGCTATTAGATTAATCAATAACCCTGCAATCACACAGGACCTTCCTACATTATCCATACGAAGAAACGTTGCATCCCTTGCATTATTCTACAGATATTTTCACAGCAATTGTTCCGAGGAACTTGCTTCAATTGTGCCGCCTCTCCACATCTTTCCCCGTAGAACTAGGGCAGCTGAGAGCGCCCATGAATTTACACTTTCTCCTCCACAATGCAGAACTTCTGCTTATCAGAATTCATTTATCCCCAGAGCTACTACTCTTTGGAATTCACTTCCCTCGAATTGCTTTCCACAAACTTACAATCAACAAATGTTTAAATCCAGTTGTTACAAACATTTTATGAATGGAGGATGCCTTTAGGCACATGGACCTTTTTGTTTTATCTGTGTTTTTCCTTCCTCCGTTCATTGTCTCTTAAAAAAAAAAAAAAAAAAAAAAAAAAAAATCGTTAAGCGTGCTGCAGTCCTGAAGTATGCTTTAGTGACCTGGTCCGTAATGTTCAGGAGCCTCTCACGTCTTGATAGTGTAATGCATAAATGCGCGGTTATTCGGTGTGAGTATCCTAGGTTCGAGTCCTTGGAGTGCCACATGTATTTGTTAATTTCATTAATTGAGTTAAGAAGAAAAGTTGGTTGGTGAAAAAAATATGAAATTTCTCTGCCGACATGGTATCCAAAGTATTTTGTTTATATACGGAGGTACGGTGGTACCCTGAGGCTCTTCTTCCACTCCCGTCATTCCCTTTCACCTGTTTATCGCATCTACTAATTCCTCATTTGGTACCATTGTGGGTTAAGAAGAGAGGATGGCCACAACAAGGTCGCCGGTTGCAATAAGAAAAGAGAAAAGGAAGGTGAGGCAATATCCATGGTCCTCCACATCCCTAGACTTCCAAGGTTGACAGCGAGGGTTGTTTGTGTCCATTCTGTACTTGAAAATCCACAATGGTACTACGGGTCACTGCTTCGTATTTTATGTTGTCTTTTGTCTCGAGATATATGATACCGGTACTGCCATAAATGTTTGCATACCAAGGAAAAATAGGCACTCAACTTGAAAATGTAAGCCAAAATGGTGGAACACAGATATAATAAATTGTCTACATGACAAAATAATAATGTGATTAGTTCAAAGAATGAACCAAACAGGTTAAGCTATCTTACTCCGACGGAATGCGAAAAAAAAACACATTCAACCTTGTATGACAAAGTTGGAATCACGTACTGCAAGCTTAAGTCAAACACAAAGGAATAATATTGATTTATTAGAAGTACAAAAGGTTACCTTGGTGACCCTGCAGGAGCGCGTTCAGTCTACCCAAACACGCAAACGGGATAGCTCTACTGAACGTGATCGCCTCTGATTCGACGAATCACGTTTGTGATTGTTTGCAATCAGACGGCGATCACGCTAACACTCCCTGGAGGTGACTAGCGAAGCTATCATAACAGTAGTCCTAAATCTCACCTCGACATTATATTATCATAATTAAGCTTAATTAGCCTCCCTCCATGTTATTTATGTGTCGCAATCTCAATTATAAGGTGGCACACCTATAAAAATCATTGTTATCGTGACCATTTTGCTATATATAACATAAAACAAGCAGCTTGGAGCGCAAGTCTCACAGCTACTTCGTCAGGCCTTCAGTGCGGTAAGCGTAGCCTAGTTGGTAACGATTTTGCTTTTAAATCCGTAAGCCTACTCGCAAGGGTTCGAGGCTCGATGAGCTAATTAACTCACCAATAGTTCCACGTGGCAATGAGGCAAGGGAGAACGTTTTACCCAATATGGCGGTGGACAATGGGGAACGAGACTTCGGTCCCAAGACACGAGTCAAGTTAAAGAAAGAATAAATGATTACATGGGAATGGACATGAATAATATGCTTATCTATCAGTCAGTCATGATGTCGATGAGAGCGTCGTGATGGTGTAGTTGTGTGTATTGCTGTATGTGTATTGTGATTAGAGGCACAAAAGCACGATCAACTGAGGGCGGAAAATTAGATATTAACTGGTTGGTGTTCGTGAAGGCTCTGGCGTACCTCAAAAGCACACCTTGCTGCCTTGGCAAACCGCCAGGAGCCCAAATTATCGTACCGCATTTAGATTGCTCTATACGATAAATTATATTAATATATACGATAAATTCATATATACTACATAAGACCATGGCAATATTGCTTAATAGCATATTAGGCCTTTTATAACTTAACTTATTTACAATCTTATAATATACGATCTACTCGTCCTACGTCGTGCTGTAGGAGAGATCGTGACGTCACAGAGACATACAAGATCACAAAAGAGTCATATTCTATCGTATTTATACGATACACTCCCCCCACAAAAAAGACCTGAACCCCACCTTAAACCTAAAGTTGCCCAGAGGCTATCTTCTGACGCCACAAGTCGACGGCGCCAGCAGCAGCGCGTCTGGGACGCGTCCCGGTCCGAGAATGATCACCATCAGTATGAGGTGAGTCGTTCCTTTGAGAATCCTCGGACCCAGCAATAACAGGTGGAGCCTCAGATTGCAATGCGGAATCGAGCTCCAAAGCGTACAAACGTGCGATAGGACGAACAGTAGTTCCAGTGGCTGTCTTTAATAGCGCCACCCGCTCTACAGAGTCTGCCCCCTTGTATACCTCCAATACGCGGCCTAATTTCCAGTATAAACGAGGACTATCTTCTTTAATTAAAACAACTTCACCAACTGTAGGTGCCGTTGGTCTACCAGAGGGAGTAACACTCCTTTCCCTCAATGCTAGCAGATATTCACTAATCCACCGTTTCCTAAAATCCTCGATTATCCTGGATATATACTGGTATCTCTTAGACACCGCTACCTCAGAGTACAACGAGGGATCCTCTAACTCTACTATGGATTGGAAATCAGATGGAAACGCAGTCAATGGTTTTCCCATATAGCAAGTGAGCTGGCGTTAATGGTAGTGGTTCTTGCAGGTCGGTGTACACGTATGTAAGCGGGCGATCATTCACGACTGCCTCTATCTCTGTGAGGACTGTCGTCAACTCACTCTTCTTTAATAGAGCACGTCCTACAACCGCTCTGAGTCCTGACTTTACTATGCCGACACACCGTTCCCACATGCCACCAAACCAAGGTGCCTTAACTGGAATGAACCTCCATTCGCACTTCTTCTCTCCCAAAAAAGTGATGATAGTAGGATCACTACTCATATCCTTTAGATATTTTGATGCTTGGACATAAGTGGGAGCATTGTCGCTAAGAATGAGTTGAGGGAATGAACGACGGGCACAAAACCGTCTGAACGCCAGCATAAATTCCTCGCTAGACATATTATCACATAGTTCTAGGTGTACCGCTCGAGACGTCGCACAGGTAAACAATAATATATAAACCTTCTCATGCTCCCTCGTCTTCAATGCCCCTGTGTAATCTAATCCTACCGCTTGGAAAGGTTCTACGTGCTTTACACGGCATTCAGGTAGAGGTGGAGCTGGTCCAGTTGCATATGGTTTACCCTTTAGTCTCTGGCATATTACACACTTTCTCACTACGCGTCGAGCTACTTGTCGAACTCTGGGTATCCACCATGTGAGACGTAAATTTGATATAATATGACATACCCCGTAGTGTTTTACTTCCCTATGTGCACGTATGATCAATAGATCAGTAACGTGATGTCTTGTTGGCATAAGTATAGGTCGGTTTGTGCCGTCTGGTACACCCGACCACTTCAGGCGACCCTCACACCTGATGAGGCCATTGTCTAGGTGCAACCTTAGTTGACACACTATATTAGGCATTAATGTCTTATTCGAGCCTTTCAAGGATTCTAATTCATTGGAAAAGGTTTCTACTTGAACCCATTTGATCAAAGTTACTTCAGCTGCTTTAAATTCACGAGCATCAATGTTGTGACCCCTGTTGCAGAGTTGGCCCGTTACTTTAAGCTTAAGATTGGATACATATCGCAACACCCAAGCTACAACTCTGACTAGTTTATTATAGTCACCGAATCTTGCCCACTTTATGATAGGACCCGGTGGCTCATTTGGTTGGGCTGTAACTGCCACTGTTTCCAGTGGCAGAAGTCCCTCACCAACAGCATGCCATATCGTCCATTCACTTTCATGGAGCAGCCACTTTGGACCATGCCACCACAATTCGGACTTCATTAACTGGCTAGCCGTTATACCCCTAGTTATGAGATCACTAGGGTTTTCCTTTGTATTTACATAATGATAAGCAACGTCTGGCAAAAGGGTTCTAATCTCATCTACCCTATTCCGCACATAAACTGGCAGAGACTTCTTGCTATGTATCCAGTTGAGTGCGACCTGACTATCGCACCATACGTGAACGATTTCAATATTTAATTCGCTCTCGTATGCTGCACGTACATGTTGCACCAGACGTGCTAATAGCAGCATGGCAGTCAATTCCATTTTAGGGATAGTTACCTTTTTAACCGGGGCTACTTTGGCCCGGGCTGTAACTAAATGTGCCCCAAATGAAGTAACAACATATATGGCTACCCCGTATGCCGTGGCGCTAGCATCGCAAAACGTGTGTAACGTAACGTCACCGAACGCCGCCACTTTACGAGGTATAGGTTTAGTACATAGGATGGCATATTCATTCAACAACAATGTCCCTTGGTCATTCAGGTCCTCGGGCAAACTGTCATCCCATCCTATTTTACGTCTCCAAACTTCCTGCATTAGAATCCTAGCTCTTATGGTAACAGGTAATGCTAGACCCAAAGGATCAAAAAATTGCGCAACTTTGCTCAACAGACTTCTTTTTGTGTGCGCTCCTGTCTGCTGAGCAAAAGACCTTGATTGAAAAGTTAGTATGTCATGTTTAGGTTGCCAGATCATCCCCAAATTTCTGGACTTTTCCTGGTTAAGAGATGCCGTACCATCCACCTGTATTAAACTCTGAAGATCTTCACTATTAGTAACCCACTCGCGGAGAAATAGATGTGCATCCGCAAACAATCTGCGTGCTTGCCAGTATGCACACAACAAATCATCTTGACTATCGCTAGTACCCTGCAAATTGTCAATGTATAATCCGCGAGATAGTTTACTTGTGTCCTCATGAGTGTCAGCTAGATGTTTTCTGATTGTGGCATTTAACAAAAACTGCGAGCAAGTGGCCCCAAAGAGTACAACCCGAAAACGGTATATTATGATGGGACTTTCAGAGTCGCTAATGTCGCTAAACCAAAGAAAGCGGGTAACATCTCTATCTTCCTCCTTTAGCTTGACCATCAAGAATGCTTTCTCGATGTCACTGGTATAGGCGTACTTCCCCAGCCTAAACCGCAATAGATGTTGGGACAGGTCCGACACCATGGACGGACCTGTCAACAGGCAGTCATTTAGACTGGGTTGTTGTCTTTGGTGGGCAGAACAGTCATACACCACCCGTATTGGTGTGGTGACGCTGTCTTTCTTTACCCCATGATGGGCCAGATAGTGAACCCTACCCTTCTTACACGGTTCCCTGACATCGACTCTCTCTATAAAGCCCCTATCCTCATAACTCCGAAATACATCGTCATACGCCTGGCGCGTGCTCGGTTCGTTAGACAATTTCCGCTGCAATGCGCGCAAGCGACCTAATGCCAAACCATAGTTGGTAGGCAGGCTTATCTCACTGTTCTTCCAGGGTAAACTAACTTTATATTGCTTGTCTGAGGCACAGTAGCACACAGACTCGTCAAACCTTTGTAGCGCAACTTCCGAGTCATAATCAGTCTCCATAGGATTAATGCCTATGTGATCCAATCTCCACAGTCGTTCCAGGTCGAACTCGGCAGCCATCTTAGGGTCACTAGGTTAGGAATCCTCCCTTCCCAACTCCTCTGCCGCGGTTACATTGACTCTATATATCGAGACCGTGTCGACCAGGACCTTTGACTGTGTAGTATGCACCTTTCCGCTCGTGCAGTATCCAAATTTAGTGGGGATTAAAATTACACCACACATCTTTTTAAATCCAGGGTATACTACTTCATAATAATGATCCACACCAAGTAGAACATGCACCTCACTCTGATTTCCCATGGGATCTGACAAGTTAACCCCCTTGCTACGTAATGCGTGTTCCACCTTCTTCACACCCACAGATACATATTCTGGTAGGGTGTCTACTACGATACAAGTCATAAAGTACCGGTTTTTACGATAGAAATATGAAATCTCCGCTATCTCGTAGTCTTGTTTATCAGTAACCCCTGTGAAGCCCTGTAATCGAAGAGTCTCAGCCCCTACGATTCGGTGCTTCAGTCCCACTAGTACGGACCTCTTTATAAAGGAACGTTGAGACCCTTGATCTAGAAGTACCCGACAAACTTTGTTACTGTCATTACCTTCCATGGGAATCTGTATTGTGGGCAATATAGTGGTGTCTTGCGTGCTACCTAGTGCCACAGTTGTAGTACCCTCATTTTTGATGTCTTTGACTTTATCTGCTGTAGGACACAACTTATCAAAGTGATGTCCTTTGCAGTGGCGACAGGGCCTTAAGTATGTAGCAGTACATTGTCCCTGCTTACCATGTTCTTTACTTAGACAACCTACACATAGCTTCAATCTTTTCGCCTGTGCTAGTTTTGTCTCATTTGTTGGGTATTTTATGCAGAAACTCCATTTATGTTTGTTGTTACATAGCTTACATAGAATCTGAGCAGGTTTCTTATACACACCCTCTTTCTTTACTTTAGTCCCCACTCTCATGCTTACTGTTCCCCTCTTCTCCACATTCTCACTCCCTCCCGACTCATACATTCTCCCTTTGTTCAACTGTAGATTATTGATCTCCTTACTGAACTGAGTTTTGAACTCCCCCAGCTCAAATGATCTTACCTTATAAAGTATTGCCATAGGAAGCTTCTGACGCAAGATAATGACTATCATTTCCTGCGTGGTAAGCCCTAGGGTATCTAGCGATCGAGTATGGCACTCCATATTTGCCCTGAAGTTTGTCAACTCATCAACCTTATACTGTGGTTCTGTGAGCCCCAACAAGGCAATGACATGGGCCATCTTCAACTGCTCTCTATCCCCGTATGTGGACTCTAATAAGTGTACCGCTTCAAGATAACTACCACCCACTACTGCAAACCCCTCTATTAAATGTAAGGCCTCTCCTTCCATTTGTCCCTTCAGATAGTGAAACTTGCGGACATTATCCAAAGAGGATTCATGAACCGTAGATCGAAATACGTCCCAGAAAGCTAACCACTCGGTTAACTTGCCCCCAAATGTAGGAAGATTGAGCTTTGGGAGGTGTACAGAATGTTTTGGGTCAGCCCTTCTATGGGCCTCATTATCGCCTCCCTTCTTACTTGCGACAGCACGCTGTAATAGGTACTTCGCTCTAAAGACAGGTTCGTCATAGAGGGCGCGAATATCACACTCTGTAACAATCTCTTCCTCCTCTGTCATGGCAGCCACAATCACCTCACTCAGAGCCGTAATACGACCGTGGGTGACCTGGACGTTTTCTAATCTAGCCTCCAATTCCTCTAGTTCAGCAGTAGTGATGAAAGTGTTGACGTCCACTATTAGCCTATTTATTACTCCCCGAAGTCCCGCCCTTTGATTTTTAGGGGCTTTGTTCAGCACCCCACTAGACGGTGTCTCTTTACCGTTTTTGTCCATTTGGCTTGCGAGCCTATAGGCTATGTATCTAAATATTACGTCACAAAAACAACGGCCAAATAACAGGCTACTTAACCCATAATTAGCGGCGAGCAACATAAGTCGAGTTAAATAAAGCTGGACTATGTGGCGGCGCTCGACATAACTCGAGTGGCAATTTCAGCACGTAATGTGGCTGAGAGAGAGAGACAAGTGGTGGCAGGAGACTAGCGAGCGTATGACTGCTCCAGACCACCGCGGCGAACCTACTGACACAAATCTCAGCTCCCTCCTCCCTCTCTCACTCGCTACATACTCAATTATGTACTGAAAGTACCGAATTACCTGCTTTTTGCACTCGCGTTGCACGGTTATTGCAAGAAATCTATCCATCATACAAGGATCGTTATGGTGTCATTCGAAAGCTCTGTTTATGCCCTTTCAGGGATAGGTACTTGTTTTACGTTCTGGGTCTTATTTAGGCATGAAAATGATCACGTAAACAGCCCTATTTTGGCTAAAAACACCCCGCTGTGCGGTACACATAAATAAACCGCATAGGCCGCTCGTAAGGTGTTAAGAGACGCCAACCGGCGGACTTCTATGTTATGGAGAAAAAATAGTACACTATATAGCAATACCTACTAATGGATCATATTGAACAAGAAAAAATGTTAGGTCAGGTCATATGTCACAGGAAGTCTGAAACGGAAAAGAAAATTATTGGGGAAAGACGATGGGTGGGATGCAGAACTTGGGCAGGTGCAACGATGTGACCCTGCATTCCGGCTCTAACCATCGCTTGGCTAGCCTTGCCAGTTTATCATAGTTGTTCCTGCATCCTGTTATATGTCCCCTTGTTCATTGCCTTAAAATCCCTTACTGGTAGCTAATTCCCGGGTCTGGGCACCAATGTGGTAAACTATCAATGGAAGTTAAATATTACTAAGCTATAATGAATCAAAATAAAATCAATCTAAATGAATACTCTATATCTAAATTGAATTCAATCTGAAACAAGCTAATTTATATCCAAAGGTCTCACATAATAAATGTATATAATTATAGGGTAAGGTTATAAGGGTTAATATTAGCCAGGAATTAACTCACCAATAGTTCCACGTGGCAATGAGGCAAGGGAGAACGTTTTACCCAATATGGCGGTGGACAATGGGGAACGAGACTTCGGTCCCAAGACACGAGTCAAGTTAAAGAAAGAATAAATGATTACATGGGAATGGATATGAATAATATGCTTATCTATCAGTCAGTCATGATGTCGATGAGAGCGTCGTGATGGTGTAGTTGTGTGTATTGCTGTATGTGTATTGTGATTAGAGGCACAAAAGCACGATCAACTGAGGGCGGAAAATTAGATATTAACTGGTTGGTGTTCGTGAAGGCTCTGGCGTACCTCAAAAGCACACCTTGCTGCCTTGACAAACCGCCAGGAGCCCAAATTATCGTACCGCATTTAGATTGCTCTATACGATAAATTATATTAATATATACGATAAATTCATATATACTACATAAGACCATGGCAATATTGCTTAATAGCATATTAGGCCTTTTATAACTTAACTTATTTACAATCTTATAATATATGATCTACTCGTCCTACGTCGTGCTGTAGGAGAGATCGTGACGTCACAGAGACATACAAGATCACAAAAGAGTCATATTCTATCGTATTTATACGATAAAAACCATTTTTTGAAAACCGGCCGGGTTCTGGTGAACAAACATTACAAAACTAGCCGGGGCTCCACGGGTTAAGAACTCTTATGGGAAATTATTTATAAGGGGCTCCTACTACCAAATGCACCAATTATAAAACTTAAGAATCACCGATTGGGGATCTCCAATAGACTATCAATAAATTCCAGTACTCAAACCTTTTGTACTCGAGATGTAATACAAATGTTTGCTAGCTCCCCTACTATGTTTTTTTTTGTTTTTTGCAGTTATTATTTAATTGTTATCGTTATATATTGGTATTGTTACTATGCCAATGATGTATTGTAATGGGTTATAACTTGCTGTACAGGTTTTTTAGCGTTTTTCTATGTTTTATTGATTGATTATTATGTGTTTTATGCGGGTTGTATTTCATTCTTATAGTTACTGTATATATCGGTAATGTTACAGTTGTTACTGTGCCAATTGAATGATAACCTATATTTTAACGGGTTATAGCCTAGCTTGCTGTACAGGTTTTTCGGCGCTTGTCTATAATTGATCGACTACCGGTACTCTATTTACATTTCTTAAAAACAATTTCTGAGGCATAATTGCATCGAAGTATGATAGGTCAGTTAAGCTATGTTTAGTAAGGTAGCCTATCCACGCTATAGTTAAATTTTCAAAGGTAATCTAATGGTTAAAAAATAATATTTATGAACCTTCCACAAATATAAGCTTGCAAATAGCCTATATACACATAGATCGTCAGGAAAAGAAAGTATGCCTATACATATATTGCCAGGAAGAGATGATATATATAGGCTACTATTTAATTCAGCCTGGCTACATCGCCAGGGAAAGAACAATATATATAAACTATAGAATTTAGTCTATTCATAGTCCTACATCGCCAGGAAAGAACATCTACTTTTTATTTCCCCAATAGACTAACGGAGAATTGTTTGAAAATTACACGGGAAATAAAGAGCTACCTTTGCCAGATAAGAACCGTAATAACTTTGTGCCATCAATGGAAGTTAAATATTACTAAGCTATAATGAATCAAATAAAATCAATCTAAATTAATACTCTATATCTAAATTGAATTCAATCTGAAACAAGCTAATTTATATCCAAAGGTCTCACATAAATGTATATAATTATAGGGTAAGGTTATAAGGGTTAATATTAGCCAGGAATTAACTCACCAATAGTTCCACGTGGCAATGAGGCAAGGGAGAACGTTTTACCCAATATGGTGGTGGACAATGGGGAACGAGACTTCGGTCCCGAGACACGAGTCAAGTTAAAGAAAGAATAAATGATTACATGGGAATGGACATGAATATTATGCTTATCTATCAGTCAGTCATGATGTCGATGAGAGCGTCGTGATGGTGTAGCTGTGTGTATTGCTGTATGTGTATTGTGATTAGAGGCACAAAAGCACGATCAACTGAGGGCGGAAAATTAGATGTTAACTGGTTGGCGTTCGTGAAGGCTCTGACGTACCTCAAAAGCACACCTTGCTGCCTTGGCAAACCGCCAGGAGCCCAAATTATCGTACCGCATTTAGGTTGCTCTATACGATAAATTATATTAATATATACGATAAATTCATATATACTACATAAGACCATGGCAATATTGCTTAATAGCATATTAGGCCTTTTATAACTTAACTTATTTACAATCTTATAATATACGATCTACTCGTCCTACATCGTGCTGTAGGAGAGATCGTGACGTCACAGAGACATACAAGATCACAAAAGAGTCATAGTCTATCGTATTTATACGATACACTCCCCCCACAAAAAGACCTGAACCCCACCTTAAACCTAAAGTTGCCCAGAGGCTATCTTCTGACGCCACAAGTCGACAGCGCCAGCAGCAGCGCGTCTGGGACGCGTCCCGGTCCGAGAATGATCACCATCAGTATGAGGTGAGTCGTTCCTTCGAGAATCCTCGGACCCAGCAATAACAGGTGGAGCCTCAGATTGCAATGCGGAATCTAGCTCCAAAGCGTACAAACGTGCGATAGGACGAACAGTAGTTCCAGTGGCTGTCTTTAATAGCGCCACCCGCTCTACAGAGTCTGCCCCCTTGTATACCTCCAATACGCGGCCTAATTTCCAGTATAAACGAGGACTATCTTCTTTAATTAAAACAACGTCACCAACTGTAGGGGCCGTTGGTCTACCAGAGGGAGTAACACTCCTTTCCCTCAATGCTAGCAGATATTCACTAATCCACCGTTTCCTAAAATCCTCGATTATCCTGGATATATACTGGTATCTCTTAGACACCGCTACCGCAGAGTACAACGAGGGATCCTCTAACTCTACTATGGACTGAAAATCAGATGGAAACGCAGTCAATGGTTTTCCATATAGCAAGTGAGCTGGCGTTAATGGTAGTGGTTCTTGCAGGTCGGTGTACACATATGTAAGCGGGCGATCATTCACGACTGCCTCTATCTCTGTGAGGACTGTCGTCAACTCACTCTTCTTTAATAGAGCACGTCCTACAACCGCTCTTAGTCCTGACTTTACTATGCCGACACACCGTTCCCACATTCCACCAAACCAAGGTGCCTTAACTGGAATGAACCTCCATTCGCACTTTTTCTCTCCCAAAAAAGTGATGATAGTAGGATCACTACTCATATCCTTTAGATATTTTGATGCTTGGACATAAGTGGGAGCATTGTCGCTAAGAATGAGTTGAGGGAATGAACGACGGGCACAAAACCGTCTGAACGCCAGCATAAATTCTTCGCTAGACATATTATCACATAGTTCTAGGTGTACCGCTCGAGACGTCGCACAGGTAAACAATAATATATAAACCTTCTCATGCTCCCTCGTCTTCAATGCCCCTGTGTAATCTAATCCTACCGCTTGGAAAGGTTCTACGTGCTTTACACGGCATTCAGGTAGAGGTGGAGCTGGTCCAGTTGCATATGGTTTACCCTTTAGTCTCTGGCATATTACACACTTTCTCACTACGCGTCGAGCTACTTGTCGAACTCTGGGTATCCACCATATGAGACGTAAATTTGATATAATATGACATACCCCGTAGTGTTTTACTTCCCTATGTGCACGTATGATCAATAGATCAGTAACGTGATGTCTTGTTGGCATAAGTATAGGTCGGTTTGTGCCGTCTGGTACACCCGACCACTTCAGGCGACCCTCACACCTGATGAGGCCATTGTCTAGGTGCAACCTTAGTTGACGCACTATATTAGGCATTAATGTCTTATTCGAGCCTTTCAAGGATTCTAATTCATTGGAAAAGGTTTCTACTTGAACCCATTTGATCAAAGTTACTTCAGCTGCTTTAAATTCACGAGCATCAATGTTGTGACCCCTGTTGCAGAGTTGGCCCGTTACTTTAAGCTTAAGATTGGATACATATCGCAACACCCAAGCTACAACTCTGACTAGTTTATTATAGTCACCGAATCTTGCCCACTTTATGATAGGACCCGGTGGCTCATTTGGTTGGGCTGTAACTGCCACTGTTTCCAGTGGCAGAAGTCCCTCACCAACAGCATGCCATATCGTCCATTCACTTTCATGGAGCAAGCACTTTGGACCATGCCACCACAATTCGGACTTCATTAACTGGCTAGCCGTTATACCCCTAGTTATGAGATCACTAGGGTTTTCCTTTGTATTTACATAATGATAAGCAACGTCTGGCAAAAGGGCTCTAATCTCATCTACCCTATTCCGCACATAAACTGGCAGAGACTTCTTGCTATGTATCCAGTTGAGTGCGACCTGACTATCGCACCATACGTGAACGATTTCAATATTTAATTCGCTCTCGTATGCTGCGCGTACATGTTTCACCAGACGTGCTAATAGCAGCATGGCAGTCAATTCCATTTTAGGGATAGTTACCTTCCTAACCGGGGCTACTTTGGCCCGGGCTGTAACTAAATGTGCCCCAAATGAAGTAACAACATATATGGCTACCCCGTATGCCGTGGCGCTAGCATCGCAAAACTTGTGTAACGTAACGTCACCGAACGCCGCCACTTTACGAGGTATAGGTTTAGTACATAGGATGGCATATTCATTCAACAACAATGTCCCTTGGTCATTCAGGTCCTCGGGCAAACTGTCATCCCATCCTATTTTACGTCTCCAAACTTCCTGCATTAGAATCCTAGCTCTTATGGTAACAGGTAATGCTAGACCCAAAGGATCAAAAAATTGCGCAACTTTGCTCAACAGACTTCTTTTTGTGTGCGCTCCTGTCTGCTGAGCAAAAGACCTTGTTTGAAAAGTTAGTATGTCATGTTTAGGTTGCCAGATCATCCCCAAATTTCTGGACTTTTCCTGGTTAAGAGATGCCGTACCATCCACCTGTATTAAACTCTGAAGATCTTCACTATTAGGAACCCACTCGCGGAGAAATAGATGTGCATCCGCAAACAATCTGCGTGCTTGCCAGTATGCATACAACAAATCATCTTGACTATCGCTAGTACCCTGCAAATTGTCAATGTATAATCCGCGAGATAGTTTACTTGTGTCCTCATGAGTGTCAGCTAGATGTTTTCTGATTGTGGCATTTAACAAAAACTGCGAGCAAGTGGCCCCAAAGAGTACAACCCGAAAACGGTATATTATGATGGGACTTTCAGAGTCGCTAATGTCGCTGAACCAAAGAAAGCGGGTAACATCTCTATCTTCCTCCTTTAGCTTGACCATCAAGAATGCTTTCTCGATGTCACTGGTATAGGCGTACTTTCCCAGCCTAAACCGCAATAGATGTTGGGACAGGTCCGACACCATGGACGGACCTGTCAACAGGCAGTCATTCAGACTGGGTTGTTGACCTTGGTGGGCAGAACAGTCATACACCACCCGTATTGGTGTGGTGACGCTGTCTTTCTTTACCCCATGATGGGCCAGATAGTGAACCCTACCCTTCTTACACGGTTCCTTGACATCGACTCTCTCAATAAAACCCCTATCCTCATAACTCCGAAATACATCGTCATACGCCTGGCGCGTGCTCGGTTCGTTAGACAATTTCCGCTGCAATGCGCGCAAGCGACCTAATGCCAAACCATAGTTGGTAGGCAGGCTTATCTCACTGTTCTTCCAGGGTAAACTAACTTTATATTGCTTGTCTGAGGCACAGTAGCACACAGACTCGTCAAACCTTTGTAGCGCAACTTCCGAGTCATAATCAGTCTCCATAGGATTAATGCCTATGTGATCCAATCTCCACAGTCGTTCCAGGTCGAACTCGGCAGCCATCTTAGGGTCACTAGGTTGGGAATCCTCCCTTCCCAACTCCTCTGCCGCGGTTACATTGACTCTATATATCGAGACCGTGTCGACCAGGACCTTTGACTGTGTAGTATGCACCTTTCCGCTCATGCAGTATCCAAATTTAGTGGGGATTAAAATTACACCACACATCTTTTTAAATCCAGGGTATACTACTTCATAATAATGATCCACACCAAGTAGAACATGCACCTCACTCTGATTTCCCATGGGATCTGACAAGTTAACCCCTTTGCTACGTAATGCGTGTTCCAACTTCTTCACACCCACAGATACATATTCTGGTAGGGTGTCTACTACGATACAAGTCATAAAGTACCGGTTTTTACGATAGAAATATGAAATCTCCGCTATCTCGTAGTCTTGTTTATCAGTAACCCCTGTGAAGCCCTGTAATCGAAGAGTCTCAGCCCCTACGATTCGGTGCTTCAGTCCCACTAGTACGGACCTCTTTATAAAGGAACGTTGAGACCCTTGATCTAGAAGTACCCGACAAACTTTGTTACTGTCATTACCTTCCATGGGAATCTGTATTGTGGGCAATATAGTGGTGTCTTGCGTGCTACCTAGTGCCACAGTTGTAGTACCCTCATTTTTGACGTCTTTGACTTTATCTGCAGTAGGACACAACTTATCAAAGTGATGTCCTTTGCAGTGCCGACAGGGCCTTAAGTATGTAGCAGTACATTGTCCCTGCTTACCATGTTGCCCACTTAGACAACCTACACATAGCTTCAATCTTCTCGCCTGTGCTAGTTTTGTCTCATTTGTCGGGTATTTTACACAGAAACTCCATTTATGTTTGTTGTTACATAGCTTACATAGAATCTGAGCAGGTTTCTTATACACACCCTCTTTCTTTACTTTAGTCCCCACTGTCATGCTTACTGTTCCCCTCTTCTCCACATTCTCACTCCCTCCCGACTCATACATTCTCCCTTTGTTCAACTGTAGATTATTGATCTCCTTACTGAACTGAGTTTTGAATTCCCCCAGCTCAAATGATCTTCCCTTATCAAGTATTGCCATAGGAAGCTTCTGACGCAAGATAATGACTATCATTTCCTGCGTGGTAAGCCCTAGGGTATCTAGCGATCGAGTATGGCACTCCATATTTGCCCTGAAGTTTGTCAACTCATCAACCTTATACTGTGGTTCTGCGAGCCCCAACAAGGCAACGACATGGGCCATCTTCAACTGCTCTCTATCCCCGTATGTGGACTCTAATAAGTGTACCCCTTCAAGATAACTACCACCTACTACTGCAAAACCCTCTATTAAATGTAAGGCCTCTCCTTCCATTTGTCCCTTCAGATAGTGAAACTTGCGGACATTATCCAAAGAGGATTCATGAACCGTAGATCGAAATACGTCCCACTCAGAGCCGTAATACGACCGGGGGTAGCCTGGACGTTATCTAATCTAGCCTCCAATTCCTCTAGATCAGCAGTAGTGATGAATGTGTTTAAGTCCACAATTAGCCTATTTAACACTCCCCGAAGTCCCGCCCTTTGATTTTTAGGGGCTTTGCTTAGCACCCCACTAGACGGTGTCTCTTTATGGTCTTTATCCATTTTGCATGTGAGCCTATAGGCTATGTATCTAAATATCACGTTACAAAAACAACGGCCAAATAATAGGCTACTTAAGAGACGCCAACCGGCGGACTTCTATGTTATGGAGAAAAAATAGTACACTATATAGCAATACCTACTAATGGATCATATTGAACAAGAAAAAATGTTAGGTCAGGTCATATGTCACAGGAAGTCTGAAACGGAAAAGAAAATTATTGGGGAAAGACGATGGGTGGGATGCAGAACTTGGGCAGGTGCAACGATGTGACCCTGCATTCCGGCTCTAACCATCGCTAGGCTAGCCTTGCCAGTTTATCATAGTTGTTCCTGCATCCTGTTATATGTCCCCTTGTTCATTGCCTTAAAATCCCTTACTGGTAGCTAATTCCCGGGTCTGGGCACCAATGTGGTAAACTATCAATGGAAGTTAAATATTACTAAGCTATAATGAATCAAATAAAATCAATCTAAATGAATACTCTATATCTAAATTGAATTCAATCTGAAACAAGCTAATTTATATCCAAAGGTCTCACATAATAAATGTATATAATTATAGGGTAAGGTTAAGGGTTAATATTAGCCAGGAATTAACTCACCAATAGTTCCACGTGGCAATGAGGCAAGGGAGAACGTTTTACCCAATATGGCGGTGGACAATGGGGAACGAGACTTCGGTCCCAAGACACGAGTCAAGTTAAAGAAAGAATAAATGATTACATGGGAATGGATATGAATATTATGCTTATCTATCAGCCAGTCATGATGACGATGAGAGCGTCGTGATGGTGTAGTTGTAGGTATAGCTGTATGAGTATTGTGATTAGAGGCACAAAAGCACGATCAACTGAGGGCGGAAAATTAGATATAACTGGTTGGTGTTCGTGAAGGCTCTGGCGTACCTCAAAAGCACACCTTGCTGCCTTGACAAACCGCCAGGAGCCCAAATTATCGTACCGCATTTAGATTGCTCTATACGATAAATTATATTAATATATACGATAAATTCATATATACTACATAAGACCATGGCAATATTGCTTAATAGCATATTAGGCCTTTTATAACTTAACTTATTTACAATCTTATAATATATGATCTACTCGTCCTACGTCGTGCTGTAGGAGAGATCGTGACGTCACAGAGACATACAAGATCACAAAAGAGTCATATTCTATCGTATTTATACGATAAAAACCATTTTTTGAAAACCGGCCGGGTTCTGGTGAACAAACATTACAAAACTAGCCGGGGCTCCACGGGTTAAGAACTCTTATGGGAAATTATTTATAAGGGGCTCCTACTACCAAATGCACCAATTATAAAACTTAAGAATCACCGATTGGGGATCTCCAATAGACTATCAATAAATTCCAGTACTCAAACCTTTTGTACTCGAGATGTAATACAAATGTTTGCTAGCTCCCCTACTATGTTTTTTTTTGTTTTTTGCAGTTATATTTATTGTTATCGTTATATATTGGTATTGTTACTATGCCAATGATGTATTGTAATGGGTTATAACTTGCTGTACAGGTTTTTTAGCGTTTTTCTATGTTTATTGATTATTATGTGTTTTATGCGGGTTGTATTTCATTCTTATAGTTACTGTATATATCGGTAATGTTACAGTTGTTACTGTGCCAATTGAATGATAACCTATATTTTAACGGGTTATAGCCTAGCTTGCTGTACAGGTTTTTCGGCGCTTGTCTATAATTGATCGACTACCGGTACTCTATTTACATTTCTTAAAAACAATTTCTGAGGCATAATTGCATCGAAGTATGATAGGTCAGTTAAGCTATGTTTAGTAAGGTAGCCTATCCACGCTATAGTTAAATTTTCAAAGGTAATCTAATGGTTAAAACAATATTTATGAACCTTCCACAAATATAAGCTTGCAAATAGCCTATATACACATAGATCGTCAGGAAAAGAAAGTATGCCTATACATATATTGCCAGGAAGAGATGATATATATAGGCTACTATTTAATTCAGCCTGGCTACATCGCCAGGGAAAGAACAATATATATAAACTATAGAATTTAGTCTATTCATAGTCCTACATCGCCAGGAAAGAACATCTACTTTTTATTTCCCCAATAGACTAACGGAGAATTGTTTGAAAATTACACGGGAAATAAAGAGCTACCTTTGCCAGATAAGAACCGTAATAACTTTGTGCCATCAATGGAAGTTAAATATTACTAAGCTATAATGAATCAAATAAAATCAATCTAAATGAATACTCTATATCTAAATTGAATTCAATCTGAAACAAGCTAATTTATATCCAAAGGTCTCACATAATAAATGTATATAATTATAGGGTAAGGTTATAAGGGTTAATATTAGCCAGGAATTAACTCACCAATAGTTCCACGTGGCAATGAGGCAAGGGAGAACGTTTTACCCAATATGGTGGTGGACAATGGGGAACGAGACTTCGGTCCCGAGACACGAGTCAAGTTAAAGAAAGAATAAATGATTACATGGGAATGGACATGAATATTATGCTTATCTATCAGTCAGTCATGATGTCGATGAGAGCGTCGTGATGGTGTAGCTGTGTGTATTGCTGTATGTGTATTGTGATTAGAGGCACAAAAGCACGATCAACTGAGGGCGGAAAATTAGATGTTAACTGGTTGGTGTTCGTGAAGGCTCTGACGTACCTCAAAAGCACACCTTGCTGCCTTGGCAAACCGCCAGGAGCCCAAATTATCGTACCGCATTTAGGTTGCTCTATACGATAAATTATATTAATATATACGATAAATTCATATATACTACATAAGACCATGGCAATATTGCTTAATAGCATATTAGGCCTTTTATAACTTAACTTATTTACAATCTTATAATATACGATCTACTCGTCCTACATCGTGCTGTAGGAGAGATCGTGACGTCACAGAGACATACAAGATCACAAAAGAGTCATAGTCTATCGTATTTATACGATATTTGTCAACATTTCCTTATAAGAATATAAGATATAATAGCCTGATAGTAGCCTAGCCTACCGTCTGTCTTGAGCTTGAACAAGGCTGCCGACTGTAGCTGACAGTGTGACTACCATAGCCAATAGTCTATATTGATGGATAATAATATCCAATATTAAAATTTATTGATTTGACAAAACCATTTGACTTTGCTTGAAATTAATAGACCGAAGAAGCACTGTAACAGGCCTAAAACCTTCCCAGACATCGCCAACAAGATTTGAATTTCGTGCTCATAGCCACTGACCAATCAGCGACGAGAATCAATGTTTGCCTATCAATGTCGTTCAGTCTGCGCGATCATAAACAGGATTGCTCAAACAGAAACAGGATTGCCTGATAGGGTAGACTGTACGCGCTCGAGGCTCTGGGTTTTTTCCTGGGTGACCTAGATGTGTGGGAATTTGTGTTTTGTCTGTGTGTTCATTGTGTTATGTAGTGTTTTGTGTTTTCCCTGTTCTTGCTGTCTTGAGTCAGCCCCCCCCCCCCCCCAAAAAAAAGAGGGAAGCAAAAGAAGAAAATAGGAAAAGTGGTGATTGCGCCTTAACCCAGGAACTACGGGGAGACTCTTAAGAGTTCCCCCGGCGGACTGCGGGAAGACTCTTAAGAGTAAGGGGGAAAAAAAAATCCATTAAAACACCCAATTATTTTTATTTTTTTTTTTTTTTTTTGCCCCTGGGCCATGCCAATTATCACTCCTCCACCTCCCCTCCTTCCCCACTTTCCTCCCCTCCTTCAGTTATCACCTATTTTCCCTGTTATTCCCTTATTCTGTGGTTTATTTTCGTGCTAACATTAGCAAGTTGGTAGCAGGGCGTTGTCATCACTGTTACCAAGCGTGGGAAAGAGCGAGAGAGAGACTATTGCGGAACAGTGTCTCTCCAGACAAGGGGAGGGATGGAGGGCAGGGAGGTTGCCTCAGCCATACATTATGTAACTCCCGGCCTGTATCGCCGATTTTGACCATCCAAACACTGTTTCCACTTGTTTTATTGTTGTAACAGGTTAATACCTTTATAATCAACCTATAATAGGTGCATATGGATAAGTATTAATGCTATTTATGGTAAAATAACTATGTTAGTGATGGGAACAGCTCAAATACGTCAGCACAGGAGTGTGGTGTCTCATACCCCCCATGCGCACTTCTTAGGTTAATAAATAGATAGATTAGACAAAAGGTGATAACTTCTCAAATTGGATCACAAACTAACGGAAATGGAGATCTTGTCGATGACAAAGCCCAGATGATTAATAGTCTCATTGACTTTCTTTGCATCAGCCTTTATAGAAGGATTCCAGAAGAATTAGATCTCACCAGCCACACCAGTTTTAATAAACAATAATGACATTCTAAGTTAAATCACAATTACATAAATAGGTATGCTAAACAACATTAGCATATTCAAGTCTAATAAAGCCTCTGGACCTGACACTATTTCTCTAAGAGTTTTGAAATAATTCGGAGACAAGATATCAAAACCATTAGCACTACTTTATACCAATACAATGCAGGTTGACACTGTTATCAATTAACCTCTCCGCTGCGTACCCCCTATAGCATACAGGCACCCCTGTGCGGAGATATGAAGATTTGGGCGCCCCTTGCAAATATCGATGAAAAGTACATAAATGTGTAGGGAATGTTCGCGCGCATAGAGCCATATATATTTGACCCCACAAAAAATGTCTTGGGGGGGGGGGGGGGGAGCGGTCCGTAGTTGAAGAAAGTGGGGCGAATGGTATCGCACGGCCAGATTAGCATCGCGCGGCAAGATTTCCAGGGTGAATATACGCGCGCCCAGGGTATAGGATGAGAGGGAGGAGATGGAGGGTTAGGGCGTAATCTCGCGTATTTATCCTATTTTCATTACTTCTATGCTATGTGGAGTATGTGTAGGTATGTGTACGTATGTAGGCCACCCATATACCAAGGAATATGCCGCATATAGACCAAATATGCGACATATAAGTGAATTATGAGAGAGTTTAGAGGCGGGAACTGAGGTGAGAGAGTTTACGCGGGAGACGAGTGCTTGTGTACATATATGTACGTATGTAGGCCACCCATATACCAAGGAATATGCCGCATATAGACCAAATATGCGACATATAAGCGAATTATGAGACAGTTTAGAGGCGGGAACTGAGGTGAGAGAGTTTATGCGGGAAACAAGTGCTTGTGTACCGCTTGAGTGAGTGCGGGTTTAGCGTGTGGCGGGGTGGTATCGAGAGTTGTCAAGTTGTACAGGGTCTGTTGGCTATAATATCACGTATATATCGTATTTTCAGCACTGTCCTGCTATATATAAAGTACGTGTACGTATGTACAATGAATATACCGCATATAGACCAATTATGCGATATACAAGCCTTATGAATGTGTTTAGGGAAGAGTTGGGGTCGACAAGTGCTTGTGTACCGCTTGAGTGAGTGCGGGGACTGCGGGCCGAGCGTGTGGCGGGGTGGTATCGAGAGTTGCCAAGTTGTACAGGGTCTGTTGGCTGTAATATCACGTAAATATCGTATTTTCAGCACTGTCATGCTATATATAAAGTACATGTACGTATGTGCAATGAATATATCGCATATAGACCAATTATGCGATATATAAGCCTTATGAATGTATTTATGGGAGAGTTGGGGTGGGTGGGTGGGTGAGAGGGAGGGAGGGAAGTCTGTGTGTCGCTGTCCAAGGCCAGCCACGGCAGTCAGCTGTATGTTAGGGCGGCGTCGGCAGGGCCAGCAGAGGTCCTGGATGGCAATATTATGGTTGTTCCTGTCACCTTTGTCGCCTTGCCCTTCGTCCCTTTCTTCCCTTTGGCAGGGGCAGGGGCAGAAGGGCCAGCAGAGGTCCTGGATGGCAATATTATGGTGGTCTCTGTCGCCTTTGTCGCCTTGCCCTTCGTCCCTTTCTTCCCTTTGGCAGGGTCTGTGGCAGGGGCAGAAGGGCCAGCAGGGGCAGCGTCGGCAGGGCCAGCAGAGGTCCTGGATGGCAATATTATGGTGGTCCCTGTCGCCTTTGTCGCCTTGCCCTTCATCCCTTTCTTCCCTTTGGCTGGGCCAGGGGCAGGGGCAGAAGGGCCGGCAGGGGTGGCAAGGGCAGGGGTGGCTGGTGGTGGTGGTGGTGGTGGCGGCAAGGTGGTAGTGGCAGAGAGGTAAAAGTTCTTTTACACATGCCTTCCCTGTCTTCCCAGTGGCCCCCGCAGGTCCTGCAGCCCAAGGGTGGCCTCCTGCGTCGGTGGTAGTGGTGGTGGTAGTGGTGGTAGCAGTTGCCTGGGTGGTGGTGGCAGTGTCTCAGAAAGACAATGACTCTGTGCACTGCCCTTGCTTGCACGTGTTTTACGTGCTTTACGTGCAGGTTCCTCGTCCTCGGACCTACTCGTGCCGTAGTAATGGTAGCTAGGGTCTTTGGCAGCCACTCTCTGCCTTCCACGGCTGCTGACACCACCAGAAAGAGGGGCTGGTTGTGTCATCAGGGCGAGAGCGTGAGGGTGGTGTAGGCTCTAATGCGTGTGTACATGCGTGCGTGTGTACTGCTTGCCTGTGTGCAGGCTGAGCGTGTGGGGTGGTGGTATCGAGAGGTGCCAAGTCGTACTACACTCGCACCAATTTGTAGCCGCCTGGCTGTAAGACCGCGGTTTTGGTAAGCGTTCAAAAACTGGGATTATATAAGGGGTTCCGCAGCGCAGCGGTAAAACTCTTATTAATGTTTCAGTACTTGCCGGGTTAATGTAAATTAGTTAGTATACTGTAACTCATATGGAAACAAAAACAGGAAATCCTATTTGGTAACTATTGTCCAATCAGCTAGACTTCAAGCATTGAGTACAGAAGGATAGAGGCGAAAGCGTGACGTCACACGGTTATTTCCCCGCGAGTCCTGGAGATTTGGTGGCAGCACTGTTGTAGGGTATACAACCAAAACACATCAGTCTTTTTCCTTATTAGATATTCCTTCATATCTGTGCGCCTGGCTTGTCTGCCGTGGTACCAAAGTTAAGGGAAAATCCACAAAATGAGGGGGCAAAAGATTAAAGAGTCTTTAATTTAAGAGTGAATTAATGTTGGTAAACACATTTTTAAATTATTTAATATAAATTATATATATAAAAGCAAGAGGAAAACATTAAGTTACATATACTCTATAAAGAATAATGTTATATGATGCAAGCTGTATAACTATAAGAAACACAACAAAAATTAAAATGTAATTTTGACTATATATTATTAGTTTCATGTTATGTAGATGTTAATTTGTAAAGTTGCACTAAAACTGGACATTTACACGAAATACATTCTTAGGTTATACCATTTATACTTATGACATCTACAGTAGAGATATTTTGTCCCAGCATGATGCCGTTGGCAACTCCCGAATCTCACAACAACAATGGCGGGGGTTGGAGGAGGTTAGCTTGTGAACCTCCTCATAATGACGAAAATGTTACGATGATCTGGCTTTTTACAGTAGCCTCTACTTACTGTATGTCTATTTAACTCTGTCATGTCTACAGAGTCTCTGGATAACGTTCAATTGATTATTAATAGCGTTATTAGTACAAGGCAGGGATTATTACGAATTAATGGGGAACCTCCCATTTTCCTTTGCGATCGTGCTGCCATCTCTCGAACGCGCAGATCACTATATACAGATTTGTGGCGTCTCTCTTTCCTCTCTATCCTTCTGTACTCTATGACTTCAAGCATGTGTAAATTGGTCGAAACAATAATCAGACAAACTTGTAAAACTTTTAGAACATATTTTAATAAACGAATCACAACCTGCTTTCCGAAACCAAGGTTCATGCCTGGCTTGACATTGTCTTCCTTGAATTCCAGAAAGTCTTCGACAAAGTCTTTTGATCAAATTAAAGGCTCATGGCATACAAGAATGCATACTTCGATGGATTAAGAATTGACTAACTGGGTGTAATTAGCGAGTAATAATAAATGGTAAAGCCTTGGACTGAACACATATTGCAACTTATGTGCCCCAACGCTCAGTAATCGGACCTGTGGTGTAATGGTTAGAGTGATTAAAAATCGGTGTGTGATAACCCAGGTTCGAATCCCGGTGGATCATATATATATATATGCTTTCATTAATTTAATTAGAGGTGCTTGGTGTTGGAGTGAAATTAATACAATATAGATAATCTTGATTTATATCAATGACACCGATGATGATCTTTTATGTAGAGTTTCAAAATTCGCAGATGGTACCAACATTGCAAACATATAAATATTTCTCTTGAATGTTTAACAGATCCAACATTATTTTGATAAATTAGTAAGTTGGGCTCAAACTGGGAAATTAGTGTCAATACCAGTACATGTGAAGTACTGCATATAGGTTACATAAATGAAAAATCAAACTAGTCCATGAATGGTGATCAACTCATAAGTACTGATGAAGAAACAGACTTAGGAGTATCAATTAATACCCAATTGATACCCAGCCAACAACGTTCAGAGGCTGTTAAAAAAGCAAAAATACGTTATTGCCATCGTTTAAAGATTGTTTGAATAGAAATGCGCAAATGTTTTTCTCACTTTCTATAATTGTTAGTGTGCCCCTATCTGGAATACAATTTACAATTTTGGAATTAAATGCTTCACAATTGATTATTCAAGTTGCACTAGAAGAAAAGGTTGTATGACAATTGGAACACCTTATCCCACTCTTGAGACAAAACTTGTATCTTTCAATAGTGTGGTAAAGTTATGGAATGGACTACAGAGTAAGGTCATCATGTGTAACACCGTCCAAGCTTTCAAAAACTGCTAGATAAGTATTTCGCTCTTAATCCCTATTTAACTGCATTTACCCAAGAATACTCCTATATTGTTATTTTCCCATTACCACATAGGTTTGCTAGTCTAGTTACAAGGAGCCTCAGAAGGATCAATATAATTGTTATTACTTGTGTTTCTTTATACTGCTTTATACTAATTTCAGGCATATATTTAACAACACGAGTTAAAACACACAAACCCTCCTCACTCCACTAAACCTCTTGAACCAATCACTTAGCTTGTCATTGACCCTAACATAAAGCTCACTATTAGCTTAACTTTAATAATTCACACAAATTATAGGTTTGATTCCCGGAGGGAAGAATGAAAACCTAATATTTAGTAGGGGCCCCGTAATCATTGACGATATGCCTATTCGTATAATAGCCTCCATTCAAGCGCCCGCGGTAGCCAGTTTGAATCGACTGCCGCAGGGAAGAACGGAATACGCTTCATAAGGGTAACGCTTATTCTCTTATGGAATCGTCTTATGATTGGGTACTCGCTACGAAAAAACCTTCGTAAAAAAATAAAAAATAAAAATTTACTTAATAATTGTTATACAACGGCTTTCCATTACGTGGATTTCTTGTGCACACTTCCTTGACGCTGCTCCTTGAGCCGCCATCCTTCCTTCACTGACATATTAAGATTAACCTCAAGACATCAAGCGAATGGGAAGGGGATGGACGTGAGGGCCCTACATCGTCAATGATTACGGGGTCCCTACTAAATATTAGGTTTGCATTCTTCCATCCGGGAATCAAACCTATAATTTATTAGTGGCCCCTCCATCATTGACGCTATGCCTGATATCTTAAGACTGGAGGGGGACATTCGTGACAATATCAAAACCACTAACAAACTACCCTAGGTAGAGACAAAGAATCTGTATAACAACTTAAGTCTCTATTGTTTACATACAATAGGTATAAAAATAGAAAAGAAAGCATGCGTTACTTCGAAGAAGATCTGCTTAAACATGACCGAATCTGCACTTCGAGATCCATCATAATGTTGTCTGGGGATATACTCGTATTCACGTTAAACAGATACAGACCCATAATTCTTGGATTATCTTCTGGCCTTAAAAAGAATTGTGGACCTCATAAGAGGTTGTACACCTTGTTTATACTATATAGATATAACTATGATAGATATCTTCACAATTAACAGTAAAACTTTTGAGCTGTAGACCCAGCTCGACTTATTAAGAATCACAGCTCGTGATCTTAACACAATATCCGGCGGAGGGACTCTAGGGGTCTTTGGGCTTACCGGAACACCCCCCCCCCCCCCCTCCTTTTCCTTGTAAGATTAAACTTTACTGTGTCGAAGCGCATGGACTAACTAGACCCGCGCCGCCGCAATGCCACAGAGGGCAGTTTTTTTGGCTTATCCAGAGCCATAGACAGGCCACGTGTCAAGAAAAAACGGTTGGGAGCCCACAACTTAGTGCTAGCTATGCCATCAATGGAAGATTTTTTCAAAATATGAGAGGAAGAAACTCCAACTCGTGACTTATGCCCAGTCCCCGAGTCGAGGTAAGTAGATGCATATCCCAACTTCTGTGGGACGTATCCAAAAGATAGGACTAATTAGGATTCCTGATTCCTTGTCATTAGCCAAGGAACTTTAACCCTTCCTCCCTGGGTGTCATTTTAATATGACACCACGAAATAAGGGCTGGTGCCCGGGTGTCCTTTCAGGAAATAGTAAGCTTTAAAGCCTATTCAGATTGGTCTGAACGCTGTGCGTCCGACGCATGGAAACAAAGCCGATCGTTGCTTCACCGCACCTCCGAAAACAAGAAGGAGAAGACTCGTTTGTTATTGTATGTCTGTATGTCGTTGTTTCAGTAGTGAAAAGATCGTCGTATTGCTAACATCGCCTGAAAATGCTCTCCACTAAAATCGTCATCACAACTGAACCAGTTGACTTAGAGAGCTCTACTCAACGCCAGTCTACAGATTGGAAACCGCACTACAATTATAGATGCGTGGGAAATTTCTAGCAGTTAAAATTAACCAAAATACGGTAGCCTAGGCCTAGACGTTTTTCGGCCAGATCGCCCGGGTAGCCCACCCTGTCCTTTGGAGATACAGCCCGGGCCAGGAGGGTTAAGATCATGACAGATCATTGGACGTAAATGACTTTGTCTCTAACGTATCATAGACGGCACATCATCTTCCTGGACCAATCAGTCCTGAAAAATCAGCAAAGAAAAATGTTTTCGTTGTTGCTTTAGATTTTCTCGTTTTGTGCTGGTGTCCGTTGCTTGCCCACGTCCCACCTGTCCGGTGGGGTTGAAGGCTTTGGTCTTCTAGTACTCTTCCCCCCCCCCTCTTTTATCACTCGTAAAAGTAACTTAAAACTAAAGTACCATATTTTCAAACCCGCTGCCACTCCGGGCCACTGGGTCGACTTGGTTGAGCTAGAGTAAGAGGGAAGATAAAACTGCGAGAGGAACCGGCTGGCTAGGCCAGAGAAATCCAATGAACCTGCCTTAGATATGGTACCGGGTAATCACGACGACTAGCTTGATTTTGTGAACACCGGGAACCTGAAAACTTTAGGCAAACACACGGTTCGTTTGTGGCCGTGAAGGTCGAGAAAAACGCCATAAGGCTGATCGTAACGTGTCGTTCGTACCTGCAATCATCCAAGTTCGATGCTTCTTGTTGTCTGTTAAGGCAGATAAAGATGTTGAGATACCTGGGTTTAACGGGGTAGACATAAGTTAACGTGGTAGGGTGAAGTGAAAACTGGACCCAACGGACCTATTATTTCATCTGCGGAAACTAGGATCCAAAAGGGGGAGGAGCCTCAGATTGTTGCCATGTGATTCTGTTAATTCATTAATGAATTAGTTTGAAGGGCAATAGTATCTATAAAAGGGAACCTGAACGATCCTGAGATGTCAGTTCGAACGGGTTCTTCTATTTCTATAACCACCAAAAAAATAGCCTAACCGCTAAAAGGAAGTCTAGTGTACCAGGGTCTTAATTTGGACTTGGGTAATTCCGAGCTTAATTAGCCACCGAAGAGCTAGCTACCAACATACCTTCAAACAGAGACCTGCCCAAGGCTCGATCAACACTCGGATCTAATGACCGGTGTGTTACTGTGGGTATAGAGAAACCGGGGTGGAAAAGCTGGAGATCCATTCATTCCGTTTTCGGCGAACGCCGGGATAACGTGCAAACAGATCCAGTAACGCCGGGATCTAGTGAAGTTAGGTGTGCCCCTGTGGATGTAGGGTAAGGCCGGGATGGAAGGGACAGAGTTACGTTCATTCCAATGTGTAGGCCAATGCCGGGAAAAGTGAAAGTGGAGTTCACTGCCATAGTTCTGTTCATACTGTTTAAGGGTGGATGCCGGGATATAGTGAAACCCGGCGGGCCCTACCGCAGAGTTGTACAAGATAGCCAATGTCCCGATTCCCGTCGGGCGATAGTGACAAGCGGCAAGCCAGCCCCGAGGGGTCGGCCAAAGCAGGTGTTAACTCTCAACACCGAATTCTTTTAGAACCATCGAGAAACATAAATGTCTGAGCCCCCCAACTAATGATGGGAATTGCTCAGACACTGAAGGTGCCCGGTAGACCCGTTAGTCTGACGACTTCGCAAAACTTTACCGACCAGCACCGCTAGACCTCGTTGACCCACGTGTCTGATTGCAAGAAGCTGAATTCAGAGTAGACCTAGAGAACGCTATTTATGTTTGTGCGATTGTGGCACCAATAGCTTGAAGATTTATGGATGGAAAATAGGAACTCAATTGCCTTGAAGTGAATCTCTGTGGAGTGGAACAAAACTCCGGACCCGGGTCTAAATAACCCCCTAAAAACACCCGTTTCCAAAGCCTTGGTATTAAATCTACCAAAGGCTGAGGATAAGAACGTGTCCGAGATAATCGTGGAGCCGGTTCAACCCAAGAGCGTTTAAAAAATGGTATATCCGTTTCAGACTCGTTAAGAGTGTTCCGCTATAATTAGCGGTAACTGCTCATTTACCTCCAAGAGTCAACTTCCAGAACTTCAACCTGTCCGGTTAACCCGGGTGGTAAATCCCGATCAGTAAGCTTACTTGATGTATAGTATCTCTAGTTGTGCCACCCTCATGAGCCAACCGGCGAGGGACTCCATTCATGTAATTATGTGGTCTTAATCAAAGAAGAAACAAATCCTATAGGACTGAAATGTTAGGGATGCCTGGAGCCATGTTGGAGAGGACTTTTCTAAGAAAGTGACCTCGTACCGAAGCTCGCTTGTCCTAGCAACAATTTGTTGGAACTTGTCGTGTACTGAGATATGCTAAAAAGGCTTCTGTCAAGACGAAAAACTTCTTCCACTACGTGATAGATACGTAAACCTGATCTGAATCCCATATCGTCTTGTACGTGTGTGTTGTGAACGGAGTGAACCCGGTGAGATTGTACTATGCCCTGGCTAAGTGGACCAATAACCCACTACGGCATGAAGAGTCTTGTACTTGGTATGTCAGAGTCAACCCTGAAGGGATGTCACTACTTTCCACTAATTGTGCTCAAGTCTGGTGACATGTCCGAGGGAGCACCGTCATAAAACAGGGTGCATACCGCGGAAAGAACATTTCGAAACTTATCCTCCTCATACCGGATCAAGGATCGAAATAACGTTTTTGGATGGTAAGAATGAGTCTAGATGAACTGGACAAATTATCTCAACTTACTGTAGGTGAGTCTTACGAATATATTGAAGTTTTTAGTGGAGCGCTTAGTAAGTTTGTGACTTTCTCCTGTACCGGGGAGACAGTCAGTGTTAAAATCTACAAGGTCATAACCAGTCTACCTGGATTCCTGACCTAAAGATTCGATGGTAAGATTGGGACAAACAAAACGACCTGTGACATGTTATTGTGTCGGGGAGGCAGTCATTGTCCGATTCTACGGGGCTACACTTAGTCTACCCAAGTGTATAACTGCATATCCGCCGGTAAAATAGAAAATTTGTAGACCGTGCCAGCTAAACGTCTACCACTGGGGAACGAGCCCTATGTAGTGTGAAAATTAGTACAGGCATAAGTCGTCCCGACTGGCACTTGTACTATTTTGGCGCGTGAGCTGGAAGCAGACAGGAGTCACCTCACCTGACCGGTCGTCCGGTGGGGTTTACGGCTTATGCCGTCCTATATCAACTCTGTTCTATGAACCCGAAAATTAGCCTGAACGCGAACATTCCTCAGGTTATCCTATCCTGCGTTATGAGATTTGTTCCGCAAAACGCGGCGTATGTAGGTCAATAATGGGGGGACGACTTGGTTAGGAAAGTCTGGTTAAAGCCTCCGTTGATCGTCTGTACTCCTCACCGAGTTTTCATCCGGAACTCGGGAATAGATGCGATATAGATCGCCCATTCGTACATGGTGTTTCAGCCGGGAGATAGTGAACCCCGGTGGGCTACCTCCCTATAGTTTATTTTGAGTAAAAGGACCCACATTTTATCCCGTCTAATCTTTCCCAACCATGTCTCTGTAACCTTCTTCGTTCCATACCCATCCACAAGGGAAGGGAAGAAACTGAAGCTAGAGGTCACTGAATCGCTAGACCTGGGCCCGCGATCTGAGTCATAAACCTGCCTCACTGAGTTTAACACTCAACGAGCGGCCTAGGCGGTATATTTGACCGTGCCGCCCAGCGTTTTTTTTTGTTTTTACCATAAATGGCGTTGTTTCCGTGCTCTTTTTCATGCATAAACAAGAGCCAGAGCGTAATACAAGTATGTATCCCTGAAAGGTCGTAAATTGAGCTTTCCAATGACACCTGAACCATCCTTCTACGATCACTGGTTGTCTTGCAACGATCGTGCAACCGAAGGGCAAAATCGCTAAAATACGGTAATTTTGTTACATAATTACTTGTGTAGCGAGTGAGAGAGGGTGGAGTAGTGTGGAGTACATGTCAGTGGGCCCATGACGGTCGTGGCAAGCGGTCATGAGGCAACCTACGCTCCTCCCACCGCTCGGCTCTCTCTCAGAGCCAATATTGTGCCAAAATTGCACACCTACTTAAGTCGGGCCCCGCCACATAGTCCAGGTTTTTTTATACGGACTTAAGTCGGGCCCCGCTAATTAAGGGTTAAGATGTTACTTTTTACCCCGCCAAACGGGAGCAACGCTCCTGTCGGAACGTGACCCCTTAAATTACGGAACTTCCGTGGAGTCTGGTGGCCAGAAAAAATGAGTGATAGATTCGTTGGTCATGCCGTTTGTTCACAAGAAGGTGCCTAAATGTCTTGAGAAGCTAGACAAGAACTTGATACTAGACCCATGAGTTGATGTCAGGGGTAGGAAAAAAAAAACTAGTCTGCCGGTCATATCCCCCACTACCGGCGAAGGATAGCGGCTATTTCAACCAAAGAATTTTAATTCTGAGTGGTGTCACGGGTCTTAAGTGCCCGGTTGTCCGCCGAGAAGGGTCAATCAGGGATTATCCAATCCGAGTTATATCTAATGTTAGTACTGTCATCCATGGGATTGCCGTAAACGTAGTATCGGGGGAATGCGAGGTAGTGATCCCGAACCTTTCCAGCTGGTAGAACTGGACCTGGAGATTTCCAGGTACCTGTGTAAAGAATATAATTGTTTAGATACAATGCAATTGGTTTCTAAGAACATCCTTGCTACCTGTCCAACATAGTACATGTACAATTCAAACCTTTGCTTTAAGACTTATGTCCTAAACCTTCAACTGTACACATCCTACTTTGTACAATAATCCTTAATATCATATAGGTGCAACTATTATAGATCTCTAAAAAAGATAAAAACGTTGAGCCGTCTCACCGGCTTTACTTTAGGATAGGATAAAAGTCTGAGTCGTCTCGCCAGCTTGACTTTAAGCTAAAAAAAAAATCTTAAGCCGTTTCCCAGACTTGCCTTACAATAAAAATAGAAGCCGACTTACCGGCTTGATTTAAACTTTGTTTCCACTTGGGAATTTCTAGCCAAGGCCGGCGGCCGCTGAACTGCGGTCCTGCCCTGTGGCCATGTAAGGTGAAGCTAACCGTTCCTCCTTTTGGCAAGGCAAATCAAATTTAGGGAGCATTGTTTGAGATACTTGTTAAACCACCCTTACCTTAGACCTATCCTTGGGATCCGGTGGCCTCGGACTGAAGACTTGTCCGTCCTGCCGCGGGGTGACCTGGGTATCGATCTAGGCTGGGCCTGTGGCGATGCCGGGCGAGTTCTTGAGTTGGGGAGGGGGGTTTACCACAATGGAGTCCGAATCACTGCTAATGGCTAAATGCTTAACTCAGCGTTGAGTATTAGTTGTATAGAAAAAGTTGACTGTGACACTGGGGAATTATTATTGAATGAGTAGAGCAGAATGAGCTGTAACAGGTCTTCGACCTCGTATATTAACTCTACATTCGCCACTCATCTGGCATAGGAGGTAAATATAGTTTTAATCGATCAAGGCCATTAGGCACGAACGATCTTGAAAACTCATTCATTACGCATAAAGGTCTATGCCCATCGGGCATTTCCTGGGAAGTCCAGAGAAACTTATACCCATCTATGCACATAACCCATCTTAAACAGTTTGCAATAAACGGAACTAGAGAAACGGGTAGGTGTGGCACAACTGTGAAAACCAGCAAGATGGAACTGAACCCCCCTCCCCGCCGGGAACGGTTCCTTCCTCTGCCGTGCTGCTTACGATGTGAAGAGATCTGGAAATAAATATGTCCAGGAATCAATGCTCATAAGGATAATCCGAGAGGTTTTACACATCCTACCTCAAGTCCGCCGGGAAATTAGTTATAGCCACTGCTACTCTAACCTCCGCTGGACCTGAATTAAATTCGTGAACTTCTTACCTGTGACCGAGTCACTGGCCCACCAATACCTTAGTACTTTACTATCATTGACTAGTTGATAAGATAGATAGTATATCTGCAGTCTTTTACTATCATTGACTAATTGGATTAGATAGATAGTATATCCGCGTTAGACTGTAGTGCAGGGCGTCTGAAGTCTTTCTGCGTGAGGCTAACGGTCTGGGCGAGTTCACTCGACGAGCCGAGAATACTCCCTAGGGAAATTGAATTTCCGCCGGGAGGTTCGTGGTACAGAACACCACGCCGGGAAAATTGGTTACTTTCTCGTCCGAGACGAGATGGCAGCAATACACAGGAAGCCCGCCGGAAACCAACCAAAATTTTCAGAGGTGTTGACTAACTTAGAAAGTTAGACACCCCCCCAAAAAAAAACCAAAATCAAGACGTCTCCCGACTCCCTGTTTGCATGAAAAAACACTACATGCCAGAACAAGGGAAACAATTAAGGGTTATAATAGAAATATAATTATGTTAATAAAATAGAAAACCCCTAGCCCACTAAGGAGACCCGTACTGAGGCTGGCCACGAGGCTCGTAGTAATCGAAATCTATGGCTGGTTACTTACCTCCTGAAGACACAGCAGCAGAACCTGGAGAGCAGGCCCACGACAGGGGCCCAGCGCAGACACAGACTCTAGAAGGTTCCACACCACGTGTGCCCACCCTTGAACTAGAGCGCCTGCTAAACAAAGATAATGCAACTGCCTCATAGTCATGACGGCCTGAAGCATATTCCTGCGGATATAGTAGCCTCCTAACTAGTATGTTACAGCAAGAGCTAAGGCGCAGAGAAACAAAAACAATAACACATGAGGCGCTGATCCTGGAAGACTCTTAGGCGCCTGAACAATAGTACCCTATTTTAACACTCCCTGTGGGCATACCAATGGGGCAGCCTGTGCTAGCTGATCTAAACCCTGTTCAATACAACTCCGATATATACAAATGAGTAAGGACTCACTAGAAGCGAGCACACGTCCAGTCAGGTTGCCCGCGGGGAAGAGAAGGAAGGATGGCGGCTCAAGGAGCAGCGTCAAGGAAGTGCGCACAAGAAATCCATGTAATGGAAAGCTGTTGTATAACAATTATTAAGTTTTTTTTTTTTTTTTTTTTTTTTTTTTTTTTTTTTTTTTTTTTTTTTTTTTTTTTTCGAAGGTTTTATCGTAGCGAGTACCCAATTATAAGACGATTCCATAAGAGAATAAGCGTTACCCTTATGAAGCGTACTCCGTTCTTCCCCGCGGCGGTCGATTCAAACTGGTTACCGCGGGCGCTTGAATGGAGTCTATTATACCAATAAATTTTTCCGTCTGTGTACTCATACCTCATGCTGCCCAGTACCCTGGAAAGAAGCAAACATCCATCCAGTTCCTAAAAAAGGTGCCTCTTCAGATCCATCAAACTACAGACCAATAGCTATAACTTCCACTCTTGGTAAAGTCTTTGAAATTATATTAAATAATCACATAATTAAGCATCTTGAGAATAATAAATTAATCCGTTATAGGCAATATGGTTTTAGACGATGTCGATTAACTGCAGACATTCTTTGCCTTCTTACGTATCAAATCAACCAAGCTACAGACCAACATGGTGAAACACATACAATAGCACTGGATATATCAAAGGCATTTGATAGAGTCTGGCATCAATTATTGTCGAAGATGTCACACTACGGCCTAGCATCATTAGTTCTACTAATTTCTTCTTATCTTCATAACAGAAAAATATGTGTAATGGTGGATGGCCTTTATTCTCAATTTCACTAAATAAATGCTGGTGTTCCCCAGGGATCAGTTTTGGCCCCAACTCTGTTCCTCACTCATATCAATGATCTCATATCTACCATTCATAATCCAATACATTCCTACGCAGATGACTCAACACTCCACAGTTCCTTCACATTTACCAATTCTTTCACCCAACCCGATCTTATAAATTCAAAAATAAACACTGCAATTTCTCTGAACCAGGACCTTTCTAGAATTAATGAATGGGGACAAAATAATCTAGTTTCCTTTAATGCACAAAAAACCAAGTACATTCAATTTTCTAACCGACAGAATCTCACTGACTCCCATATATTTTTTAATGATGTAAATATTCCCACTTCCCCTAGTATTGACATTCTCGGTGTAACATTAACTACTAACTTGAGCTGGACACATTATGTTAGAAACATTGCTAAGAATGCCTCTAAAAAACTGGGACTCCTGTACAGAGTTCGAGAATTCTTCACTGACGAGCAGTTGGCCGTAATATATAAAAGTCATGTGCGTTCTCAGATGGATTACTGTTCACCTCTGTGGAGTGGAAGTGGAGTGGTTGCATTGAGACAGTTGGACAAAATTCAAAATAAAGCTATTAGACTAATCAATAACCCTGTAATCACACAGGACCTTCCTACATTATCCATACGTAGAAACTTTGCATCCCTTGCATTATTCTACAGATATTTTCACAGTAATTGTTCCGAGGAACTTGCTTCAATTGTGCCGCCTCTCCACATCTTTCCCCGTAGAACTAGGGCAGCTGAGAGCGCCCATGAATTTACACTTTCTCCTCCACAATGCAGAACTTCTGCTTATCAAAATTCATTTATCCCTAGAACTACTACTCTTTGGAATTCACTTCCCTCGAGTTGCATTCCACAAACTTACAATCTACAAAAGTTTAAATCCAGTTGTTACAAACATTTTATGAATGGAGGATGCCTTTAGGCACATGGACCTTTTTGTTTTATCTGTGTTTTTCCTTCCTCCGTTCATTGTCTCTTAAAAAAAAAAAAAAAAAAAAAAAAGGCATATCGTCAATGATGGAGGGGCCACTAATAGATAATGCCAATTTGAACATCCACTAATGTTTATTGCTCAAGGGGAGAGGGTAGATTTCTTGTGGCCCCACTTTTCCTTCATGTTTATCCCCATTAGTTTAGAGATTTTAAAACGTTCGTTCTATTATTTTGGCGATTTTAAGATATAGTTTGCCATTAAGGAAAGGGAGCCTGTAATTATAGGGGGAACCGGCCGTATATGGCTAGGACAGCTTTAGACCGAACAATTTACAAATTCATCGCAAAGGAGGGTCAAGGGGGTCTTTATTTAAGCATGATGGAGGTCTAACGAGGAAACTAGACAATAATAAGTAAATACACAACAGACCAATAAACAAACCCTACTTCATTTAGAACAATGTCAGTCAGTAAGTAGCCAAACTTACACTCCCTTAAAAAGGGTTAGAGAGGATCAACAAGAGGATCAACAAAAAGCAATAGCCTACAATGCATACACAAGATCAAAAACACATGAAGCCTTTAATTACTTTAGAAACATCAGAAATCATGCCAAAACTGTATTAAACCTAACTAAATCAAACTTTCTCCACAAGCAGGCAAATAAACTTCTAAATAATCCAAATGATAACAAAATATTTTGGTCTACTCTTAACTCATTTACATCCAACTTCACTACAGCTTCATCCATTCCACCATTAAAATCTCCGACTGGCAATCTTGTAAGTGACCCACGAGGTAAAGCTAACCTTCTTGCGGATATTTTCTCCACCAACTCAACCTTAGATGAAATAAATCAAGATGTCCCTGTACTTAATTTTAATTCGCCTGAAATTCCCTCACTTAAGATCCACACCAGACATGTCAAAACTATTTTGCAGAATCTCTCAGTAGATAAGGCTCCTGGTCCAGATGAAATTCCTCCAATAGTACTTAAGAATTGCTCCTTGGTGCTCGCTCCTGTATTGGCAAAATTTTCCGTCTGTGTACTCATACCTCATGTTTCCCAGTACCCTGGAAAGAAGCAAACATCCATCCAGTTCCTAAAAAAGGTGCCTCTTCAGATCCATCAAACTACAGACCAATAGCTATAACTTCCACTCTTGGTAAAGTCTTTGAAATTATATAAAATAATCACATAATTAAGCATCTTGAGAATAATAAATTAATCAGTGATAGGCAATATGGTTTTAGACGATGTCGATCAACTGCAGACATGCTTTGCCTTCTTACGCATCAAATCAACCAAGCTACAGACCAACGTGGTGAAACACATACAATAGCACTGGATATATCAAAGGCATTTGATAGAGTCTGGCATCAATCCTTATTGTCGAAGATGTCACACTACGGCCTTGCATCATTTACTTCCACTAATTTCTTCTTATCTTCATAACAGAAAAATATGTGTAATGGTAGATGGTCTTTATTCTCAATTTCACTCAATAAATGCTGGTGTTCCCCAGGGATCAGTTTTGGCCCCAATTTTGTTCCTCATTCATATCAATGATCTCATATCTACCACTCATAATCCAATACATTCCTACGCAGATGACTCAACACTCCACAGTTCCTTCACATTTACCAATTCTTTCACCCAACCCGATCTTACAAATTCAAAAATAAACACTGCAATTTCTCTGAACCAGGACCTTTCTAGAATTAATGGATGGGGACAAAAGAATCTAGTTTCCTTTAATGCACAGAAAACCAAGTACATTCAATTTTCTAACCGACAGAATCTCACTGACTCCCTTATATTTGTTAATGATGTAAATATTCCCACTTCCCCTAGTATTGACATTCTCGGTGTAACATTAACTACTAACTGAGCTGGACACATTATGTTAGAAGCATTGCTAAGAATGCCTCTAAAAAAACTGGGACTCCTGTACAGAGTTCGAGAATTCTTCACTGACGAGCAGTTGGCCGTAATATATAAAAGTCATGTGCGTTCTCAGATGGATTACTGTTCACCTCTGTGGGGTGGAAGTGGAGTGGTTGCATTGAGGCAGTTGGACAAAATTCAAAATAAAGCTATTAGATTAATCAATAACCCTGCAATCACACAGGACCTTCCTACAATTATCCATACGAAGAAACGTTGCATCCCTTGCATTATTCTACAGATATTTTCACAGTAATTGTTCCGAGGAACTTGCTTCAATTGTGCCGCCTCTCCACATCTTTCCCCGTAGAACTAGGGCAGCTGAGAGCGCCCATGAATTTACACTTTCTCCTCCACAATGCAGAACTTCTGCATATCAGAATTAATTTATCCCCAGAGCTACTACTCTTTGGAATTCACTTCCCTCGAATTGCTTTCCACAAACTTACAATCTACAAATGTTTAAATCCAGTTGTTACAAACATTTTATGAATGGAGGATGCCTTTAGGCACATGGACCTTTTTGTTTTATCTGTGTTTTTCCTTCCTCCGTTCATTGTCTCTTAAAAAAAAAAAAAAAAAAAAAGCAGAAAAGGCTTGCTGATTCCTTAGTGGGAGTATATTCTGGAGGTGGGATTCCCAGGGGCCATCTGCACCACAACAGTTAATGACGATGGGGTTGCCACATCCCTACGCTATTTATGTTGGTGTCTTACCTTGAGGACTTTAGAAACATAACTGTAACTCTCTGTAATTAAGTAATCCAACAACTTCACACTGAGTAATGTTTCCTATCAGATAAAACAAAAAAACGACATTCAAGAGCAATGTACTGCATACATTTTTTATTAATATATCTCCTAAATATATTTAATTTCTCCTACATATTCGTCAATATTCACTTTATAATATCATATAGAATTAGTTTTCATTCATATATTTTATTGTTCGTTTTTCTCTTCTATTCTTCATTTGTGTATTGATTTACATCATGTAGCATTTATCCGGTTGTGTAACTCACAATTACTCCTGTCCACACTATATTGTTTCTCCCCTCCCCCAAATTAAGATGCACAAACTTAATTAGATTTAGGTTATGAATTAGGTAGACTAAATATATTGGAATTTGTAAGAAGTTATTCGAGGACAAAAATGCTTATAGTAAATCTATAATGGGTTTTGGTTTCCTCTGCCTAATACAGTTCAATTAAAGTAAATTGTGTGGTGGTTAATATATAGTATTGTCTTTACTTAAATAACTTTTCCTACGGACAACTTAAATTGGGCTGGGAGAGGAGAAAACATACGAAGCTACATATTTTATTCAGGAATGTTGTGTGCTAGAAAGAATTTTGCAACTCTAAAGAACCTGTCTCTCTCAAGATTGGCTCTGTCTTGGCTGAAATATAAAGACAAATGTAATCGCCTTCCTCGTGTTTACCTTCTCACCCAATTCATCCACTAGTCGCTGTCTGTTTCTCTGCCCTTATCCTTTTCTAGCTCCTTCTTCTTTATATATATATATATATATATATATATATATATATATATATATGTATATATATATATAATTATATATATATATATAATTATATATATATATATATATATAATCCTCCGGGAAACTGCGGGTCCCTCTACTAACACTACAAACACTACCACTCCATTGTGCTCGTGGCAGTTGTTGATCATCTGGGCAAGTTTATGTATGTGGACGTTGGAGCGAACGGGTCCGCATCTGATGGTGGCATCTTCCAGGTTACCGACTTTCGGAAGGCGCTGGAGGATGGTGCAGCAGGCCAGCCGGCACCAGAGCCATTCCCAGGGGAGCACAAGCCAGTGCCCTACTTCCTTGTTGGCGACGACGCCTTCCCCATGAGGGAGTGGTTGCAGAAGCCATACCCTCACTGACTCGAGGATGCCAAGAGGAATTTTACCTACAGACTATCCTGGGCCAGGAGGCAGGTGGAGAACGCCTTAGGTATGCTGGCTAACCGCTTCCGGTGTCTCCTGACCCAAGCATTCACGATTATTCGTTGCTTTGTCTGGACGTTATCGTATTTTGTTCGGGAAATTCCTATCTCGTGTGGGTTATATTCGGTTCATTGTCTGGCAATATTCTGGAATAGGAGAGATACATCTTCATTTCATCCGGGTATTATCGGCTTTTGTTCGGGATATGTTCTGGTCATGTTCTGGTTGTTCATGTGAACATTGTCAATGAAAATCAGAAACGTAACTCTAATATAAGTTAAATATAACCCGAATATAAGCCGACCATCAGCCGATCATTTTGTAATGTTTTTTTGACCCGATTTATCTTGAAAAGTTAACGGATGCACTAATTTTTTGCGGAACCCCCGGATATTCGCCTACACCCATGAACAACCCCAGAACTTCCCCAGACTAATCAGGATCATTAGCCCACTTGATCCGATTACACCAAAACCGAGTGAAATTTGAATTATTTTTGCAAGTCATCCTATTTGGGAGTTTGTTGCCCAACGTTCGGCCTCTGTATGACGCGGGCTTTTCACGCATCGGAACACACCACAATCCCCGCCCACATTACTTCCAGGCATGGCTCTTTATATATACACCGGCCAGGTGCCTGACTAACTATGTTTTAGTCCAACTGGCACCCGACCCCACTCCCTACGACCACAAGTTGTCACTCATCTATTGATAAACATTATCCATTCATAACACTTCTCTTGCCTGGTCTTTATCCATCTCTCTATCTTCCAAAGTTTTTATCACACCATCTCTCCAATGGTCTTCCTCTCAATCTATGTCCCACTGTTTCTGACTCATATATTCTCTTTGTAAGACATTCATCTCCCATTCGTTCAAAATGTCTATACCAGCATAGCACTCTTCTTTCCACTCTGGCCGAAAAAGGTTCTTGTTGCCCCACTCTTCTACGTACCTCTTCATTGCTCAATCCGTCTCTACGCATCACTCCACACATACACCTCAAGTAGCTCATCTCCATCACATCCAGCCTTCTTTTCTCTTTTACATTCAGACCCCGTGTTTCAGCCCCATATATCACATTTGGTACAACTATTCCTTGATACATTGCACTTTTAGCTAATATTCCGAGATATACATGCCACTTATTCCCCCTTGCTCAGAAAAATGTCCTTCCTTCACACAGTGTGTCTTACTTCCATTCTCACACTTGCATCCCTGCTTATCACTCCTCCAATATATATAAAACACTCCAGTTTTTCCTCAGCATTTCCCCATTCAGTTGTACATTTAGATTTACCATACGAGCATCTCTATTACACACCATCACTGGACTTGTATTGATATTCATCCTCAGATTCTTCCTTCCACATACCACACCACACTGCAGTTTATCTTCAGACTTCGCCACTATATAATTATATATATATATATATATATATATATATATATATATATATATATAGAGAGAGAGAGAGAGATTGGCTGTGACTATACAATTATTATGTTAGAGATCGCCATTATTTTCAATTATTTTTATCAACATGTATATATTGGGGCTGAGTGGTAATTGAAAAGTAGACAGCATGGATAAAAACACCATCTGAGGAAGAGCACTTTATTGACAACGTTTCGCAGATAGCTTCAGTAAGTCACTAAC